>CM062819.1:206721025-207146224 GCA_031772625.1 Pinus tabuliformis
TCAGCTCTCTCCCTGCAATGGGCACTATCATGGGATGATGGGGATGTGTTCTTAACATTCTCTTTCCTCGACGATTTCGACAATGTATCAGATGACTCTGAAACCTTCAAGCATTCTCCTTTAGTGTATCTCGATCCTACAAATTGATGTTTATGCACAACCTCCAAAGGCTGAGTTATGCCTTGGTTATTAACACCAAGTTCTTTTTCCTCCTCGTACCTCATCCTAGTAAGGAGCCTCATGTTTTTCCCTTTAATTGGGATATCCAAATCTCCAACATAAATCATACTATGTGATGACGAAACCGAAAGGAAATCAACATCTTTTACCTCCTCTGTTGACCTGGAAAGAACTGATGAGGGTTACTCATCATCCATTGTTGGTGGTTCGCTAACTGTCGTGGCACATTCCCCAACTTCTTTTCTGACATACCCAAGTCTTGTTTGACATGGTAATTTCTCTACTTTGATGGAGTTGAAAATTCCTTGGCTATTGATGCCCAAGCCTTTTCCTTCATACCCCATTCTCTTCAACAGTTTGGAGCCAATTCCTGTGGTATGATTTTTGAAAATAGCAAAATTATCATCAGGACACATATGAATATGGAGAACTACTTTTCACCTCACATGGGTCATGCTACAGTTTTTCCAAGGCCTCTTCCTTTGCTTGTAGCTGTCGTAGCAAACTATGTTTCTCCTCTTTCTCTTCATGTAGACGCATCTTTAATTCAACATTATCTGTTTGAAGGTTTTGGTTGTTTTGCTTCAGTTCGTCCAGGGCCTCTTCTGTGGCTTGCAACTGAAGCTACAATCACTCCTTTTCCTTTGTCTCTTTCTGTAGAGTTTCTTACATGATTTCCACCCTTTTGGTAACGTTGAGCATGGTCTCATACATCACTTTTTCATCCTCTGCCGTTGCACGTTCCATCGTTCACGCTGCAATTTACATCAACGCAAAGACTGCTCTGATACCACTTGATCCAAGTCCGGGTGTGACGAAGGACCCATTCCAAGACCTTTTACTTTCGTGATGTGTTAAGTTTCATTTTTAAAAAAACATCAATGAATACATCTACATGCTGTAAAGAAGAGGAAAATGTCAATCATCAACACATGAAAACATAAGCCGTTGATAACGGAGTTCGTCCAAGAGGGACTACTTCTCTGGGCCCTGGTGTCAAGATGGTGTAGGCCGCTGCATTAAGTGCTATCAATAGTAATGATGTACATAAAGGGTGATGTCATTATCATACTAGGAAAATTCCCTAACCCAGGAGTGGCACCAAAAGATGTTCCACTACAGGAACTCTCAGTCAAAAGACTCCAATCAATATGACACAAAACTCATGCAAGATGAGCATCCCGCCAACATGGCATAAAAGGGATCTCAAAGCAAACATGCATGGTGACACATGAGTATCCCATCAACATAAAATAGGTGGATCTCAAAACACAACATGAAAAATCATGACAATAAGTACATCACACAGATGATTCCGCAGCACATCAACTAGGAATCATGAAAATGAGTAAGAACCGAGATCCACATCAAACAGAAAGCAAGGACCTATGCAGTACAATGCACAACAAAATAAGTACATGAACACTGCATATACCTCATAAACAAGGGCCATCTGAAGAAGCAAATGTCAAATTGCTGAAGCTGCTCGGACCATCGATCTGACAGTGTCAATCGCATGGAAATGTTTGCTTGCACATGAATGCTGACACCTGCATTCCACTTAGAAAAGTGGTTGAAGAATAGAATGAGAAAATGAGAAATCTGAATGCACCATCAGATTTGTGGCGTTGAATAGTGCAAAATCGACTGTCTAATTTTTGAATTCTAAGAAGTTGAGAATCTGGGGCTCAAGGAATCTTTTAGATTCCCCCTAGGTTCGTCAAAGATTTTTCTCCATAGGTGGGCTAGAGATATGCAACTCCAAAAGCGAATCTGACATTTCCATTGTGATCCCTACGGAAAACCATGAAAAACGACTGTAAATTTGACTATATTCCAACATGGAGAAAAATTACCTCCTTGGGAAAATTTCAAGGATCATGGTTCCGCTCCCTATTTCTGCAGCAATCATGGTTCCACCTGCACACTGAAAAATGATTGAAAAATGCAGAACTCAGATGGAGACACGGACATCACCATTGTGTTCGTGGCATCGAGAAGTGCTGAAACCATATAAAATTTGTGAAATTCTGACAAAGTGAAATTTCGCCCCTCCTGCAAAATTCTACCTTGAACTGCATGCCCTACCTTCCTCTACCTGAGTGCACTAAAAAACTTCATTTAAATAAAAAATCTCCAGTGGATTAACCAATGTAGTTTGGTTGGTGTAATGGTAACATTTAGAAGTTGTCGAGGAGGGGTTGGGGGATCAAATCCCACCCCTCCCGAAATAATACAAAACAATTTTATGGTTTTAGTTTATTTAACAACCGTATGTGGGTTTTGGGGGTTGGGTCCACATTCGGTGGCCCGCCCCATACCTTTCGTAACCCAAAATGACGCATTGACTAGCAGAGGTACAATGTCATGAATTTATGGAGGAGGTGACATGGTCCAATGTGGGGGTCGTTGTATTAATCATTGTGTGGTTAGTGAGGGTGCCTGGGAGGCGAGCCGGCCACACTGGCCAGGCGGGTTCAATCCCCACCACACTTGGCATTTGGTTGTATACGGAGGTGTTTCAGGGTGTGGGCTAGGTCCATCAAAGGTGGCCCATGCCCACCCCAATTGTATGTAATGTTTTTATGGTGGGCGTGGTTAGATCGGTCAGGGATCATGGCCGTTGGTCCTTCAAAATTTTTTTGGTGTTATGAGTGATTCGGGGGTGGTGGGGGTGGTGGCCCGCCAGAAAATTATATATATATATATATATATATATATATATATATATATATATATATATATATATATATATATATTCATTTAAAAAAACATAGTCATTTTTTAATTTTTGGAAAAATGGACTGAAGGAGGCAAATTAACTAGGCCACAAATTTGCCCAGAATCCGGTGGCTCGGTTCTATCCAAATTGTGGCTTCCTTAAGCTTGCCCAGTCAGCAAAAGTGAGCCGAAATTTGACTACTACTAACTTTTCCATACGGATTGGATTTGACGAGCTGTTCACATCTCCAGGATAAGGACGACGAGATCTACGCTCTGGTCCTAGTTCAAGCACAATCCAAACACTTTGATTTTTGAGCTTCCCTGAGTCCTCTTTGTCCTGTGTGTGTCTCTGGAGCCACTTGGATTATTCCATGCCACACCTGATAGGAAACATTTTCATGATTATGTTATAGGAGATTTTGGACATGTTCAATTGGGTGATGATAAACCTTGTAAATCATTGGAATGGGTACAATTTTCATAAAATAGCAAAATGGAAATCAATGGCTATTGAAGGAGGTAAGCCATGTTCTAGATCTGAATAAAAATCTAATTTCAATAGGGCAGTTGGGAGGTGAAGGCTGTGTAACTACTTTTACAGAGAAAACCTGGAAGGTCACTAAAGACGCCTTGGTAATTTAGCAAAAGGAGAAAAGGTTGGTACATTGTATTTATGCAATGGTATTTCTAATTCTATTAATGCTTTAACCTCTACAGGAGCAGATACGTCATTGTAGTATCATAGGCTTGGACACATCAGTGAGAAGGGGATGCACATTCTTCACTCAAGAAATTTGTTGCCAGCTTTGAAGCAGGTTGATTTAAAATTCTGTGAGAATTTTGTTTATGAAAAACAAAAGAGAGTCAAGTTCCTCAGAGTTGGGAAAGAAAAGAAGAGCGAAAAATTAGAGCTTGTGCATATAGATGTATGGGGACATGCTCAGGTATCATCTCTCAGTGGCTCTCGTTATTATGTTACTTTTATTGATGATGCAACTAAAAAGACCTGGATTTATTGTATTCAAAATAAATATGATGTATTTGATACTTTCAAGAAATGGAAAGCTTTGATTGAAAATGAGACAGGAAAAAGGTTGAAGTGTCTCATATCAGAAAATGGTGGTGAATATTGTAGCAAAGAGTTTGGTAGGCACTATTTAGAGAATGGAATTCCCAGAGAGAAGACAGTTCCAGGAACACCACAAGAAAATGGTGTGTCAGAAAGGATGAACAAGACAATCATGGAGCGTGCAAGGTGCATGAGATTGCATGCAAGATTTCCTTTACAATTTTAGGCAGATGTTGTAGATACTTTTTTTTATCTAATAAATAGAGGCTTTCAAGTTCCTTGGATGGTGGTATTCCAAAGGAGGCATGGACAGGTAAAAAGGTAAACTACTCATTTTTAAGGCTTCTGGTTGTGAAACCTTTGTCCACATTAATAAAGAAAATAGAACAAAGCTTGAGGAAAAATCAAAGAAATTCATCTTTATTGGATATGGTGTTAATGATTTTGGTTATCGCTTTTATAATTATGAAAAACACAAAATCATTAGAAGAAGAGATGTCATATTCAATGAAAAGGTTTTTTATAAGGATCAACTGCAGGAAAAGAAACAGGAAAAAGAAAATAGAGAATACACAGTGCTTGATGAGATCACATAAAAAGTTATGGTGCCTGAAAATCATAATGATCAACAACCATAACAACAATAACAACCACAATAACAAGAAGCACCTCAAACACCTGAAATTGGTGTTAGAAGATCTACCAGGATAAGTAGACCCCCTGAACGATACTCTCCTTCATTATATTATGTATTTTTGACTGATTCTAGTGAACCAGAATGTTATGAAGAAGAAGTGCAGGTAGAAACCAGGAAGAAGTGGGAGCAAGCCATGAAAGAAGAGATGGAATCCTTAGCACATAACCAGACTTGGGACTTATTCAGGTTTCTTATATGTAAAACAATATTGCAGAATAAATGGGTTTACAGGTTGAAGGAAGAAGATGGAGGTAGAAAAAGGTATAAAGCTAGAGTTGCGGTGAAGGGTTTTGCATAGGAAAAGGGTATAGATTTTGATGAGATATTTTATCCTATTGTTAAAATGACTTCAATCATAACTATTTTAAGTATAGTAGCAACTGAAGATTTTCATATTGAGTAGTTAGATGTAAAGACAACCTTTCTACATGGGGATTTGTAGGAAGAGATATATATGCAACAACCACAAGGATATGAGGTAAAAGGGAAGGAGAAACTAGTGTGCAGGTTGAAGAAGAGCTTGTATGGCTTAATACAGGCTCCAAGGAAGTGGTATCTAAAATTTGACAGGTTTATGTTTGAACAAGGTTATACTAGATGTCACTCTGATCATTGTGTTTATCTCAAAAAACAAAATGATGGTAACTATATTATATTGTTATTGTATGTAGATGATATGCTTGTTGTAGGTTCTAACATGCAGGAAATAAATGTCCCCAAAAGAAAATTGGCAAACTCATTTGCAATGAAGGATTTGGGTGCCTCAAAACAAATCCTTGGTATGAGAACAACTAGAGACAAGAATAATCACAAATTAACATTGTCTTAGATTGAGTACATAGAAAAGGTGTTGAAAAGATTTAATATGCAAAATGCAAAACTAGTTAGTATAGCTTTGGCTAGCCATTTCAAACTAAGGAGGTGTGTCCCAAGACTAAGGAAGAAATGGCTTATATGTATAAAATTCCATATGCATCAGCAGTTGGAAGCTTAATGTATGAAATGGAATGCACAAGGCCTAATATTGCACATGTAGTAGGAGTTGTAAGCAGGTACATGAACAATGTAGGAAAAGAACACTGGATCGAGGTGAAGTGGATTCTCAGGTATTTGAGAGGTACCACACATCAAGCATTATGCTTGGGTGGTTCAAACATTGCTCTACATGGATATGTTGATGCAGATATGTCGAGTGATAGAGATAATAGGAGGAGCACAACAGGGTATGTGTTTATTGTCGGTGGAACAACTGTTAGTTGGGTTTCAAAACTGCAAAGTGTTGATGCACTCTCAACAAGGGAAGCGGAGTATGCTGCAGCTACAAAGACTTGTAGAGAAATGATTTTGTTACAAAGGTTTATGGATGAATTGGGTAAGAAGTAGGAGTTGGACAGGTTATATAGTGACATCCAGAGTGCCATACATCTTGAAAAGAACTCTGCATTTCATTCCAAGACTAAACATATACAGCTCAAGTACCATTTCATGCGGTCAGCATTGGAAGATGGACAGTTGAAGCTGGAAAAGATACACACTAGCCAAAATCATACAAATATATTAACAAAAGAGTCAACCAGGGAGAAACTGAGATTTTGCTTAGTTTCAATTGGTCTTCAAGTATGATGAAGAATATGAGAAATAGCCAGGTCCAAAGTGGAGTCATTGTCCAGCAAATGAAGCAGCAGTGGAGTTGCTATAATCAATCTACAAGTGGGAGATTGTTGGTTGTGGAGCTTGATTATTTTCTTTATTCAGAGGTATCACCGCATTGGACCCCAGTTAGTAATGTGGTGGCAACACTGCCTATAATATTTATGTTGCAAGGGGGTTTGACGGGGGGATGTGATCTTTGGGAGCCCCCTTGGTGGGGGATTGGGGGCAGCACCCCCGAAGCAAAAAATAGATGTAAAATTTCCTTGTAAAATGTTGTTATTGTGTAGTCAATCTAGGCTGTTCATTAGGGAGAGATCTAATGGTAGAAGTTATGTTTAATTTATGGTTTTTCCCTAGAAGGTAACCCTCGCTATATATGAAGGAATTGTATTGCGTCTATGCAGATCTGTATTCTGAGGGAGAAAGAGAGAGGAGATTGCGTGAGAGCGAAGAGGGAATTATAGTGGATCTGCTGTAGGTTGTATCTCTTTAGTTTGCTAGATAATATAAAAGGAAGGACTAGCTGTTTCGCTTGGACGTATATCCATGTCTCTCTTGTTTTATGTGTTTTATGTGTTTATATTTCTGCAATATATTCTATGTGTTCCATTGCTTTGTAATATAGAATTTTCTAACAAATAATTATTTTATTATTCTCCATTTTCAAGATTACCTCAATACTTTGATATAAATATGAGGGTTTTTCATTCATTCTTCACCATGATCATAATCATCATCATCATTATCGTATTTTTTCTTTGAGATCCCATTTTGAGTGTCCACATTTTGTTTGGGTTTTTCACATATTGAGAGAGAAGATCATTTTCTGAAGCGTCAAAAATATCAAAGGGCCCATCCCATGATGGGAGACTTACAGACCCATCTATAGATCTCCTTCACCATGTGTTATTAATAAAATATTTATTTGTTTAAAGTCTTTCCATTTGGGTTATTGCATCAGATATTATTGTTGCCTTTTTATTCTGGATTGTCTATACTTTTATTATAGGTTTTCCATTTCTATTATAGATTTGAATCACTAATAGCCATCAACTTCTTGTTACGGTCACTTGTCACCTAGTGACTTAAGTGAAGTGTTTTTGGTACAACTTCCAAGAAATTTCACACTAACAAATGGCAACCCCAATGGGTTTTAGTTACATTTGTCGTCAACAAATGGAGACTCCATTGGTATAATAAAAATATTCTTGGGTGACTGAATTTTCGGAAAATTTCATGGTTTTATACATCTATATTTAGCCTCTCAATTTCTCTTTATAGTATTAAACCCTATTTTGTCAAATTTACTGATTCTGGTGGTTTTTTGGTTCTTTCTGTAGGTCACAAGTACCAACTAAGCAGAAGATGACAAAATATGCGCGAGGTTTGCCGAGCGAGAGTCTCAGGAGAAAAATGTACTTTTCAACCCCTTAAGTGAGTTGTTGAGTGCACTTCTTGGCCCAAAATCTATGTTTTCCTCTATTTCAGGTCAGTACTTGCGTTTTGGAAATTTGATTTGATTTGATTTGATTTATTTATTTATTTTTATTTTTATTTATTTATTTTTTATTTTATTTAATTTATTTATTTATTATTATTATTTATTTATTATTTATTATTTTTATTTATTTATTTATTTATTTATTTATTTTTTCAGAATTGCTGAGAGTGTTGTCTGAAGACTGTCTTGGTTAATTCAATTTTGTTTTCAGTCTCTCTTAGGCCTAGATCCACTTTCTTTATCTATATGATGAACGAAAAATCCCCCTAGGGTTTAGAGTACACCTCCACAGTGTTAGGAAGATATTTGTTAAGTGAGGAGTCTAGGGCTTTCAACATTTTTAGCCACTAATTTTTAGAGTCTAATCGATCACTTTTTAGACCTTTTGGATAGGTTTCTTTTACCTTTTCTGCCTTTTATTTTTGGGTTTGAATTTCCCCCCTTAGGTTCCCCTTGAGCATCCTAGGTGTTAGAGCTTCACACCTATCCTTTGCAACAATTTTCACCTTTGAGTTTTTTCGTTTGTCCACAACATTTCCAATAGATCAGAACCTTTTGATCCCAGTCTCTTACATTAGATATTTTAGGCCTCTTTATGTGTCTTTGAGTAGCTTGTTTTCCCTCTCTTGATTAGCTGCTTAGTATCCCTTGTGGGCAGGGTTTTGTGTTCTTGATTGGCTATTTATTTTCTATCATTTTTAGCTTTATTTACAATATTTTAGCATTTTACTTTCAGCAGCGCATGGCATCATGAAACATGCTTAATTAAATCATCCAGTTGACACATTATTTTCACACACTAAAACCCTAAGTGAACGTGAGATTGGTTAACATCGCCAATCCAAGAGTTGAAACATTACACCTTAATAAATCAACACACATAGATTAAGCCCACATAGATTAATAAATCAACAATTTTTGTAGTGTAGGTGTAGAACTGGTGGGATAGTATTCCAATAACACTTATCGATCTCTTTCATTAAGACATACAAGATGACATATTAGGGAGCTTAAAATCCTTCACCATTCCATGGTCAAAGCCGGAGTGTGTCAAAAACCTGATTAAGAGGGGGTTAGGCTAGGTCATCATGTGAGCAGTTCTCCTCGAGGCTACCCAACGTGTGGCATGGAATCTTGTGTGGTCGCTGACTACTAAGAAGCTCAAGACTCAACCAACCCCATAGGATGAAGGTAACCATAATGACAAACCTTAGGAAAATACCCTATAGGAATGGCTATGGGAAGAAGTTGGTTCTCTACCCAACCTTTCTCTGGACAACTCTGCTTGCGGGGATCAGAATCCGTCAAGTAATAAATTATTTGGAAGGCCACCTTAAACAATAGATCTAGGATTTTTTGATTATTTAGATTGTTATGACCTAAATTCACGTCAGGCTGAGAAAGGCAGGTCTAGGGCAACATCAAAGCACACTTAACCTGGTAGCTAGCCCTACCAGGTCAGGAGAGGGCTCTCTCCTTGTCAATCTCAAAGAAAATATGGCAAGTAAGGCTTGAGATGACTGATGTAAAGATTAATTTTAGCCTAGGTATATGCTCAGAGAAGTTTGATTGAATTTTATGTTGGTTTGATGGATCAAATGTGAAAGGCAGATTTGGGTCCGGGGAATGAACTCAGTCTTGTAGAGGTTTCTATGGAGCGAGGTAGGAAAATGATTTAGGACTTTAAATTGAGTGAGATGGAGAGTTTTAAAACTGGTGAGGAGTTGGAGAGGGCATGAAAGTCTTAAGAATCCTCTTCAAATAGTTGAAAACATGAAAAACTAAACAAACCCTAGGTAGAGCACTGCAACATTTTCTACCTTTATCATTGATTCATTTAGCTCAGCTGAAAAGAGAGAGATAATGGCATACATAAACACATGTAAACTTGAATTAAAGAAGGAAAGACAATACCAAATCAACTTGCCACAAGAATCCCACAAAATGCTGCAAACCCTGGTCTATTCCTTTGCCAAACTGCAGAGATGAATGTACAATAATGCTCAAAGCATCCACAAGAGTCCAACCTTTACAAGTGACTGAAAAAGTACTAGATATAGGAACCAAACAACTCATGCTATGCTTTAGGGGTCGAACTCATGATTTTAGGAGCTGTTTCAACAAGATCTAAACTAAGAAATGAAAAGTAAGCAGTGGAACAGCTTACCACTAAAACCTAGGAAACTGATTCATTCAGTTCAAAACCACCTAAACATGATGTATCTACCTCCATGAGTGAATTTTCAACATTTTTACATCAAATTCCATCAAGTTACATCAATTTATATCATGATTTTTACCATGAGAGTGAAAAAAATCAAACTTAGAAAAAACTAGGCGAAAAATAGAGTTTTTTTGGCAGAAATGGCAATTTCTCATCCTGTGCGCTACGCCACTTTCCCTGTGCATAGAACATTTTTTGAAACTAATTTTAGAGGCCTTACAATGCACCAAATTTTCTCTAAGTTGGCTTGTTGGAAAGGCCTATCTGTCTACTTTCCAGAACAGGTGGAATTTCTAATTTTGGTGTCCATTTTCCCCTCCAAAAGTTAGTTCTCCCAACATTTCTTCCTGTGTGGTGAAAAGGGGGCAAAGAGGGCATTCTTGACGTGTTTTTGACCCTTTTGAAGGCCCAAAACTTGAGAAAAATTCCTACTAATTTTTGGGTATTCATAATTTTTCATGAGAAATCCAAAAATGTAGAGTTTTCCTCCAGAGGAGGTCCCTAGCAAAAGCGAGTGCTGGGTGGCGCTACGCACCAGGTAGAAAAACTTGTTTTTTCCTTCAAAATTTCAAAATTGTAAAAAAGTGTGCCAAATTTCTTGAAATTTGGGATAAGTGACCTGCATCAAGTACTGTGTTGGGCCAAGGAAGTGTCAGCCAAGATCTTGATCTTATCTTGCTCTTTCTGCTTCCTCAAAGTTTTCCTCAACTTGGCCTTTAAGATCCTTATTCTCGCTTTGCAAATATTGTTTCTTGCCAAATAGTGTTAGACCATGTGCCTCAACATATTTTTATCCTTATTTTTTTTCTCAAGCAGCTTCTCCAAGTGCATGTTTTCCCTCTCAAGCCAAGATTCCCGATCAGCTTCAATCTCTTGCTCAAGTGGTGTCAATTTGATTTTCCTCCTCTTTGTTGCTTGCCGGTTTTCTCTTATGTTTTGCAGCTCCATGATAGTCTGCTGGTCTTCCAACTGCTTGTTCCTTTTCTCAAGGTAGTTTATGATCCACTTAGCTCTTTCAAGGTTAAGAGATAAGTCATGGATGTCAGCTTCTTGTTCATTGATGATCTCCTTGAGTTTTGAGCTTTGGGAACCCAAATCTGTGTCCTCATCCTGAATCAAAATTAAATCTCTCTCTTGACCTTTAGAAGGCCCCTCATCATGCAATGGTTGTTTACCTTTGTCCTGCTTTGCTGAAGAAGAAGGCAAAGCCCCTTTCACCCCAGGTGAAGATAGCATTTTCCTATGATCTAATGAAGGAGACGAGACCCCTTCCACCCCAGGTGGAGATAGTACTCGTTTGGCTACTGCAAATAATCTCCTTGTGCCCTTCTAATAAGTGAAAAATACTAGCACACTGGTGGTTTGAGTCTCATGCACTTCTTGCTGATGTGAAGGCCCTCTTGCCTCATGAAAAACTAATGGGGTCAATTGAGGGCTTGTGAAAACCTCATGTGAAATGAAATCATCCCATGAAACATTCAGCAAACTAAGCTGATGCAAAACCACAATCTTGATCAATGAAAAGTGATAAATGCTATTGTACTGTTGATGAGAAGTTTTCCTTTGCACCAATGTCGTCATTTTATCAATATTTCTGCAAATGAAATAGGGGATGTTCATCATCCTCACTCTAGTGAAATGCATCAATAATCTGACATGATAAGTGTATAAGCGAGAAAATCTTCCTTCACAGTTAAAGTATTTGATTATGAGCTTCATAAGTGGAGCATATGTGTCCTATAGGTATCTGAAAGGGAAGACCCTACTGATTTGCTTCTGATAGCCATCCTTGATACAAGGCTCATAATGCTCTTTGTCCACCAGCTGTCCTTTATTCCACTGTTCACCCACATTCGAAATACCTGTTGCTTCAGTTATAGTTTCAGGTGTCACAGTGAAGGTAACACCTGCCAAATTGACCTGGCCATTGTGAAGATGGAGGACAAATAATCTAGCAAGCTCATGGTAGTATTTGACTCTTTCCACCATCTCACAAAACTAATAGCAAGATTGATGTTTGAAACATGCTACAGCAAGAGGACAAGCCAATAGCTCTGCGAGTGTAGCTGGCACCTCTCAGATGTGTTTTCCTCCCTTGTGTGGTTTTCTTGGTGCATGAATTTCTTGGGAGGAATCACTCACTGTTTCCTAATCCCTTTCATAAGGTGAATCTGTTTCCATATTTTCCACTGTTTGGTTTTCAATGATGAGTATGAAGAGATTTTAAATGAAGAATAGGTGTTTGCTGTTTAATGAATGGGATTGATGAGGGGGACAATGAATGAGGGATTATATGTTGACTGTAGGGTTTTTAGGGAGTGAAATGGTTTGGGGATGCAAATTAGGGTTTGGGAATAATGGAAATTAGGTATTAGGGTTTTTATGGTTTTGGGATAGGGGAGTAGGATGACTGGAAATGGGAGAGGGAAAGAGAAATGAAATGACGAGAGTGTAATGGAAGAATGTGAAAATGATTGCAGGGGAGCAACAGAAAAAATTACAACTTTCAAAACCCTAGACAGTTTTTTCAATGGACTGTGCAACAGTTAGGGTTTGATCTTGCACCTATCAAAACACTATGAAAGAGGAGAAAATCTCTTGCAAAGGCACTTTAGGATGTTTCACTTACTTGTTGAATGAAGTTTGTAAGGTTTGGAGGCTAGATGAGCTCGACTAGATGAAATTCGGGCTTGGAAGGCAGGTGCGCTGCACCCAGACACAGGTGCACCGCGTCTGTTCAAACTTTAATGTGTTTTCTGTGCTCTGTGCACCGCGCCGACCAGGTGCACCGCACCTCTACCCAGGTGCGCCGCGCCTCTACCCATGTGCGCGGCGCTAGGAAGCTTGGCAGAATTTTTGCTGTGATTTCTCTTCTTCACCTTAAAAATGCGACTTGGCTTGTTCACTCTCTCTTTGGCACACAAATGAATTTTATAACACATGGGAAACTTTATATACAAGTGACTTTGATTTTTCATTTACAAAAACCCACTTTTCTAATGTTTGCTTTCACTTTGCCTTTTAAAAACTTTGTTTTTGGCAGTTTGACTTGCTTTTTGACTTTTGATGGACTAATGCTTTGAATTTTTTGTCTCTTTTGCAGGAGCTGAAGTGCAGGAGCTTGGCAAGGTGACCAGGGCTACATTTCCGGACTTATTACATATAGGAAGAAATGAAATTACATGAAATTTTATACATAAAACATAAAAACTCTCTTTTTCCTCAAAACAGGGTTTTGAGGAAAAATCAATCACTGAGCATGTCATTACTGAAATTTTTGATCCTGAAACTATATTTGACCTCCTTATGTGCCTGCTGACCATTATTGAGCTTTTAAAAGTCTTTGATGACAAACCCTATACCTAATGAGACCTAAAACCCTAAAAATGGCTTTCACAATTGTAAGGACAGAAAATGATTGTAAATGACCTGAATTTGTGAAAATAGGTCAGCAGGTAAAGATCATGAGGGAAAATTGACAATATGCCACTGCCATCAGATGATCCATGAACCTAATGGAATGAAAATGATCAGATGAGACACCTAAAATGCAATGAAATAAGAGAATTTTGATCACTGATGGAGGGATGAAGATACGACACCAACATTGGCTCCAATGGGGATGGTAGCTCCTAGGAGGTGCCAAGAACTATAGATCTTTGGAAAGTAGATAGTGCCTCCTTCCATTGGGCTATGGAGTCAATAACTTATACAAACCAAAACCAATATCATGACTCAAAACGGACTCAATTTCAGGACTGAAATCTGACTCAAAACTGACTCAATTTCAAGACTAAAATTTGACTGAAAACTGACTCAAACAATCCACACTAAAATTGAAATCAGACCTTCAGTTTTATAGCCTTCACTTCGGGCCCCAAACTGAATGAATGGTGACAATACACACTTGCAATGAAGGAAATAAAATGGTATGTACAATGATACATATGACATGAGAAAACATTTCAAATATAGTACCATTTCAGCCACCGACCATTGACCGACCCACCTGGAAAATATTCTCCATTCATTTCTTTCAACAGGAAAGCATTTTGACCCCGATATGTAGCAATTCTAAATGGTCCTTTCCACAGATTCTCGAACTTGCCATGCTTGCCTTTGTCTTCATTTCTAGCATCCCATTTCAGCACTATGTCTTCAATCTAAAACTTGTCCGCCTTTGCCTTCTTATCATATATTTTCTTGATTCTCTCTTGCAGCCTGAAGGTATTCTGAAAAACTTCCTCTCTCGTTTGCTATAAATGGATCATTTGGTTTATTCTTCACTATAAATGATCTTCCTCGTTGCTAGCTTCCTACAGAAGTTTAATAATCGGGACTGCGAGAGATGTTGGGAATGCCGTGTCAACTCCATATACAATCTCAAAAGGAGACATGCCTATGGATTTCTTCTGACTTACTCTATCTGCCCATAGTGCATTAACCAATTTCTTATGCCATCTCTTCTTGTTTGTTTCCAGCAGCTTTTTGATGATGTTGACAAATGATTTATTTGAAGATTCCACCAAGCCATTACCTTGTGGATAGTATGCAGTTGAGTGCCCCAAGGTAATTTGGTATTTATTGAAAAAATCAATCATCTTTTTAGATTTGAAAGCTGCTGCATTATCTGTAATCAACTTGTTAGGATAGCCAAAACGTGACAAAATATTATTTTGAAGAAACTAAATTGTTACTGAAACAGTGGCCTGCCGAGTGGGAATCACCTCAATCCATTTTTTGAAATAATCTGTCGTTGTGAGGATCCACTTATGCTAAGCTGAAGATGTAGGATGAATCTCACCAATGAAATCTAAACCCCACTGCTGAAACGGAGCACTTACTTCAACTGGCTTGAGTGGTAAAGGTTGCAATTTTCTCCTACCTTGAAAAATCTGGCATTCGTGGCAACTTGTAATAGTTTTATACACATCAGCAAAGAGGGTAGGTCAATAATATCTCACTCTCAAAATATTATTGGCTGTTGTCTTCCAAAATAGGTGACCTCCACAATCTCCCTTGTGAAAATCATCCATGACCTGTTTTGCTTCCTCCTCAACCAAGCAATTTAGCAAGACACCAGCGGGATCTTTCTAATAGAGTGCATTATTCATAATAAAAAACTTGGCATCCTTTAGTTTCAGAGTCCTACTTTTATTCCTAGTCATCTCTGGTGGTGGTGAAAGATGCTGGAGCACATATACAATATTTGAATACCAAGGAGAAAGAAGAAACATTTCAGATACCTAAACAAGCAAACTTTCTTCATCTTCTTTGGACATAGTAGCAATCAAATTTATGTCCAAGGCATGCAAATTAGACTCCGCCATCAGTTTTTCCAGCCCTCGACCCTTGATGAGCTTTGTGGGCTTTATCTCGACATCATATTCTAACAAAGCTGTGATCCATTTTCATTGTCTCCCTTTCGGATTTGTTTGCACTAAGACATCTTTAATGGCTGCGTTAGGGACATAAGCAAGAATATGAGAATATAGAATATATACCCAAAAATCTTTCAAAGCTTTTACCAAGGCAAGAGCTTTTTTTTCAATAATATTATACTTTAAGGCTGCATCTCTTATTGTTCTGCTGAAAAAAACAATTGGCTTCTCAAGCTGGTCTCTTTTCTGCATTAATACGGCTGCCATAGTATGATTCGAAGTAAATGAAACCAAAGTAAAATCTTGGGAATAATCCGGGCTAATCAAAATTGGAGCTGAACAAAGAGCCAAATTTATCAAATTGAAAGACTTGATTGCTTCTTCGGTCCACTTCACTACACTATCTTTCTTTAACATGTTTGTGATTTCCCTCAAATGTTTAGTTAGATTTGGCACAAAACAATGTAAGAAGTTCATCTTACCATTAAATGCTTGGATCTCCTTTTTACTTCAAGGAAAATCAATCTTTTGAATGGCTTCCACTCGAGTTGGATCGATGTGGATGCCTTCCTTGGATATGATGTGGCCGAGAAGCTTCCCTTCATCCATGGCAAACAAGCTCTTTTTTGGATTAAGAGATATGCCATACTTTCTACATTGTTGAAAAACAATTTTCAAATGATAAAGGTGCTCTTCATATGAATTGGAAAAGACTGTCAAATCATCAAGATAAACTACTAAAAATACATCTTTCTCATTTGCAAATGTGATATCCATAGCCCGCTGACATGTTGCACCAACATTCTTTAATCCGAATGGCATCTTGGCATAATGGAAAGTCCCCCACGGAGTGGTGAATGCTGTTTTGTCCCTGTCATCATCATGGACTAGAATTTTATTATAGTCGGAATACCCATCGAGTAGTGACATACGAGATGCTCCAAATACTCTTTGAAGTATGTGGTCCATTTTAGGCAATGGATAGTTATCTTTCAAAGACACCTTATTCAGATTTCTGAAATCAATACATAATCTAATCTCACCCGTTTTCTTCTGCACAAGCACCAAATTAGAAATCCAATCTGAAAATCTTATTGGAATGATTATACCAGCCTTGTATAATCGATTCACTTCTTTCTCTATTGAGGGCAGCAACTTTGGATTTATCCTTCTTAACTTTTGTTGAAATGGCTTTTGGTTTGGCTTGATTTGAATGATGTGCTGAATTATACTCTTATCATATGCCTTCAAATTTGAATAGTCCCATGCAAATACATCAGTAAATGAAGACAATAAACTAATGTATTTTTCCTTTACCTGTGGAGGCAATTCCTTTGATAAGTTCACCATCTTAGGATTCTCTTCTATTCCAATATTCACATCCTCAACTCCCTTCTCGGTTGGCACCAAGCTTGGTTTTCGGGATACATCATCTTGATCAAAAAAATCCTCTAAAGGTATTAGACCTTTAGGAATGACATTTTCCTTCAACTGCAAAACTTCCATATGATTTACCTCCATGTCTGCTTCACCATCATCTTGCTCTCCATCGATAGAAGTGTCTTTGTATTTGCCTTCATTTTGCAGAAATTCTTCAATCTCTTTGTCATCTTCAAACACTTGCCAATAACTTTGATTATCAAGGAAAGTTGGGTGATGTTTCACATGAATTTAAAACTTATTGTTTGAATTCATCGGGATTTTCAAATTACTTGCAGCCATTGCAAGGGAATCTGGAATAACATTCTATACATGAGGGACACATGTCAAAATATAATCTGGAAACAACCTCAAAATATCTAATAGCGCATTATAGTAAGCCCGCATTCGAGGGTGTTTAGCTTGGTATTCACCCTTGACTTGCTTGATTACTAATTCAGAGTTGCCATAAACTGAAATTCTTTTTGCATTTAACTTCTTGACGATTTTCAAACCAGCAATTAAAGCCTCATATTCAGCTTCATTATTGGAACAATCAAAAGCCAATTTATACGAACAAACTCTTACATTACTTGGAACTTTTTTTGGTAGAAATTCAGGACTGTGTATCCATATACCAATTCCAGCACCTTCCTTACGTACTACTCCATCAAATCCATACTCCACAAACTAGCTTTGTCATCCAAATGCTGAAATTTTGTTTGCTCTTCTACCTTTGCTTGCTATCCATCAATTTTCTGTTGTTGTCAGAAAGCTGATTGTTCAGCGGTACTCTCAAGCCTTTGTCTTTCTTGATCAAGTACAAATCTGAAATTTTCAGTGATGTCTAGAATATCTTCTACTTCAACTAATTGATTGTTTACATCATTAAAACTATCAGAATATAGATCAAAAGATTCTAAATTAGTATATACAAAATTGATAGGATGATTTAGAGGTTTCTCCTTGCTTGTGATCATGTATTTCATCTTTTTCTCCCAATATAGTTTCCTCAATTGACCAAACACGAGAATAGTAGCATAGGAGAAATATAGCTGCAATGTCCCTTTGAGTTTTGCTCCCCAAGATCTGGATAGAAGCATGCCAAATCTAGGAGGAATATCGGCCACAACTACATCCATAAGAACATTCTTCGCAGGAATCTGATCTAAAGTGACAACCAAATCTTTCATAAGCCCAATACATCTGACCCTACCAGAATCAAAGGAATAAAGATCATGGTACTTGCGACTGATATGTAAACCCAATTTTTCCATAATTGCCTTAGGCACTAGATTATGAGAGGCTTCTGAATCAAACATGGCATTGTGCAATACATAATCATGCAATCTAAGGCAGATGTAAAAAGTAGCCGTTGTGCAATACATAATCATGAAATCTAACGCTGATGTAAAAAGTAGCTATATCACTATCCTCAAATTGACCTTGTAATGTCGGACCAAAGATAAGCTTAGGTTGGTCATCCTCCACATTAACCATATCAAATAACGGATCTAAATTCAAAATCTTTGACACATGACCTTTATAGCTGTTATTCTTCATCAATTCACTCAAAGGTATTGACACTTTTAACTTAGCAATCTCATTTTCTAAGCTAAAGGCCAAAGTTTTTTCTACCTCTTTGACTGGAGCATCCTTCTTTTCAGTCTTCTCCTTTGATACATTTGGCTGATTTGACTTTTCATTTGTTGATTGTGTTTTATTGGTGGTAGGATCTGCTGCCTCCTTTCCCTTTTTCTACACAATTGGAGAATCGCTCTTTGGTGGTGTCGCTTCCTTTCTCTTTTGAATTGGATTGATGGGTACCTCTCTACTCTTGAGTGAATATTGTTTCTACTGGTCTGTCAAAGCATTCATGTATCCCCTATGATATTCATCAGATTATTCTTCTAAAAATGTTTCATTTGTTAATATAAAATCTTCATCCTTTTGTACAGCTGGGCTTTTTAAATACTCTTCATCGTCCGTGATATAAATTGGTGGTAGGCTCCAGTATTGTAGCAATAATGCTACAACTCCTGGGGCTCCCTATCTCTAATTTTATCAACCCGGTAGTTCGTACAAACTTGAAAGCGACGGTGCTGTATGCACAAGTACTAGCTCTTGTCACAGCTGTCACTTGGTCAGCTGGCACAAGTCCGCTAGGGCTCAAGCCAACTTCTATAGGCTCATAGAAGAAGCTTTATCAATGATGGATGAAAGCTAACTCAAAGGAGACTAGTCTAATTGCAGAAGGAAACTGAAAACCAATAAAGCATGGAAACCCTAGGAAACCCTAATTTGACTAGCTAGACCCTAACTATGAAAAACTGTGAATGAAACAACTACCAATAATGCCATTACTTGCAGTGAACTGAAATACATGCATCTAAGCTACTTGCATCTGAAAAATCATGTTTTTGTACTTTTTCATTAAGTAGTTGGACTTATTGTGATGATGCTTTCAATTAGGGTTTGGTTGTGCAGGGGCGGTTGGAATGGAAGGAAAGCATGGGCAGGGTCAGAATGGCTATGGGAGGTCCCAGAGGGTCTCCATAATCAATCCCCAGAAGTCTACCACGTTCGGATGCTCAACAACTGAGTTTGCAGACTTCTACAGGAAGTCTGCAGGGGATCCTACAGGAAACTCAGGGGTTTCTACAGGAAGGCTGTGCAATTCTACAGGATGATTGGCCGTGGAAGTTTTGGAAGATGGTGAAGGGTTGGAGTGGTGTGGAAGGATAGGTGAGATGGAGATGGAGCTGGTAATGGCTCAGGAGCAGAGGAATCAGATGGAGGAAGAGTGTATGCAGTGGTTTGATGATTGGACGGATGGGAACTATGAAAGTTGAAGGAGATGGAGCTATGTGGAAAATGAGAGAGTTGGAAGCGTAAATGAGTAAGACAGAGGTTAAATAGGACTTGAGGATAGATCAAGAAGAAGAAGAAGGAAGTGGATTGAGAAAGAGCAGCGTAAATGAAACAAATGACTTATGCATCAAAACGAGAAATTTATTAACCTATGATAACTGTGCCATGAAACCTATGAACAGAAATGGAAAACAAGAAATGAAACCTATGCGTGGAAGTGAAATGAGAAAGTATGTTTCGATGTCAAAAATGCATGGATGGATCTTCAATGAAAACGTTTATGTTGCAGCTTGCATGGAAATGAGAAGAACTGCTTTTCTTTTTGGTGGTTGGTCATGGACTGCACCCCAATCCCTAACAGAGAGATGGCAGTGAGCCTTTACAACCTTTTTGCTGGAGCTCCAAGAGATTATACCTATCCTCCTATCAAACTTAAGCAACTGAAAGTAAATCACCATAAACCAGTCCTATCTATGCTCATGAAAACGACTAAATTAACAAACTGTAAATTCGAATGGCATGTGAAAGTAAACAAACTCAAAGTGCTGGAACGAAATGCAAACACATTACAACACTGAAGAGATCTATTGATCTCAGGTTGGGCCCTAACCTGAGAGCTATAGCTCCTTGAGAAAACTCAGAACTAGATCAAAATCTGCCTTCTTTATTCATAATCTGATGTCATGCCAAATTGGCTTACAAAAAGGAACAAAAACCGAGCTCTAGCTCGTACTTCCAAATTACAAGAGTAATGCCAAGGTTCAAAAAGCTTCTATCCAAGGCTACGGCCTCAGTATTTATGCAAAAACGATCATCCAACAGGTGTCCTTGATTTTAGGAGCTCGGCTGTCCAACTAAAGTTTAACTGCTGATCCTGTAGGACAGTCATAACTACTGTTCCTGTAGAATAGTTATAACTGCTGTTCCTGTAGAACAGCTGGCTGCTTCTAAGCTCGGTGGGGAGATGGATTGAAGCTCGGAGTTCTTGGTGGGAATCACGAGGAAGGTCCCCAAGACCGTGGACATCCTCTCCTAAAAACCAACAGTGCCACCTCATTGTCTCCTTGTCTCCTTTTTCGTTGTCTTTTTCTCCCTTTTAATGCCAAAAACTTGAAAGCATCATGCATTAGTCACGTAGATAAAATGTCTACCCTTCTTCCTACAAACAACACGAATAAACCAAGAAATGCATGCATAAGCAATAAAAAATGAATGGTTTGAGCAGAGCAAGTAGGCCAAATGAGCCCAAATTATACCAAAAATTGGGGCTCATCATCACCCCCCAGCTAAACTATTTGCTCATCCTTGAGCAACTTTGCCCTGGCTCCTCGTCTTTGGCCGAGAACTAGAGCCCGGAGCACGCTTTTCCTCCCCTGATTTTGGTGGTTCTGCCTTTTCTGCCGAGGGTGGTGCTTCTTCCTTTCCCGTTTTTGGCGGCCCTGCCTTTGCTGCCCCTGGTGGTGACGAAGGTGATGCTTCCTTCCCCTTTCCTATTTCCTTGAGCCAGGCTTCGGAAGGTGACTGGCCTATTTTTCATGTCCAGGAAGTTATTTTTGGGCTCCCCTTTTCGGGGGTGGCTGATGTTTTAGAGGGGGTTCTTGCACTGGGTGAAGCAGGGACATCCCCTGAAGTGGTTTGGCTGCTGGGTGGAGGCTGTGGCTTGCCCGTGGTCATCCTCTTGCTTCTCCTGGCTTCAGATGGTAGAGGGGTCTCCCTCTCCCTTTTCTCCTTCAGTTTTGGAGGTTTACTGAGGGCAGCCAGTGCCGCTGCTGCCTCCTTTTCGAGAATGCCAGCCTTCTCTTTCTTGCATTGTTCTCTCTCAGAGCTCCTTGTAGAGGGCCCCTCCTTTTCAGATTTCGGGCTTCCTGTGGAAGACCCTGCTTTGCCCACTTCCGGGCCTCCTGTAGACGATTCTTTCTTTCCCGCCGTTGGGCTTCCTGAAGAAGGCCCTCTCTCTGCCCTCAGACTCTCTGTAGGAGGCTGTTTCTCAATGACTTTCGGGCCTCTTGTAGAAGCCCCTTTTTCCAATTTCGGGCTTCCTGCAGAAGCCCTTGTCTCTGTCTTCGGGCTTCCTGTAGAAGCCTGTTCTCCAACGATTTTCGCGCTTCCTGTAGAAGCCTTGGTCTTTGCTTTTGGGCTTCCTGTAGAAGCCTGCTTCTCACGGATCTTCGGGCTTCCTGTAGAAGCCTTTGTCTTTGTTTTCGGGCTTCCTGTAGAAGCCTGTTTTTCAATGATTTTTGGGCTTCCTGTAGAAGCCTGAGTTTGTGTTTTCGGGCTTCCTGTAGAAGCCTGTTTTTGCTTTCCTGTAGACACAGGTGTCTCCACCTCCGCTTGCTTGCCTGCTTGAGTTTTGCTTTTTGTTTTGGTTGCAGGTGCTGTTGAGGTACTTGGGCTGACGTGGACTACCTCAGCTTTGTCCATTCTGCTCTTCATCCTCTTTTCCCTTGCTGACAGGAGAGGTGTGCCACCTTTTTCTTGGTCCTTCTTTTCCTCATGCTCCTTCCTTTGTTCTTCGGCCACTGCTTCGTGTTCCTCACTGCTAGAGGAACCCGTTTCTTCGATCAACATTTTAATATCCCCATCTTTGGTCAAATTGCGGAAGGATTCCCATGAGAGGGGGACCTTATATGAGTGCAATGCATCTTCCACAAGCAGCTTGATCAACCCATGATGGGCTATCTGATCAGGTATGCCCTCTCTTAGCTTTGTAGCACACTCCATTAGGGACTGCAGGAGGTAATAAGGGATGCTCAGTTTTTGCTCTACAGGAAGGTCAATTCGGTGCCTCAACTCAGTGAGTAGCCGAAAGTGATATGCATACACGATGCTGAACCGGCCTTCACAAGTAATATATTTCATGATTTGCAAACTGACTTCATTCCAAGGTGGCAATAGACTCGTTCTTCTCACCCCGTTCTTATCCTCCGAGAATTCTTCCTCAGGTGGAAAGAATTCCTTCTTTGCTTGCTAGCTCAGCTTTCTTTCGTCCTTGTCCCATGGCAGACCCATAGGGAGTTCTGTGATCCTACTGATATGTTCTGGGGTGAGCTTGAGGCTCAGACCTCTGAAGTTCACTGTGGCCAGTGTCTGGGATTTAGGCTTCAAAGCCTGTAAGAATTCCTCGGCTACTTCATCATCGTAGCCCTGCAGCTTATCACAAAAAGGCATCCATTGTGCTCTGGTGAAGAGCTCTACTACTGCCGGGTTTTCCCTTAATTTAGTGGACTCAGTGGGTTCTCGTCTTATAAAACCACCCGGCATGATGAACACGGTCGTTTTAATTGAAGGTGGCAAATGCAAAAGAGATTTGGTCTATGAAGACAGAGCATGCACATACAAAATTTCAACACAGACTACTTATACCAACATCCTGTAGAACGGTAGCAAAGGCACAGCAAACAACAATTCCACCAATATCTTTATGACCCGACTGTGGACGATGGTCTTGCCACTTTTACTAACCAGTTGCATGCAAAGTTCAGGGTTACCTCTTTAATTGGCCACCTTTTTGAGTGAGGCACCCGCTTCCCTGTAGATGACTGTGTTCCTGTAGAATGCGTTCCTGTAGAACTGCGCTCCTGTAGGACTGCGTTCCTGTAGAAACAGTGCGCAATTCTCGGGGAGGACTGTAGTTGGCCCGCGCTCACGGTGTGCTTGACCAGCGTTCTGGTAGCCAACAACTCGGCGTATCAAAGTGCAGAGGAGATCAGAATAGCTATCCGAGTTGAAGTGTTGGATGATAAATGCATGCGCATGATCTAGCTGATTGGATTTTGAATCGGCGCAATCCGTGGCACGGGGGATGAGCTGTCCCCGCCGAACCGTTGGGCGACGTCATCCATCCTCCGCCTGCGTATTCACTTGCTGCCGCATTCATTCCCACAGATTTTCCGCCGCCTTTCCTGTTAAACTCATGCTTCTGACGAGAGTGTTCTCACGTGCATGCCGTTCATTCTCTTTGTCGTGGCCACCACCCAAACATCCAATTACACTTTAACTGGCCGACGTGGCTAGTCGACTGGCCATACAGCCGCTCAACCATTCAATTTTACGCTTTGCAAACAATTTCAAAGTTAGATTCATGCGATTTGATGGAAGGAAGGGTTGAGACACTTACCTGCGTGGCTGCACACGATTTTTTCAGTTCTCGGACGATGGTGAGCAGATCTACCTGCTGCGTGCGACTTACACAGACCCGGAAGCTCGTGGTTACAGGCTGCCAACGCTGGAGTGGATGGTTTTGCTTGCATGCGCCCGCGTTTCATTTCAGATGGCGGTGCTGTGAATGGTATCCACTCGAGCAGGTTGAACTGTCACAGGATCCCCGCGAGGGGTCTCGTAACAGTCCTTTCTCCTTGGGTGCATGCTGCACGATGGCGGTTCTGGCTTCTCGATCACGATCCCGGAGCTCTTGATGCATGTGGTATGAGATCCCATCATTTGTTTAACTTTGGAAATGGCTTTCCCGCGAGAACTCATCGATTTTCTTTGTTTGTGCAGGGACTTGGCCGCATGTCGACACGGGTGGTGGATCATGGTGACAGCAACGTGCAAGGATGCCAACAGAGGCTTGCATGCATCCAAACCAATCCAGGGTCGCGAAATCTCTTTTTAAGATGAATTCTGGCCGTCCAAAACTCCTACAGGAAGTTTCCTGTAGAACACAGAGCTTCCTGTAGAAAGTTCGGCCTTCCTGTAGAAAGTCTGCACTTTCCTGTAGAAAGACTGCGCCTTCCTGTAGAAGGACTGCGCCTTCCTGTAGAAAGACTGCGCCTTCCTGTAGAAGATTCAAACCACGATAAAATTGCACATACCTTGAAAAAACATGGGTGCTCTTGGAGGAGGTACTGATGAGGTTCCTTGATAGCATGATAAGGACCCTTGGCTGTGAGTTGAAGGGCTTCCTCTTCTCCATAGAGCATCTGCAACCTGCAATTTTTACCATATTTTGCTTATTGTGTTTTCTTCTTTTTTCTTTTTCTTTTTTTTTCTTTTTTTTTTTTTTTGAAAGATAACAGGGGCGCCTCAAGGAGGTTTTCACCCGTGCCATCTGCCCTGAGCGCCTCAGAGAGGTTTTCACTCAAGGATCTTTTTCAACCTTTTCTCTTTTTTTTTTTTGAAAAGCAATAGGGGCGCCTCAATGAGGTTTTCACCCCTACTACCTGCCTTGGGCGCCTCAGAGAGGTTTTCACCCAAGGATCTTTATTTATTTATTTATTTTTTTCTTTTTTTTTTTAGATATTTTTTTAGGGTGTGCCAGAGGCAGAGGCAGAACCCTTCTCTATGACCGATACAGATTTCTCCATAGTTTTGATAAACTCTTGTCTTGAGAGAGGTCTCCTGTAGATCTTCAATCGATGCCCATTGACAAGCACGGGAATGGCTTCCTCATCAATGGTTCAAATGAGGACAGATCCATTGTCATGGCATTTCTCCACTGTATATGGTCCTAGCCATCTGGTCCTCAGCTTCCCCTTGAAATCTTTGTATCTGGAATCATACAACAAAGCCCAATCTCCCGGCTGAAATTGCTTGTCATGGAGATGTTGGTCATGCCACACCTTTCTCTGAAGTTGAACCACTTCTGAGTGAAGGAGGGCCTGCATTCAGTGCTCATCCAGGCCATTCAACTGTAGTAGCCTTTCTTGTTGTGCATGGCTGAGATCTAGGTCCAGCTGAGCTACCATCCTCAAGGTGTTGTATTCAAACTCAATGGACAGCAAAGCTTTCTTCCCATAGACCAGCTCATATGGTGTGAAACCAGTGGTGGTCTTCCAAGTGGTGTTGTAGGCCCATGTGGCTTCAACCAGGTGATCTGCCCAGTCCTTTCTGTTGCTGCTCACCACTTTAGTCAAGATCCCTTCTAATGCTCTATTGGTGACTTCCACCTGCCCATTTGCTTGAGGGTGATAAGGGGTGGAAGTCCTGTGCTTGATCTTGTGATGAGCTAGGAGATCTTCAACCAGGTTGGAGGTGAACTGGCTCCCTTGATCGGTGACCAGCTCTCTTGGATAGCCAAACTTATAGAAGATGTTCTCTCTTAGGAACTCGGCCACCTTTTCTTCTGTTGCTGCTTTGATTGCTTTGGTCTCTGCCCACTTTGTCAAATAGTCAGTACACACAATGATGTAAGTCCTTTGCCTCGAAGAGGGGTTGATTGGGCCCACAAAGTCCATGCCCCACTTCTCAAATGGCTCAAGAGTCACTTGAGGTTGGAGAGGCATCTCATCCCTTTGGGTCGGTTTCCCCATTCTTTGGCATTGGTCACACTGACTGACATATCTTCTGACGTCTTGATGAAGTGTGGGCCAATAGTAGCCTGCCTGCAGGATCTTGAAGGCAGTTCTCTTTGCTGCAAAATGCCCTCCACAAGGCCCATCATGACAAGTGAGGAGGATATCAAAGACTTCCTCCTCCCTTACACAATGCCTTAAGATCTGATCGGGGCCAAGCTTGAACAGATTGCCCCCGATCCAAGTGAATGAGGCACTTTTTCTGATGATTCTGCTCTTCTCTCTGGAAGATAGGTGTGGAGGGAACTGTGCTGAAACAAGATAGTTTGCTATATCAGCAAACCATGGAGAGAGTAGTGAAATAGCAAACAGATGTTCATCGGGCATCTGATCGTCCACTGTCCCATCCTCATCTGCAGACAAATCCAATCTAGATAAAAAGTCAGCAACAACATTTTCTCTACCTGGTTTATCAACAATGGTTAGATCAAACTGCTGCAATAAAAGTAACCATCTAATAATACGAGCATTCACATCTGGTTTACTCATTAAATATCTAATAGCAGCATGGTCAATATGTACAAAGGTCTGGTAACGAGTAATATAATGTCAGAACTTGTTCAGTGCATGGACCACAGCCAAGAATTCTTTCTCGGTTACAGTGTAGTTCAGCTCAGCTTTGGACAAGTTTTTGCTAACAAAGTAGATGGCATATGGAAGTTTCTGCTCAACTTGTCCTAAAGCTGCACCTATGGCTTTGTTCGAGGCATCGGTGTGGATGTGGAAAGGTAGGGCCCAGTTTGGACCTCTCAGGATTGGGGCTGACACCAACTTGTCCTTCAATTCATTTAAAGCCCTCTGACAATCGTCAGTCCATTTAAACTCCACATCTTTTGCCAACAGGCCAAACAATGGCGAGGCTAGCTTGCTGAAATCTTTAATGAATCTCCGGTAGTATCCTGCTAATCCCAAGAAACTCCGGACATCCCTGACCTTTTGAGGAGGTGGAACCCTCTTGATGAGAGCAATTTTGTTAGGATCCACCTGCAATCCTTGGCAAGAAATGGTATGGCCAAGCACGGTCCCTTCAGTCATTAGGAATTCACATTTTTCAGGACTAAGGGACAAGTTCATCTCGGTGCATTTGGTTAGGACTTTCCCCAGGTTGGACAATGCTTCCTGGAAGTTGGCCCCATAAGGAGTAAAGTCATCCATGTATATTTCTACTGCATCATGGACCAGCTCCGAGAAGATGCTCAAGACAGCTCTCTGAAAGGTAGCAGGAGCATTGCATAGCCCAAAGGGAAGGACTCGATAGGAAAAGCTACCCCAAGGACAAGTGAAGGTGGTCTTATCTTGGTCTTTCGGGCTGATTTGGATTTGACTGTACCCGCTAAACCCATCCAGGAAAGAGAAGAACTTCTTTCATGCCAATCCATCCAACACTTGATCTATGAAAGGTAGGGGGAAATGGTCCTTCTTGGTAGCTTTGTTTAGTTCTCGGTAGTCCACACAGATTCTCCATTTCCCATTTTTCTTGGGAACCAACACTAGAGGGGACACCCATTCACTATCTGAGATGGGGTAGATGAATCCGGCATCCAACAGTTTCTGCAACTCTTCCTTGACAATGTCCTTAAGGGCTGGATTCATTCTCCTCTGAGGTTGCCTAACCGGTTTACAATCCTCTTTGATGTATATATGATGGGTACAGACCGAAGGATGGACTCCTTTCATTTCCTTATAGCTCCAAGCAAAAGCATCTAGGTGGTTGGCCAACAGACTACACAGCTCCTTTTCCTGGGAAGGAGATAGGGAGGAGCTGATCTTCAATACTTTCTCAGGGCCAAACTCCACATTCTTGATTCTGGGAGTAATAGGGTTGGTTGTACAAACATCCACTAAGGTGCTAGCTTGGGCATCCTCCACCAATTCCTCTAAGGGTAGTGCACTGGAAGGTGGATTCTGGATCAAGGTCTCGATCAAGTCATCCTCGGTTGGGGGGTCTTTTCTAGTGGTATCTAAGGTGCACAGAGGTGCTGAGTACACCTCATCTTCCTCTCCTTCTTCCAACCAGAGTGGTAAGTCATGCTCCAAGGAGGGTTGGGCAGGAGGGTATAGGACTAGCTGCTTGGACATGGGACCATTTTTGATGGTCATGTTTCTTGCCCGACAACTTATGTAAGCATCTGCAGTAGCTAACCAAAGCCTTCCCAAAATGAGAGGATATCCAGTAAGCTTGGCCTTTGGTTGCAGAACCAGGAAGTCTGCAGGGTATTCCCAAGAATCAATGGAGACCATGACATCCTCCACAATCCCTTCGGGAGTCACGGTGGAGCGATCTGCTAATTGCAGTACTGTCGAGGTCTTCCTCAAGGAACCCTGAAGATTGAGTTTAAGCATGGTATCCCTGGTCATCACATTGATGGCGGCCCCCAGATCAATCAAGGTGTGAGGTATAATAGTGCCATTGATGTGAACATCTACTACAGGACTTCCAGGATCTAGGTACTTTGGGCAGATGACTTGTCCTAGCATAAGGTCAGACAGCTGTCCTATGACATTGATAGTTGAGGCATCTTTCTTCCGTCTGCCTGGGTGTTTGAAACACTTCTCCTTAACCAGCTTGTTATATATTGGCACATCCTTGATGGCTTGGAGAAGTGGGATTTTTACACACAACTGCTTGAGCTCACCCAAAAGCTCATCTTCCTCTGGGTTAGGTTGTGTGGTGGCTGTTAGTCTCTCAGGAAAGGGTGGAATAGCCTTTGGTTCACTTTCCTGTTTATCTTCCTCATCCTCTGGGGGAGGAGGTTGGCGATCTGGTAGAGTCTTCCCAGATCGAAGATTGATCTCCTGGATCTCCACAGCATAGGTAGGGCATGAGGTTTCCCCAGTGTATACCTGCTGGGCCTGTCTATTGTTGGGGTTCGGGTTCGGTTGAGTAGGCATTTGAGGTTGCCTTGGAGGAGCAGGAGGTAATGGTTGAGGTTGAACTGGTGGTGGAGGCAAAATGGCAGGAGGAGTGTTGTATTGGGGCCTCCACCCCGACTGAGGTGCATTCCATTGAGGCTGTGGCTGGGTATGTGAGTGATATGGATGAGAAGTAGGTTGAGTGGGGTACTGAGGTGGGTAAGACCATGGAGGAGGCATGGACCATGAAGGATGAGCAGAGGGACCCCAGGAAGGCATAGGAGTTGATTGGTTGGGGTTGTAATAAGCTTGAGATGCCCCTTGCATCCCCTGCTGATAAGGTCTAGATCCCTGTGGCCTCCTTTGGTTGAGGTAATAGAGAGGCTCTGTGGGAGCTTCGGTCCCTTGGTACATGGCTTTAAACCCAGGTAAGGTTGGACACTGATTTGTGGGATGGTCCTCCTCACAAACTAAACACACTTCAACCGAATGCAATGGACATTCGTTCTTAGGGTGCCTCCTTGTGCACCTAGGACAGAAGACAGCCAAGGCTCTCTCAGCCTCTTCTTTCTTTTGCTGAATCCTAAATGTGTCAAGCTGCATGGCAATGGTTTGTCTCACCTCACTCTTAAGGTCTTCTAATTGGTTTGCAAGCTCATGTTTGGAGAAAGGGACACTAGTTGCGAGGTGGTTTCCTCTACCTCGTTTCCGAGCTTCCCTGGAGTGGTTTCTAAACACTGTCTTGATGTCCTCATAAGGCAATTGGTAAATGTCCCCCCCAGCTAACATGTGAAGGGTATCTAAGAGGTCTTCAGGGACTCCTCGGAGTAGGACCAACTTGAGGGATTCAGGGTCAAGTGTGCACCTGGCCCGCTTATAGCTTAGTTGGAACCTCTCCTCATAATCCTCTAAGGACTCATCATTTCCCATGGACATCCGAAAAATTTCCCCCTTTGTTTCCTTGGACCTACAGTAATCCCGGTATTTGGTGTTGAAGTCTTGCTGCATCTGAGCCCAAGTGGTGATACTATTCCCAGGTAAACCCATGAACCAGCGTAGTGCTGCATCCTTGAGAGTGGAAGGGAAAAGTTTCAACTTTTGCTCATCTTCAGTATAGTCATAGGTTCTGCAAAGGACAGCAAACTCAAACAGGAAGGTATCTGGATCTTCAGTGGTCAGCCCATGGAAGTGAGGTAGGGCGGAGGGGCTAATGTTTTTCATTTTCATCTCTCCATTGGTCTCTTGGATGGGGAAGGCACCCTCTATTCTCTCATCTTCTCTTCTATTATCAGCCATAGCTTCAAATGGAGTAGTCTCTAACTCTTCTTCTACTATAGGATCTTTGGATATCTCAGGATGTTCACCTATAGGTTCTTCTGGGTCACTGTCACCAAAGAAGAGAGAAGGGTGACTCAGTGATGTGGTGGGGGTGTTTGGTAGGAATTTGCCTAATCTATCTCGGTTCCTACGAGGCATGAAATGGAAAAGACTTTCTTTTTCTCTTTGATTGCTTTTGCTTTGCTTTTCTTTTGGTACCTGCAAAACTGAGACAAATTGATCTGCAACTATCTATGAAAGATGCAAAATTAACTGAAAGCAGGAAATGACTAATCTACTTTGCTCAAATGAAATTGCAGAAAGGAAATGCTAGTCTACGAAAGCAGAAATGCTAATCTTATGAAAGCAGGAAATGCTAATCTATGAAAGCAGGAAATGCTAATCTATGAAAGCAGGAAATGCTAATCTATGAAAGCAGGAAAAGTCTATGCTACTTTTGCAGAATGGAAATGAAGTAAACTACTTAGCAGAAGGTAAGAGTAAGAAAGTAGAAGAAAAGCAACAATTGCTAATACTCTGACGCTTCCCCAGCAAGGGCGCCAAAAAGATGGTGGGCTCCAGTATTGTAGCAATAATGCTACAACTCCTGGGGCTCCCTATATCTAATTTTATCAACCTGGTAGTTCATACAAACTTGGAAGCGACGGTGTTGTATGCACAAGTACTAGCTCTTGTCGCAGCTGTCACTTGGTCAGCTGGCACAAGTCCGCTAGGGCTCAAGCCAACTTCTATAGGCTCACAGAAGAAGCTTTATCAATGATGGACGAAAGCTAACTCAAAGGAGACTAGTCTAATTGCAGAAGGAAACTAAAAACCAATAAAGCATGGAAACCCTAGGAAACCCTAATTTGACTAGCTAGACCCTAACTATGCAAAACTGTGAATGAAACAACTACCAATAATGCCATTACTTGCAGTGAACTGCAATACATGCATCTAAGCTACTTGCATCTGAAAAATCATGTTTTTGTACTTTTTCATTAAGTGGTTGGACTTATTGTGATGATGCTTTCAATTAGGGTTTGGTTGTGCAGGGGCAGTTGGAATGGAAGGAAAGCATGGGCAGGGTCAGAATGGCTATGGGAGGTCCCAGAGGGTCTCCAGCATCAATCCCTAGAAGTCTACCACGTTCGGATGCTCAGCAACTGAGTTTGCAGACTTCTACAGGAAGTCTGCAGGGGATCCTATAGGAAACTCAGGGGTTTCTACAGGAAGGCTGTGCAATTCTACAGGATGATTGGCCGTGGAAGTTTTGGAAGATGGTGAAGGGTTGGAGTGGTGTGGAAGGATAGGTGAGATGGAGATGGAGCTGGTAATGGCTCAGGAGCAGAGGAATCAGATGGAGGAAGAGTGTATGCAGTGGTTTGATGATTGGACGGATGGGAACTATGAAAGTTGAAGGAGATGGAGCTATGTGGAAAATGAGAGAGTTGGAGGGTAAATGAGTAAGACAGAGGTTAAATAGGACTTGAGGATAGATCAAGAAGAAGAAGAAGGAAGTGGATTGAGAAGGAGCAGCGTAAACGAAACAAATGACTTATGCATCAAAACAAGAAATTTATTAACCTATGATAACTGTGCCATGAAACCTATGAACAGAAATGGAAAACAAGAAATGAAACCTATGCGTGGAAGTGAAATGTGAAAGTATGGTTCGATGTCAAAAATGCATGGATGGATCTTCAATGAAAACGTTTATGTTGCAGCTTGCATGGAAATGAGAAGAACTGCTTTTCTTTTTGGTGGTTGGTCATGGACTGCACCCCAATCCCTAACAGAGAGATGGCAGTGAGCCTTTACAACCTTTTTGCTGGAGCTCCAAGAGATTATACCTATCCTCCTATCAAACTTAAGCAACTGAAAGCAAATCACCATAAACCAGTCCTATCTATGCTCATGAAAACGACTAAATTAACAAACTGTAAATTCGAATTGCATGTGAAAGTAAACAAACTCAAAGTGCTGGAACGAAATGCAAACACATTACAACACTGAGGAGATCTATTGCTCTCAGGTTGGGCCCTAACCTGAGAGCTATAGCTCCTTGAGAAAACTCAGAACTAGATCAAAATCTGCCTTCTTTATTCATAATCTGATGTCATGCCAAATTGGCTTACAAAAAGGAACAAAAACTGAGCTCTAGCTCGTACTTCCAAATTACAAGAGTAATGCCAAGGTTCAAAAAGCTTCTATCCAAGGCTACGGCCTCAGTATTTATGCAAAAACGATCATCCAACAGGTGTCCTTGATTTTAGGAGCTCGGCTGTCCAACTAAAGTTTAACTGCTGATCCTGTAGGACAGTCATAACTACTGTTCCTGTAGAACAGTTATAACTGCTGTTCCTGTAGAACAGCTGGCTGCTTCTAAGCTCGGTGGGGAGATGGATTGGAGCTCGAAGTTCTTGGTGGGAATCACGAGGAAGGTCTCCAAGACCGTGGACATCCTCTCCTAAAAACCAGCAGTGCCACCTCATTGTCTCCTTGTCTCCTTTTTTGTTGTCTTTTTCTCCCTTTTAATGCCAAAAACCTGAAAGCATCATGCATTAGTCACATAGATAAAATGTCTACCCTTCTTCCTACAAACAACATGAATAAACCAAGAAATGCATGCATAAGCAATAAAAAGTGAATGGTTTGAGCAGAGCAAGTAGGCCAAATGAGCCCAAATTATACCAAAAATTGGGGCTCATCAATTGGCAGACCATCAGGTGTAAAGAAATGATTCTCCTCTCCTATTATTTTCTCATCATCATCTAATTCCAGACCATGTACAAAATTCTGCTGTAAGGGTGTCTTAACTTGCTATTCTGTTGCTTGGTCTTGTGCTCTTTGTTCTCGTTGCTTGATTCTGAACTGCAGTTGCTACTGACCACGAAAGATTGGATTTTTGAACTGTGTTTCAGGCTTATCTGCAATAGTGAGTCTATCAAACATCTTCTCAATCTTGTGAAGCAAATGATCTGAGGAAGAAGCTTCCTCCTTTATGGTCACTTTCTTTTCGGCCTTTGCTCTTGCTCTCTTGGCAAGCAGATTTGCCTCAATGCTGATTGCACTTTTTTGCATGTCCTCCAAAGTGGCCGGATCTCTTTCTCTCAATTGATATGCCATGTCGGGATCGAAGCCATCAGGAAATTTAATCAAAGCCATCCCCATAGGTGGCTTTATATCAGCGGGAATTGCATTATAAACAGTATTGAATCTAACACAATAATCTTGGACACTTTCACCAACATTCCTCTTTATGTTTTCATATTTAGAAAGAATTTGAAAAGGATTTTTTTTTACCTCCTAGCGATCCAAGAATTGTCTTTGAAGAACAACCAAAGCAGTGATACTTGTAGTTGACAATGCTCTAAACCACTTCCGCACTTCACCTCCAAACCTTTGCACAAATAGTCTCATAGTCACAATTTCTTCATCTATCTCATGAAGGTCAAAGAAATCGGTCATCTTATCCACGTGCTGTTGCACTGTGATACCTTGGGTACCATCAAACAATGGAATTTTGCTTTGATAATCAGCAGGCATGGCATCCAAGTTTTGTGGCAAAACAAGAGGTGCATATCGGGTAGCCATTGCTCTAGGTGGATTTGAAACTGGCCTTGGGGATGTTGGAGGAGTTGGAACATTGATAGAAAACGATGTAATTGGAGTATGAGGTGTCGAAGGAGGGGAGGAAATATGAGATGTTTGAGATGTTGAAGGATTCGATGGGGGAGAAGAGATAGGAGGTCTCTGATCAGATATGGTGGGCTGCACGGGAATGGTGGGAATGAAAGGAGTTTCAGTGGGAATTTCTGAACCAGATACAAAAGCGGATGAACCAAGAGTTGCAGATGCAGATTCTAAGAACTCGGGAATGTTTTTAGCCACAATGGAAGTTTGAAGATTCAAGATATAATCATTAATTGATCTATTATCCTTTTTAGTTTCAAGATATTTGACAAACTCTAGATTTAGGATAGTAGAACCAACAACACTTTCAGATTTAGTTTCAAACAACAATAGATCTAAATTTTCATCAAACTCAAGAATTTCAAGATATTCAAAAACAACTGGACATGAATGAGATCTAAAATCGGGAATCATAGAAATTTCTTGTTGGAGAATTCTTGGGATGAGATTTGGGTTTTCATGCATAGGAGGAGGATCAGGATCAAGATTGGCCCTGGTGTATCATCTGGAAGCCAGTGTGTTGATTGATTCCAAAAAATCAAATGGACATCATCAATTTGTTTAGCCTATCAAATTATAAACTCATAATCCAAAGTCTAGAATTGCTTTAAGATACTGGGTAATAGTTTAGTTTTAGATGTTCAGTTTATAAACTAAACTGGAGATTGATTGAAGCAACATTCAACTACTTTTGCAATTGCAAAGCAAGAGAATTTCGAAGGCTACCTGGATAACTTCAGGCTCTGTCTGTAGTCTACAAAGTAAACAATGATAATAAACTTTTCTTCCCTAGTATGGTCGCTAATATGTTATGGCCTAAATCTACCTCAGGCTGAGAAAGGCAGGTCCAGGGCAACATCAAACCACGCTTAACCTAGTAGCTAGCCCTACCAAGTCGGGAGTGGGCTCTCTCCTTATCAATCTCAGAGAAAATATGGCAAGTAAGGCTTGAGCTGACTGATGTAAAGACTAATTTTAGGCTAGGTATATGCTCAGAGGAGTTTGATTGAATTTTATGTTGGTTTGCTGGATCAAATGTGAAAGGCAGATTTGGGTCTGGGGAATGAACTCAGTCTTGCAGAGGTTTCTGTGGGGCAAGGTAGGAAAATGCTTTAGTACTTTAAATTGAGTGAGATGGAGAGTCTTAAGACTGGTGAGGAGTTGGAGAGGGCATGAAAGTCTCAGGAATCCTCTTCAAACAGTTGAAAACATGAAAAACTAAACAAACCCTAGGTAGAGCACTGCAACATCAATGATTTCTACCTTTATCCTTGATTCATTTAGTTTAGCTGAAAAGAGAGAGATAATGGCATACATAAACACATGTAAACTTGAATTACAGAAGGAAAAACAATACCAAATCAACTTGCCACAAGAATCCCACAAAATGCTGCAAACCTTGGTCTATTCCTTTGCCAAAATGTGAATATGAATGTACAATAATGCTCAAAGCATTCACAAGAGTCCAACATTTACAAATGACTGAAAAAGTACTAGATATAGGAAAAAAACAACTCATGCTAGGATTTAGGGATCGAATTCATGAGTTTAGGAGCTGTTTCAACAAGATATAAACTAAGAATTGAAAAGTAGGCAGTGGAACAACTTGCCTCTAAAACCTAAGAAATTGATTCATTCCGTTCAAAACCACCTAAACATGATGTATCTACCTCCATGAGTGAATTTTCAACATGTTTACATCAAATTCCATCAAGTTACATAAATTTACATCATGAGTTTGACCATGAGAGTGAAAAAAAATAAAACTTAGAAAAAACCAGGCGAAAAACAGAGGTTTTTTGGCAAAAAATGGCAATCTTCCATCCTGTGCGTCGTGATACTTTCCTTGTGCATAATACCTTTTTGCAGCTGATTTTGGAGGCCTTCCCGTGCACCAAATTTTCTCCAATTGGGCTTGTTGGAAATTTCTGTCTTTCTACTTTCCAAAACTGGTGGAATTTCTGAATTTTGTGTCCATTTTCCCCTCCAAAAGTGATTTCTCCCAACACTACTTCCTGTGTGGCGAAAAAGGGGCAGAGAGGGCATTTTTGAGGTGTTTTTGACCCTTTTGTAGGCCCAAAACTTGAAAAACATTTCTAGTAATTTCTGGGTATTCATAATTTTGCATGAGGAATCCAAAAATGTAGAGTTTTCCTCCAGAGGAGGTCCCTAGCGAAAGAGAGCGCCGGGTGGCATTGCGCACCACGCAGAAAAACCTGTTTTTTCCTTCAAAATTTCAAAATTGTCAAAAAGCGTGCCAAATTTCTTGAAATTTAGGGTAAATGACCTGCATCAAGTACTATGTTGGGCCAAGGAAGTGTCAGCCAAGATCTTGAGCTTATCTTGCTGTTTCTTCCTCCTCAAAGTTTTCCTCAACTTGGCCTTTAATCTCCTTATTCTCGCTTTGCAAATATTGTTTCTTGCCAAATAGTGATAGGCCATGTGCCTCAACATATTTTTCTCCTTGTTTGCTTTCTTAAGCAGCTTCTCCAATTGCATGGTTGTCCTCTCAAGCCAAGATTCCCAATCAACTTCAATCTCTTGCTCAAGTGGTGTCAATTTGATTTTCCTCCTCTTTGCTGCTTGCCAATTTTCTCTTATGTTTTGCAACTCCATGATAGTTTGCTGGTCTTCCAATTGCTTGCTCCTTTGCTCAAGGTAGTTTATGATCCACTTAGCTCTTTCAAGTTTAAGAGATAAGTCATGGATGTCAGCTTCTTGTTCCTTGATGATCTCCTTGAGTTTTGAGCTTTGGGAGCCCAAATCAGTGTCCTCATCCTGAATCTGAATGAAATCTCTCTCTTGACCTTTAGACGGCCCCTCATCATGCAATGGTTTTTTACCTTTGTCCTACTTTGCTGAAGAAGAAAGCAAAGCCCCTTTCACCCCGGGTGAAGATAACAATTTCCTATGATCTGACGAAGGAGAAGAGGCCCCTTCCACCCCAAGTGGAGATAGTACTCGTTTGGTTGCTACAAATAATCTCCTTGTGCCCTTATGATAAGTGACAAATATTGGCACACTAGTGGTTTGAGTCTCATGCACTTCTTGCTGATGTGAAGGCCCTCTTACCTCATGAAAAACTGATGGGGTCACTTGAGGGCTTGTGAAAACCTCACGTGAAATGAAATCATCCCATGAAACATTCAGTAAACTTAGTTGATGCAAAACCACAATCTTGATCAATGCGAAATGAGAAATGTTGTTGTACTATTGATGAGGAGGTTTCCTTTTCACTAATGTGGTCATTTTCTCAATATTTCTGCAAATGAAATAGGGGATGTTCATCATCCTCACTATAGTGAAATGCATCAATAATCTGACATGATAAGTGTATAAGCGAGAAAATCTGCCTTCATGGTTAAAGTATTTGATTATGAGCTTCATAAGTGGAGAATGTGTGTCCTGTAGGTATCTGAAAGTGAAGACCCTACTAATTTGCTTCTGATAGCTATCCTTGATATAAGGCTCATAATGCTCTTTGTCCACCATCTATCCTTTGTTCCACTGTTCACCCACATTCGGAATTCCTGTTGCTTCAGCTATAGTTTCAGGTGTCAAAGTGAAGGTAACACCTGCCAAATTGACCTGGCCATTATAAAGATGGAGGAAAAATAATCTAGCAAGCTCATGGTGGTATTTGACTCTTTCCACCATCTCACAAAACTGGTAGCAAGATTGATGTTTGAAACATGCTACAGCAAGAGGACAAGCCAATAGCTCTGTGAGTGTAGTTGGCTCCTCTCAGATGTGTTTTCCTCCCTTGTGTGGTTTTCTTGGTGCATGAATTTCTTGGGAGGAATCACTCACAGTTGCCTCATCCCTTTCATAAGGTGAATCTGTTTCCATATTTGCCACTGTTTGGTTTTCAATGATGAGTATGAAGAGATTTTAAATGAAGAATAGGTGTTTGTTGTTTAATGAATGGGATTGATGAGGGGGACAGTGAATGAGGGATTATATGCTGGCTGTAGGGTTTTTAGGGAGTGAAATGGTTTGGGGATGCAAATTAGGATTTGGGAATAGTGGAAATTAGGTATTAGGGTTTTTATAGTTTTGGGGATAGGGGAGTAGGATGAGTGGAAATGGGAGAGGGAAAGAGAAATGAAATGAGGGGAGTTTAATGGAAGAATGTGAAAATGATTGCAGGGGAGCAACAACAAAAATTACAACTTTCAAAACCCTAGACAGTTTTTTCAATGGACTATGCAACAGTTAGGGTTTGATCTTGCACCTATCGAAACAATATGAAAGAGGAGAAAATCTTTTGCAAAGGCACTTTAGGAAATTTCACTTACTTGTTGAATGAAGTTTGCAAGGTTTGGAGGCTAGATGAGGTCGATGGGATGAAATTCGGGCTTGGAGGGCAGGTGCGCCGCGCCTAGACACAGGTGCATTGTGCCTGTTCAAACTTTAAAGTGTTTTCTACACTTTGTGCACCATGCCGACCAGGTGTGCCGCGCCAGGAAGCTTGGCACAGTTTATGCTGCAATTTCTCTTCTTCACCTTAAAAATGCGACTTGGCTTGTTCACTCTCTCTTTGGCACACAAATGAAATTTATAACACAAGAGAAACTTTATATACAAGTGACTTTGATTTTTCATTTACAAAAAACCCACTTTTCTAATGTTTTCTTTCACTTTGGCTTTTAAAAACTTTGTTTTGGCAGTTTGACTTGCTTTTTGACTTTTGATGGACTAATGCTTTGAATTTCTTGTCTCTTTTGCAGGAGTTGAAGTGCAGGAGCTTGGCAAGGTGACCAGGGCTGCATTTTCGGACTTGTTACATATAGGAAGAAATAAAATTACATGAAATTTTATACATAAAACAGAAAAACTCTGTTTTTCTTCAAAACAGGGGGTTTTGAGGAAAAATCAATCACTGAGTGTGTCATTATTGAAATTTTTGATCCCAAAACTTTATTTGACCTCCTCATGTGCCTGCTGACCATTATTGAGCTTTTACAAGTCTTTGATGACAAAACCTAGACCTAATGAGACCTAAAACCCTAAAAGTGGCTTTTGCAATTCTAAAGACAAAAAATGACTGTAAATGACCTGAATTTGTGAAAATAGGTTAGCAGGTAAAGACCATGAGGGAAAATTGATAATATGCCACTACCATCAGATGATCCATGAACCTAATGGAATGTAGATGATTGGATGAGAGACCCAAAATGCAATACAACAAGAGAATTTTGATCATTGATGGAGGGATGAAGATCACCTATAGGCTAGAGGTATTTTTCTTTGATAGGACTAGTTTTCTTGTATTAGTGTAACATCATTAAAATATTTACTTTACACTTGCCACCACTGCAGTAGGTGTTTTCTTGTTGTTTGTTTCTCTTTTATTCCTATCATCACCCTTTAGTCCTTAAATTGTTATTGTTTGGAAACCATTGCGCCCCCCTAGGCATTTGTTGCGTTGAATTCAATGTGTTCACCCTCAATTACCATCAGGACATATTACTCCTCCCCGTCGAGTTAGAGTACATCCTCCCAGTCCTCTATCTAGTCATCATTCTGATTCTGATTCTAATGACTCGTCCATTTCATCCTTTGATTCTGCGTCTTCTTAAGCCCATATCACCACCATGCAAGCACCAATGTGCATGTGGGAACCTAGAGTGGTAACCCAGGCACCAACTAGGGCTCCCCCACTAGTGGAACCCCCACCGATGTGGTCACTCCTACTCCCTTGTTCCCTTTTATGGCTGGTTTAAGTCTCACAGATTTTAGCGACCCTATTAATGATCTACTTATCCATGTTCCAACATGGAAAACTATGCCTACTAAACTCCTTTCATGAATCCCCAAGTTTGAAGGTAATCTTAGAGAAGATCCATCTAATCATGTTCGCTCCTTCCACATGTGGTGTTCATCAAATTCCATTACGGAAGACTTCATCCACCTTAAGTTAGAGAAAAATTCTTCGGTGAAAATCACATGGAATACCATTTGTCGACGCGTTTCGAACCAACTAGTGTGGTTCATCGTCAGGACAAGTTGAAGAAACAGATCTAGCTCATCATGTTAAATAGTCTGAGCAGAGCCTCCAACAGCTACCTTGCCTAACGGCTAGTTTGACTCTAGGACCAAGGTCAAAATTATTATATTAGTTTAATTAGTATAAAATAAATAAATTATTATTGAGGGGAATTGTTATTATTAATATTAAAATTAATATTATTATTAATAATAATACAACTCTATTATTTCATCCATCTTCTTTTGTTCCAAAGTACACTCACTGGAGCTACTGCTAAGTGGTATGTCAACCAGCCGAGAGAAACCCATTCCACTTTAGTGACTCTTACCAAAACCTTTCTTTCATATTTCCAGTTACCTCTCCATTATGATACGTGTACCAAAATTTTGACTTATTTTCATCAAACTTATACCACTCACCTTTCCAACCATGTTTAGGAATGACATAGAAGGAGGAGCATCTGTAGATCTCCTGACTTCAAATACCGAGTCTATATGGATTGGTTCCTTAGATCATTGTTGACCCCCGTTTCTAAAGATGTTGCATCACACTTCCCACAGTTTGAGGAGAGGCACTCCAAATAGCTTTAAAATTTGATCTGATTTACACCCAGTTAGGTTATGTTTACATTTTCATCCATGATCTGCCTCGGCCTGGTGCTGCTAATGCACTAGGGGAATATCATGTTACAGATGGAATAGTTGGAACCATATCACACCCTCAACCATATGCTCCACCTTAGGTGAGTTATAGTCCACCTTAGGGAGGGACCAGTTCCATTTACAATTATCCCTCCCCCAATCCTCCATTGTGCAACCCTTATCTAGGTCCCAACACGCCATATGCATATCCCCATCCACATCAATATATTCTAGGGCCAACTATTGCACCTCCTATTTATACCAATGTCACCCCATATCCTTATTATTAGTATGCACAGCTTAGAGCTCCAACTCCTCTGGCATGAGTGCCCCAACCCCCCATGCCTACTCCCCCTCTGCCACAACAACCACCTCCTCCACAAGGACAAGTGTATTTTCAGCAGAGTGGACCCAATCACCCTAACCCCAAGAAAAGGAACAAGGGGAAGGGTACTAGGAACCAATAGTTTCAAGTTAATCAAGGCCACCAGGGTCCTCCACCCAATTCCCCTCAGGGTCCTCAACCTAGTCCCGCAGCCCAACAATAGGGTAGTCAACCCAAGAAAAAAAAGGGTCTTCGTATGAAAAAACCTTATGTGCCTGTTGCGGTGTATATGATAATTATACCCATGAGTGTCCTATTTTACCTTAGATGTGAAATGTATGGGAAGCTCAAGAAGCTTTTGAAGGATCACAGCCCACTTCTCCTCCCCTCCCTCCTGCATCTCAACCAAAAATGCTTACCAATCCTTTCCCTCACCAAGGATATAGAGTTACCCAACCTACACAATGTTAGGCAGCTCAACCACCTCCACCATCTGGTCACCATGATTATCAGATTCTTATGATGAATTCTAATGAGGTTAATGTTGAGCAAGTCAACCTTTAGACTCGATCATACCAATATGACAAGCCACCCACTAAGTCAAAAACTGAGTCTCAATCCAAAGTTTCCACTGAGCCTCTATCGTCATCCAATGGAACCTTACAGATCCCTCAACCTAAGGTTGAAGTTATTCTCAAGACCCCCAAAGGTCTGTTACGTCGAAATGTCGCTTCTTTCAAAGCCACCCATACATATAGCATAATAAATGTCTTTGTGCAGTCTCCTACTGCTATGTCAATGCTAGAAGTTCTCTAAACATGCCCATCATAATTAAAATCTCTACTATCTACTCTGGGTGTTGTGGATCCTTAAGACGATCATATGGTTTTCTTTCATGTTGACATGTCTGTTGTAGCGGCTGCAACACCCTCCAAAATTTTGGCCTGCATCGAATTTTGGAGCCTTCCTTGGGTTTTTCCTTAATGTTTGCAAGCACTTGGGTGCATCCCTTGAGCTCGTTCAGAGTCTTTGCACCCTCCTCGCTTAACTGTTCACCGGACATCTTTTATCATGTTTGTCACAATGTCATGCAAGTCGTAGTCATGTTCTGGTTATGCACAAACTCCATCTTCGTGTGTACAAGTTGTATTCACTATGTAAGCATTTGTTGCACTCACACAAAAATTTGTATGCAATGTTGCGCAAGTGTCTTCACGGTCATTCAATGATCTATCAAAGGTGTCATGCTTATCGCTCACACCCATCGATCAGTCACATTGAGTGTTTGTTATTGAGAAATCTAGTGTCTATGCAGAGCTGCTAGTCCCACTAAGACTGCTAGCTATCTTAGAAACAAACAAACTAAAACTACTTTCGTTTTCCTTTATGAGAAGTAGATAAGAGGGGAACAAAGGAGACCAACCTCTGTCATGTGCTTGGTTCCTTGCTTGATTCCTCTCCCTTCTGATAGATCTTTGCCACTCGCTTCCTCGTCTACCCAGCTTCAAAGAGCACCTCTGGAATCAAAGCAGCATAACACTATCCAAGAACAGAGATCTACTATCATAAACAATATAGGACCAGATATATATTGACCACACAAATGCATATATCATCAATCATACAAGAATGTCGAGGAAAACTTGAATAGCTTTATTAATAATCAAGAATAACAAAGAGGATTACAACCAATTGTTCTGACCCAGCGTCATCCTCTCAGCAAGAAAGCCCTTCTTCACCTCATGAAAGCTTAGATCACCCAACACTATGCCGTTACACCAAGAAACCAACAACACTTCCTTACAAGATACAAAATTCCAGCCCATGGATCTCTGGGATGAGGGATCCATATATAGATGTTTGCGAGGGGGGTGAGTCAGCCTCTGAGATTTGATTAGTGTCCTCTCTCTGATAGTTCTTGATTCCACTTGGAGATTGATGATCTCTTACTCATCCCTGGGCGAATGCAGAGAGGCAAGTGTCACAGGAAAAGTTTCTGGAAGATTCCATGATCTTCCACCTTGAAAATTGACCCTGCCATTTGTCCACTCTCACCCATCGCACCCCATAGAAGGGCTTTTCAATATGCATCGCACCTCCTGTGTGCATTTAGGTGGGATGCAGCACACTTTTACCATGGAGAAGGTGAGATGGTCCAGTTTTGACCAGTTCTGAGTAGTTTTTCATGTAGAACTTCTGGGAGATGATGTAATCAGCTGACCTTGTTCTTTTAGGGGTCGGAACAACACTTTTAGGGAATTAGGAGCCCTTGGTTTATGGACATTTATGATTGGGCTTGCGGTGCCCAAAAATGTCTATAACAGTTGCCCCCTAAAGCATGAGGTCATTAATCTTTTGATGTCGGGTGAAATGCTTTATCATGAGGATCCGAAGTTTTTTCGAGCTGTAAGGCAAACTGTAATAAGATACAATACAATACATTATCTTCATAATATTTTCATGATCCATCTGAGGTGGGCATTCCCATGCTCAGCTTTATAAATTCATTTTCATGTACATAAGATAGACAATCGTCTGTGTGCAGACTGATGATTCTGGTAGAGCCATCATCCCTTAGGTTGGATGATTATCTGTGCAACAATGATGTACATTTGATGTCTTTATTTTTCTGAATATATATCGCAGCCCAGATGGATGAAACTAGATCCGGGGTCTTCAATCTCGTTCGATCTTCACTCAGAGTACAAGTCGATCCATGTGAGAGATGTTCTGGAGTCGAACATGGAAAGACATTGCCTGATTACCAGCCAATGATGTAAGCTGTTAATAGGCACAAGAGGAATCACCAATAATGATGATGACCCTCAAGGTACTATAGTACAATTCACGTGGTGTGAATAAGGGACTTGGCGTCGAACACCATGCAAAATATTTCGGTCGAAGGCCATTGAGGTAAACCTGTCGCCGGAAGTGAGAAGCTTGCCATTGAGGCATGCAAGCTTCAAAGTACTGAAAGGGTTGTTCCTAGATCGACTTCCTGGATAATGAGATGATTTCGACAAGAAGCGATCCATGATAGGAGGGCCTTAGTGAATCTCACATCCATGACACGGAACGGAGAAAATGATTTTAATGGAGGTGAAAACGATCTGATGACATAGGGTTCAGGGTGGCGGTCATGAAAGAATGGAGCGTAAATGTATTGCAGTGGATGAGACATAGGTGAATTCTCTGAGCGACTTCTCTTGAACATATCAGCGACACTGACATGATGGATTGGTAGCATTAACCCCAAATATGGATGGAGTGATGGACCAATGGAGATATGACCGGTGAATGGAACAACCCAACCCGACTCGGATGCGGAGTGAAAGTGTCATGTTCAAGAGCGACTTGCTACCAACAAAGTTTCTTCAAGTTTTCTTCCCAATTTTTCCCCAGTCATTGCTGACAAGTACCTCTTTATTTTTGTCAAGCTTGAGGAGGATAACATATGCTTGTTCTATAATTTTCCCTTTGGGCAAACCCATCGCTATGTTTTAACTAGCCTAGCGATAGTGAAACTCGTTCTTGTCTGTATGGACAAGTTTGTCGCTATTCAGTTTTAACGAGTTTAATGACAAAGATAACTCGGTCCTTTTCAATTTTAGAGAGTTTGAAAGGGACGTAAAGAAAACTCCAACAATACTTTTTCGTCATATAATCCCTTAAGTTCGAAAAAGTATAAAATAATACAAAAGGAATGAATTTTCGGTAATTTTAACGAGCCGAACAAAACAAGCGCTTGATCTTTTTGTGTAATAATCCCTCAGGTCCAAAAAGATTAAAATCCAAAAGAGGGTAGCACTTCCGGTCACTTTAGTGAGATGGAGAGGCCAATTACTAGGAAATTGTTTCGTATTTTATCAGTCAGATGAAAAGAGCTTAAAGGAGACTCGTTTTTCGAGGAACGAGTGATAAATTCGGGTAGCAACTAATTCCAGGTAAGGTTTGGAATTTTCCAATCACGGCAGTGTCACAAGGATGGCTAAGAGGATCACTCTTCGCAGCTGTTCCTCAAAAGGGTAAACAATCAAATGGAGGTGAATGATCGTCCAATACAGAGTGGAGGTGATGATGAGAACACGACCAAGGCTTCAAAGGCTGATGATAATGTATTCACGATGGTTATTTACGGGAAATTGGTTCATTTTTTAATGAATGAGCTTAAACTATGGGGAAAACATTTTCTCATTGCTTATGTTTGTTTTTTTAGCGAGCTTGAATTCTGCGTTAAAACTGCTCGATCCAGTCGCATAATAAGGATGTCTCATCTAAGATACCATTTTTTATGGAGCATGCACCTTACAAAGCTTTGCCCCGGATCCTTTCTTTATGCAAGTTAGGAAATGACCAATCCTACGAGTTTAAAGGGTTAGAGGACCTACAAATTTAAAAAATAAATGGTCGCTCTTCGCTTGCATGCCAAAAGGTTTGCATGCCCCCAGGTATAGCGAAAAATTTCCAAGTTACCAAAGATTGTTCTATCCGCACTGCGGACAAAACACTTCCTTGGCGATGTCTACCGAAATAAACAAAGGTGAGTGGCGCAACTGGCTCCACTCACATAACTCTGACGAAGGAATCTTATTCCAGTCTGATCTCATAAATTGGTCATATATCCTTCACGGAAACCTACCCTATACCCAAGGTTTTCCTGTCAAAACAGACGAGGGTGCATGCCCCCTGGGTTTCAGTCCTGTCCTCTCGAATCACTCGCGCTCATTACGTGGACGGATTGGGGATTGATGAGACATTCCTTGCGTGAAAAGACCATTCAGGGATGGTATTTGACTATTTGCTATGTCTGAACTAGGGAATGAAAGCTGGTCTATGAGCTTGACCACTCTTCCTTCATGCGGAAAACATATTACTCTAAAGAGTGAGGAGAAAATGGCTCCCATGCAATAAATATAGCCGCATCCAAGTAGTAGATTATAATCCAGGGGTCCTTGGACTACCATTACATTCATGTGAACGGTTTTCCTTCTCAATGTTATCAGCACATTGGGAAGGATCCCTAACGGTCCACTAGTTCCTTTGTCAAAGTCTGTTAGATTTCTCATTTCAGGCAAAAGCGATGGCAAACCAAGCGCTTTCCAAGAAGTTGAGGAAATGATACTCATAGAAGCCCCTTCATCTATAATGGTACTGGCCATGACCATTCTATATATTTGAGAAATGATTCGAAATGGTACACTAGCCAGTAAGTGGGGTCTGCCTAGTAGATTCCAATCGAAGGAAACAACTAGGTTGCTTGGAGGTGGGACTTAATAGATGGCCGGATATGACTCTGACAAACTTCCTTCCTGTGGTAAAGGAACGGGTAGACTGCCCCCATGTTCATTGGATTCTGTGCTTACGAAGAGAATTTGAACGGTGTCGTTCTTGTTCTCTCTGGTGATTGTATCATCTGAAGATGGACCTTTTGAAGGCAAGACTGGGTCAACTGCCGCCTCGACCTTTTGACTTACATATAGTGTGGATTCAGAGGGTTCATCTTCAATGATAGATGCTTCTGTCGACCACAATGGCGTGTTAGCCGGATTTTCAACTAGTGACAGACTCGGCAAGAATTTCTTATATCCAGGAGGAAGTCGTAATGGTGAAACCGGACGATCGTCCAGAACTCTTTTAGCCTCATCTAAGAAGGGAAAACAGTGGACAGTGTGATCGCCTTCACACAATTTGCAAGGAAATTTACATTTTCCTTTTTCTCTAGGGACTTCACTTTCACTAGTTAACGGTAAGAAAATTCTCAACATGATCATCAGAGGTTGATGACACCGGATTGTGCAAATGAGGAGACCAGTCCCTTAAGATCCGAGGGATGCAAGGACAATCTCGATGGTAGTGGTCTCCTTTGCAAATGACACATGGCGATTTAGGCCTGGATGGTGCAGTGTGTGGATTTTTGCTAGATGATGCCTGGTTGCCCCTTTTCACCTTCGGCTCCTTCTTCTTGTTCTCCTTCTTCTTCTCAATTACTTGATTTGTGGGTAACTCTAGTATCATTTAGTTGCTGACTTGATTGTTTAGGAATCATGGTGTTCTGAACGACAAAGGTCGAGAAGAGCCATACGAGCAAGCCGATTGTCAATCCTGGAAGAGACAATGTGGCCATATGGGGTGCACCAACATCTCCCCAAGAGGAGAAAGGACTAGGATTTCCTCCAAGGGGAAATCCTTGGTTGGTGGAATCCATTTTCCTCAACTTAAGACCAACGTAGGAAAGGTGATGTTTATTCCGATTAAAATAATTTTTAGACGCTTTGACACAACTTTTTTTTTTCAACTTTCTAAGAGTCGAGAAAAAACAAAAGATGACTCTAGTCGCCTTCGATTTTTAATGAGATTGAAGTGACAAGTGCTCAAATGGACCTTTTCCTTTAAGGAGTCTAAAAAGGAACGAAAGAGACTACTGTGGAAATATAGACAGAGGGATTACCAAACCAATCGCAAAACTGCAGAATACGTTTTACGGTACGACAGTCAATCTTCCCGAATGCTGTGTTCAGTGCATTGCGATCGATAGGGTGGCAGACACAGCTTCCTATGGATAAAGGATAAAGCCTATTGTGGTCTCCCAATATATACTCGACGGTACGTGGGAGCATAAGTCTGTACTGGAACTTATCGTCTCAAAGTGGAGGAATCACCCAACCAACAATGAAAACAACAGTTACCAGGCTTTACGATGCCGGAATACATCTCTAGCCTAGACTTCTAAATGTTGTGCATTAGGTTCCAAAGCATTTTTAGATTCATTAAATATATTTTACAGTTGATCTTGCTTAAGAAATTTTCCTTTCAGGTTCACCACGTGATGTAGATATACAATTCCTAAAATGCAATCTAAGATGATAAAAAATCATTTAATCTTCCTTTTGCAATGAAAATCCTAGCTTTTAAAGAAAGAGAGATCATATTCTTTCAACATAGAGAAGAGAGCACACACTATATGCACTGTCCTAAATCAAACCAACAAACAGTCTAAATGCAAATGCACATGCATGTATTTGTTTTCAGCCTTCTTAATGTGTGAATGATAAAAATAAAGCTAAGCGCAAATCTGAATTATTTTTCAAAGCGATGTTACTAACAAGCTTCTTTTCAAGACAAAATGAAGATAATGACGACACTTTGTTATTTGGAATTGAAAACTTGCTTTCGACACTTGAAAAATTACTAATTCAAATCAAATACAAGAGTAACAATGTAATCGACTATCAAGAACAATCAGATTCTCTTCTATGACTGAAAATGACACTTGCGACACTTCCAAATCAAGAAACGACAGTTCAATTACACTACTTCTTTGTAAAAGAGAACTGAAAATGGCTCACAATACATAAAAACATTTACAGTTCTTTGCACAATGGAGGCGGAATAATGGCAAGGAAGGGGTTTCCAACAGAGGTATACTGACTACAGACAGTAAAAATCATGAATAGAGCTGAAAAGAGTGAAAAAAACCAAAGTCTGGAGGAAAAATTAGCCCTTTCTGATCAGTGCACCTGTTACACAGGGATTCCAGTATGCATCCCACCTACAGCACACGGGAAGTGCGATGCATACTGATATCCTTGAAGAGAGGGTGCGATGGTACAGTGCGAGACTTTTGATCCAGTTCTTGATCACAGTTTGTAGCACAGTTCAGGGCTTTAGGCCGAGCAAGTGATAATCAGTAATTAAACCACAGAGGTAGATCTAAGGAGGTTACTAGAGCCACCACAAGGGCAATTAGAGAGTTTGTAAATCGATTTTTCAGTTCATAAACAAAACCCGGAGATAGACTGAAGCAGCATTGATCTACTTTGCACTTGCATAGAAAATGTAGTTCGAAGGCTAGCTGGCTTGACTTCAAGCTCCGTCTATAAGTTTATAAAGAAAACACATATAGACAAACAAACAATCTATTCACTCCCCAACAGAGTCACCATTTTCTTATCGGGAAATCTAGTATCTATGCAGAGCTGCTAGTCCCACTAAGACTGGTAGCTATCTTAGAAACAAACAAACTAAAACTACTTTCGTTTCCTTTATGAGAAGTAGATAAGAGGGGAACAAAGGATACCAACCTCTGTCTTGCGCTTGGTTCCTTGCTTGATTCCTCTCCCTTCTGATAGATCTTTGCCACTCGCTTCCTCATCTACCCAGCTTCAAAGAGCACCTCTGGAATCAAAGCAGCATAACACTATCCAAGAACAGAGATCTACTATCATAAACAATATAGGACCAGATATATATTGACCACACAAATGCATATATCATCAATCATACAAGAATGTGGAGGAAAACTAGAATAGCTTTATTAATAATAAATAATAGCAAAGAGGATTACAACCAATTGTTCTAACCCAACGTCATCCTCTCAGCAAGAAAGCCCTTCTTCACCTCATGAAAAGCTTAGATCACCCAACACTATGATGTTACACCAAGAAACCAGCAGTACTTCCTTACAAGATACAAAATTCTAGCACGTGGATCTCTGGGATGAGGGATCCATATATAGATGTTTGCAAGGGGGGTGATGTTAGTCTCCTGTTGCAACAGGTTTCATATTTCATGATTGACATTTTTACATGCCAAATATGTCATCTTTCTTGCAGCAAGGTTCGATATTTCCCGAGAAGAAAACCAGAGAAGAAGTAATAAAGTGTACCAATTCAAATGTCACTGCTGTGATTCCATTTTTGAGGAGTTGTCCCAGTTTTGAAGAGTTCTTCATTTTGGGATGTCCAGACAGTCTAATCCTGGCCTCCCTAGGTTTCAATTTTTGTTTTAGAATATAGAGAATGACATCTGTCCAAATAGTTTAATCTTATCAGATTTGTAGATAGGTAGAGAATCAAAGGGACCCAACTGTTTAATCTGGGCCCTGGCAGAAATAAGTGCAGATCTAGATTGGAAAATTCAAAAGAAAAAATTGTGAATCTGGGTCTGCAAGTCTAAGTGCACCCAAAACAAAAAGAAGAAAAAATGTTAGGGCAGTAGGCTGGGTAGGTAGCTTTGATGTGGCAGAATCATGATTAGTGATCAATTTTGTACCTCACAATGTCTTTTCTTTTCAGATCACAGTTATCAGGAAGTTTTGTATTCATGAGGAGGTACTCAAGCTGGAGATTCACTAACCTCCCCTTTCTTCTCATCACCCCAAAGTCACTTACTAACATCCCCCAAGAGGTCAAGATCTTCTTGAGCTTCTCAGTTTCATCATCCCCATGACATTTGCCTTGGTGAGGATCTCCTTCACTCAAGGACTGCTCACTCATCATCTGTGAGTCTTCTTTTCCCCAAAATGGCCTAAGGTCTCATACCTTAGCGCCCTCTTTTCATCTCCATATTAACTTCTAACTTTATTATATAGCTCCCTAACAATTTTCCCATTCCCCTACTAAAAATCATGTATATAAACTCCCCTATGTAAATATCCCTCCCTGCCAATATAGCCATATTCTTTATAAGTCCGGGAAATCTCAGTCTATCTGGGACTTTTTTTAGCTTAGCCCATTCGAGTCATTAAGAAGCTAGTTTGACATCTGGTCAGCTAGTAACCTCTTCCTTAGCCCAAAAACCCATGTTTTTCACCTTCCTCCCAACATTTTCCTTGTAAATTTTCACCCTAACGCTGCAAAAAAAAACCCACATCCCGCCCCCAAACCCAAATTTTTGTACATAAATATTAATCCGCGCCTGTAAAAACCCCACATAAACTCGTTTTTCCTAAGTTTTAACCCATCCGCCGCGCGTATTAAAAAAGGAATATACCTGGAATATTCCTACCCGTTAACCCGCTATCCCTTCACATCCGCCGCCAGCCGTCCGATCCACAGCCCCGCAGATCGACGGTGGGCGAGCCGCCCCATCCCTGAACTGCCTAGCCTTTAGCGTCCGGGAGATGGGCGGTATTACCGCCGTACCCCCGCCATGCGTCAGGCACTGGGTTGTGGCGGAGCCCCTCCCTCCGAAACCGCCATCCCCGAAAAGCGGTGCACCACATACCGCTTACCGCCCTGCCCAGTGACGTCATACCCCACGTCACCCCCCGCGTAGTCACATGCCCACGTCACTACCACGTGTCCCCTCCACCGTACCTGCCACATCATTATGACGTCATGCTGAAGTCATCCCACCACGTCGCCCTGCTGACGTCACCCACCGTACAATGCTGACGTCATGTTGACATCATCAGCACTTTTTTGGGCGCAGAGGCGCAAAAGTCGCACTTCGGAGCCCCTGAATCGAATTATGAGGCAGTTTTTGAAATCGCTCATCGCAGGATTTTTTGGGCCAAAATGGAGAATCTTCAGGGAATATTTAGGGAATCTTCTCACCATGCGGCCCCAGGAAGCCCGAAAAGGCAGAAAAATGATCCGTTTTCTTCATAGAGCACACCAAAAGGAGCAGAAAATCATTTCAGAAGATACAGAGGCCGAACAACGGCCATTCATTAGTGATTAGACCAGTAGGACGCCAGATCAGCAGTCCTGATTTTGTCAAAGAGTATCAGAAAAGGAAAAAACGCCAAAGAGTACCAGCCGAAGATATTTTAGTGGCTCAAAGCAGCTAAAAATTAATGAGCCCCCCAGAAAGTCAAATCAAGCAGCTGAAGCCCATTCCTGCACTCAAATCACAGCTTAAACTTTGAATGCAGGCAAACATCGAGGAGCAGGAGCCCATGCATATTTACTTCAGAGGACACTACAGCAAGCCATCAAGTACCACATCATTTACTTATTTCTGATACAGCGACCCTCAGCGCTGCTCAAGAGATTTTTTGCATTTAATTCCAGATAGAGTTAGGTCAATAAATTATTCTTGTGACCTGATTAGGTCAAGATGTAATAAAAGCAGTAGATAGAAAGTTTTGCCCTATATATACCACCCTCTGTATAGTTTTAAGGGTTGGTTAATTGAGATTTTCACTAGAGACTTGCATTGTGTATCTGAGTTTTTCCATAATCAAAGATTGCTGAAAGCTTGGAGAGCAAACTGTCTGTTGATAATCAATGTTTTGAAGATATGAAGATGGAATTCCTGTGCTGCAGCTTGAAACAATAAGTGCATCTTACCTATGTTTGTTGTTTATCGCCATCTAAATAGCAGAAAGATAGAATAGCCTAGAATTAGTTTAAATACTCTCTATGCTCAATTTCTGCTGTTTCTCTGTGTTTTCATCACAATAAAGTAGTTATGAATATGAATTCCTCCTGGCTCATGTTTACCCCAATTTACCTGTGTTTGCCAATTATCTAGGGATTCTTAACTGCCCCTAGGTAGCGCTGTGTTACCTCCTCTGTTAAGTCGACTGAGAGATTCTTAACTGCCTCTCATCACTTAGCATCTCTTTCCATCCATAAAACCTGAGAAATTGTTTCAAATGCAGCTATCTTGCTCCATTTTCCCTCACTATTATTAAGGAAACTTAACAACATTCATCTCCTCGACTCCACGCCCAATGGTTCGAAACCCTTAGACTGTGCACTGCCTCTCTACCTGAAAAATCAATTTTCCCACCAAAACAAAACAAAGAACCCCCTGAACCCAAGACCTAGCCTAAAATCCTTTCAACAAAGTTAAATCCAAAAGAGAGAGCCCTCTCTGATTGCAGGTTGGCTAGAACCTGCAGTCCAAAGTTGGTTTGTGGTTACCTCGGCCGTATCCCTTTCTTAACCTTCGGGGACAACCTGAGTGATAACATAATGGCGACTCCACTGGGGAACATCCTCAGTTAATTTTTCAGAGTTTCACGAAGAAGGTTAAAAATCCCTTGTAGAAATTGATTTTCTAATTGTTGTATATTTCCTAAAACTACAGATGAAGCCTGAATGTCAGCCAGGAAGCCTTTGAAACTGTTTTTGTCTTACATTAACAGGTTTAGATAAAAGCTGCTTCAGTCAATCTTCATGCTAGTTTTAAGATATACACAGCCATTCCAAAATCTTATCTGGCCCTTGTGAATACAAAAATATTCCAAAAAATATACCCAAAAAACAAGTTTGGAAGCTGGCTCCCAAGAAAAATCTGCGATATACAAGGTCAAACCCAGACCCAGATCCTCCGACTGTTTTTGAAAACCCTAACATAATCCCTAAAATCATTAGGAAGCAACAAAGACAGGAAAATTTTGCTGATTTGAGTCCTGAAACAGCTTACCTTAGCTCTGTTCCAACTCCTGTCAAGATTTTATTCCGATCTACCCCCCCCCCTCCCCTAGTTCATCATCTACATCTCAAAGCTCTCCCGTCACACCTTCATTCACAACACATATCCCCATTACCACTACTGTTGTTTCTACTGTTCCAGTTACTCCTGTTGTCCCTGTAATCCATGTTGTTCCTCTTATCCCCACCAATATGGCTAATAGATATGCACCCCTGCAATTACCTGCTAACGCTGTGGCTTTACCTCAAGATTGCCAATCGAAAATTTCATATTTTGATTCTACTAGTCCCTCCACAGCTATTCAGCATGCCAAAAAGATGCAAGACTATTTTGAAAACTATGAAATAGATGATGACAGTGTGAGAATGAGAATTTTTGTCTAGATCTTGACAGGTGATGTAAGAACTTGGTTCAGATCACTTGCTGCAAATTCCATAACCACTCCTGATGAGATTTACCTATCATTTACTAACAAATGGGAGAAAAAGAAAGATCCCTTGCACATATTAGCTGAATATGATACAATCAAACGAGGCCCTCAAGAGACCGTTTTAGAATACTGTGCAAGATTCAATAATGTATATAACGCAATACCACAGAATTTAAGGCCTCCACCGGATCTGGCCTTGTACAAATTTCCTGATGGTTTTGACCCAGATATGGCATATCAGTTAAAAGAAAGAGTTCCTGCAACCCTTGAAGACGCGCAAAAGGTTGCTGTTACCGTAGAAGCTAACTTAATTGCCAAAAGAAACAGAGCGAGAATGGAAAAGAGAACCACCTTTAAGGAAGAACCCTCAGCCTTTGACCAGAAGCTTGATGCTATCGTTAATGGCCTGCAAAGACTAGGGGAAAGAGTAGAACATGTTGAGAGAAAGGCGTCGTGGGAAGGACATCAGTCCAACACCATAAGAAACCCAAATTTCATGAAAACACAGAACATAAATGCTGGTAGGTCTAACCAAGACCAGGATATCAGACCCCCTGTTATAGACATTTTTGTGTCTTACAGGATTGAGCATGAAATGTCCATAATCTAAGGGATCCAAAGTCCCTAAACATGTTGTTCCTACCCCTAGAGGAACAAGGCTAACAAACCACAGCAATTCAAAAAGTTCTCCACCAGAAACTGCTCAAAAACAAGTCAATTCAGGATCATTTCAGTGGCTCCACTAGCTATTTGCGCTGAATGTCAAAGCCAACACTGGCTACCTACGTTGAATGTCAAAGCCAACACTGGCTACCTGCGCTGAGCGAGAGTGGACATGTGCCAAGTTCATTTCTCAAGGTGTCAAAACCCAGGAAGCTTCCAAAATCACACTTGCCTCAGGGAATTCGACTGGTGATGAGTAGGAGGTTCCAAATCTCCAAGTGGAAGCAAGAACCTCCAAGTGGAATCAAGAACTAACAGAGGGAGAGGACACCAGTCAGATCTCAAGCTGACTCATCCTCTCTCCAAACATCTATATATGGATCTCTCCTCCATGAGATCTAGGGGCTGGAATTTTGTTATTGCAAAGAATTGTTGTTGGTTTGAGATTGGAATCATTGGGTGCTTAATGCTTTGAAGGGGGTGAAGATAGGAATTCCATTTGCTGGGAAGGAGATGCTGGATTGGAGCCCTTTGGGTTGTATCTCTTCCTGAACCTTGTTATTCATCAATAAAGCTATCTTGGTTTCTCCTATATACTGATGTATCTTGATGTATGATTGCATTAGTATGTTTAGTTTATTTCTAATCCTGAACTAGTTATGAATATGGATCCATGTCTTGTGTAGTGTTCTCTTCTTGTGATCTTGCAGAAACCTCTTGAAGTTGGGCGAGCGAGAAGGCAAGTAGCTGGGAACTCTCCAAGAGAAGAGAATCCGTATCGAGGGACAAACGGAAGACACCGGTTAGTCCATCCATCTCTCTCTTCATTCTTAATTCATAAACGAAGAATACTAGAATAGCTGTCTCTGTTTGTTGCTAAGGCACTGTCACACCTTAGGTGGATAGGATCGTCCTGCATAGGCATTTTCCCCCACAACAAATTGGCAACTCCACTGGGGAGATTTGTTTAGTCATTTTATTTGTGTTTCTATCATTGTTTGTTTCATAGACTCGACAGCAACAATCGAACTGCATCTGCTATTCCCGGATGCAAAGTAGACAGTTGCTGCTTTGATCCAATCACTGGACTTGTCTATGATCTGAACAATAGACTCACAAATTATTTGATGATCCTTTGTGATAGATCTTAGTTCTCCCTCAAAGCATCCCTCTGATTGTACCTTGCTTGTTGCTTTTGTTTGGCCTAAAACAGTAGATTAAATAGCAATCTGTGACCCAGAACCAGTGACAAAACGAGAGTTTCTCCTTCAGCGCAGACCCAGTGAAGGGATTCTTCATTTCAACACAGGTCCCGTGAAGGCTACCTGCGCTGAATGTCAAAACCCCTGTGTTGAAGTTGCGCTGAACCAGTTTGGCCTTGTGCAGCTGGGGTTCTCTGCTCTGTTTTTCCTTGTTTTGATCTCTGATTTTTGCAGCCTGTAACCAGCATAGGTACCAGTTTGATAACTCCTTTTCTCTGCTTAAATTCCGCCTCCTTTTGTACAAAAAGACTGTGAGTGTTTTGATGTGTTTGTGGCGTCATTTGCAGTTTTCCTTTGCATGAGTGAAATAGTCATCCTGTAGCCCTTGATTCAGATCTGTTGATTGTGATCTTAGGAGAGAGTTCATTGGCTGATTACAGTTGATTATACATTTACTTTTGCTTTTGGTTTGAGTTTGTCTCTTTTAAGTGTCGAAACAAGTATTCATTTCGGAAATCGCTAAGTGTTGTAATCTCTTCTACCCTCTCTGATTTCGAAAAAGTAAACTTGTTTGTATTGGTCATTTAAAAGCAAATTCAAAGTTGTACAAAAAGCTTTCTTCGTAGGCATCAATACTAAGAAAGCGGAAAACAAACACCTGCATTGTGCATTTGCATCTTGATAGTTTGCATGTTTGATTTAGGAAAAGTGCATTAGAGTGTGCTGATTGCTCTTTGAGAAAAGATGGTGTCTTTCTTTTCCCTTAGTAGCTAGGATTTTCAAAGTTAAAAAGATATAAAGCTTGCTTATCATCTTTAGACTGCATTTAGGAATTGTATCATACATCTCGTGGTGAACCTTGAAAGGCAAACTTCTAAAAAGATCAACCTAAAATAAATTGAATGAACTTAACAACGCTTTGCAACATAATGCACAACATAGAGGTCTAGGCTAGAGACGTGTTCCAGCGTCATAAAGCCTGGTGATTGTCGATCTCGTGGATGGTGGGTGATTCCTCCTGAGGGACGATAGTGCCAGTACGGATTGTGCTCCCATGTACCGTCGCGTATATATTGGGAGACCCCTATAGGCATAAAACCTTTATCCTTAGGAAGCCGTGTCGGCCGCCGTACTGATCGCAATGCACTGAACACAACATTCAGGAAGATTGACTGCCCATACCCTAAAAAGTATTCTGCGGTTTTGCGAAAAGTTTGGCACACCCTCTGCCTAGAACTCCAGAGCAGTTCCTTTTGGCCTTTTTCAGACTCTATAACGGAAAAAGTCCATCCGAGCATTTGTCACTTCGGGCTCATTAAAACATCGAAGGAGACTAGAGTCATCTTTAGCTTTTTCTCGACTCTTTAAAATTGAAAAAGCAAGTTGTGTCTAAAGCGTCGTTAAAATTTATTTTAAACGGAACAATCACCCTTTATTCCTGCGATTGATCTTTAGGTTGAAAAAATGGAGCACAACAACCAAGGAATTCCCCTTGGTGGAAATCCTAGTCCCTTCTCCTCTTGGGGAGATGTTGGTGCGCCCCATATGGCCACATTGTCGCTTCCAGGACTGACAATTGGCCTTCCGGTCTGGCTCTTTTCAACCAATGTCGTTCAAAACACCACTATTCCTGAACAGTCGAGTCAACAGTTAGACCAGACTAGAGTTGCCCACCAGCCTTCTACTTCATCTAACTCTTCCTCTCCTCCTTCCTCTTCGCTTGACGGAACTGGTAGAACCAAAAACCAAGTTCCTAAGGAGAAGAAGGAAAAGAAGAAGAAAGAGAAGAAGAAGAAGGAGCTAAAAGCGACTGGGGGCAAACAAGTGTCGTCTGACAAAAATCCACACACAGCACTGACTAGGCCTAAATCGCCATGTGTCATATGCAAGGGAGACCACTTCCACAGAGATTGTCCCTGCATCCCTCGGATACTAAGGGACTGGTCTCCCCATTTGCACAATTCGGTAGCGTCAACCTCTGATAGCCATGTTAACTGCTCACCATCAACTAGTGAAAGTGAAGTCACAGGACAAAGAGGGAAAGCTAGATTTCCCTGCAAACTGTGTGAAGGCGACCATGCCATCCACCGTTGTCCCTTCTTAGACGAGGCTAAAAGAGTTTTGGAAGATCGCCCGATTTTACGAGCGCAACTTCCTCCTGGATATCAAAAACTCCTGCCAAGTCCTTCACTAGTTGAGAACCCGGCTGGCCCGCCCAGGTGGTCAGCCGAAGCACCTATCATTGAAGATGAACTGTCTGGATCCATGCCTGACGAAATTCAAAAGGTTGAGACGGCAGTTGACCCGGTTTTGCCTTCAGATGCTCTATCTTGGAATGATACCATCACAGAGGAGAATAAAGACGACACCGTCCAAATTCTCTTCATCAACACAGACTCCGACGAGCAAGGGGGCAATTTGCCCATTCCTTTATCGCAGGAAGGAACTTCGTCAGAGTCATATCCGGCCGTCTATTCGGTCCCACCACCAAGCAAACTAGTTGTCTCGTCTGACTGGAACCAACTAGGCAGACCCCGGTTGCCAGCAAGCATACCATTCAGAATTATCGTTCAAATATACAGAATGGTAATGGCTGGTACTATCATTGATGAGGGGGCATCTGTGAGTATCCTTTCCTCTATTGCTTGGAAAGCGCTTGGTTCGCCAGCGCTTTTGCCTGAAATGAGAAATCTGACAGGCTTTGATAAAGGAACCAATCGACCTTTAGGGATCCTCCCCAATGTGCCCATAACATTGAAAGGGAAGACCGTTCAAATGAATGTGATGGTCATTCAAGGACCCTTGGATTATAACCTACTCCTTGGACGAGACTATATATATTGCATGGGAGGTATAGTCTCCTCACTCTTTAGAGTAATGTGTTTTCCGCACGAAGGAAGAGTGGTCAAGCTCGTGGACCAACTTTCATTTCCCGGATCACGCATCGCAAATAGTCATGTACCATCCCTAAATGGTCTCCTCACGCAAGAAATGTCTCAACCCACGGTCCGTCCTCCTGATGAGCGCGAGTAATCCGGGAGGATATGACTGGAACCCAGGGGGCATGCGTCATGGTCTGCGTCGGCAGGAAAACTTTGGGTATAGGGTAGGTTTCCGTGGGAGAATATGACTAGTCTGTACCCCGCCCATGCTGGAAGAGGGTTATTCTAGAATAAGATTCTTTTGTCAAAGTTATGTGAGTTGGCGGGCATCGTCGCTCACCTTTGTCTATTTCGGTAGACATTGCCGAGGAAGTGTTTTGTTTGAAAGATTAACGAGACAATCTTTGGGTAACCTGAAAGAGGTAAGCCTCTCTCGTTAAAACAATTGTTTTGACGGAAAAGAAGTAGAGGTAACCTTGAAATCGTACTTTATACCTGGGGGCATGCAAACCTTTTGGAGTGCAAGCAAAGAGCGGTTATTTATCTATTTTTTGGGTTAGCCGTTTCCTAACTTGCATAAAGAAAGGATGCGGGGCATAGCTTTGTGAGATGAAGCTCCATAAAAAATAGAATCTCAATGAGACACTCTTATCATATGACTGGGTAATCGAGCAGTTTTAGCACACAGTTCATGCTCGTTAAAAAATAAACGCAAGATCCGAGCAGCTTTAGCACATAGTTCATGCTCGTTAAAAAATAAACATAAGACCGAGCAAATGTTTCCACCCACGTTTAAGCTCGTTAAAAAATGAACTATCCCGGTAAATAACCACACTGAATGTAATATTATCCACCATTAAAGCCTTGGTCGTGTTTGCACGATCACCTCCACTTTTCCAATGGCCGATCGTTCACCTCCATATGTTTGTTTACCCATTTTGAGGAACAGCTGCGAAGAGTGATTTCACCTAGCCATCCTTGTGACACTGCCATGATTGGAAAATTCCAACCTGTACCTGCAATCAGCTGCTAACCTTGTTTATCACTTGTTCCTCAAAAGACGAGTCTTCTTTAAGCTCTTTTCAACTGACTCGTAAAATATGAAAAGATTGCCGAGTCCTTGGCCTTCCAGCTCGTTAAAGGGACAGGAAGAGCTATCCCTCCTCTAGATTTTAATCTTTTTGGACCTGAGGGATTATTGCACAAAAAGATCAAGCGCTTGTTTTATTCGGCTCGGTAAAACTATCGAAAACTCATCCCTTCTGTATTGTTTTATACTTTTTCGGACTTAAGGGATTAGATGACGCAAAAGGACTTTTGGAGTTAACTTTATGTACCTTTTCAGACTCTCTAAAAATGAAAAGGACCGAGTTATCCTTGTTGTTAGACTCGTTAAAATCATTAAATAGCGACAAACTTGTCTTTAGACGAGAACGAGTTTCACTATCGCTAAGCTCGTTAAAACATAGCGATGGGCTTGCCCGAAGGGCAGGTTATAGAACAAGCATATGCTATCCTCCTCAAGCTTGACAAAAATAAAGAGGTATTGGTCAGCAATGACTGGGGAAAAATTGGGAGAAACTCAAGAAAACTTTGATGGTAGCAAGTCGCTCTTGAACATGACACTTTTCCTCCGTACCACAATCGGGTTGCATTGTTTCATTCACCGGTCACATTGGTCTCGCCATACCATCCATATTTGGGGTAATGCTACCGATCCATCACATCAGTGTCACCATATTTTCAAGAGAAGTCGTTCAGAAAAGTCAACCGTGTCCCATCCACTGCCATACATTATCCTTCATCCTTTCATGACCGCCACCCTGAATCATATGTCACAGATCGTTTTCACCTCCATCCAAATCATTAGCTCCGTTCCATGTCACTGATGTGGGATTCATTAAGGCCCTCCTTTGACGGATCGCTTCTTGTCGACATCAGCTCATTATCCAAGAAGTTGATCTAGGAACAACCCCTCCAGTACTTTGAAGATTGCATGCCTCAATGGCAAGTTTCTCACTTCCGGCGACAGGTATACATCAATGACCTTCGACCGAAAGATTTTGCGTGGTGTTCGATGCCAAGTCCTTTATTCACACCACGTGAATTGTACTGCAGTACCTTGATGGTCATTATCATTATCAGTGATTCCTCTCACGCTTGTTAACAGTTTACATCATTGACCGGTAATCAAGCGATGTCTTTCCATGTTCGACTTCAGAACATTTCTCACATGGATTGACTTGTACTTAGAGTGAAGATCAAACGAGTTTGAAGACCCCGGATCTAGTTTCATCCATCCGGGCTGCGATATATATTCAGGAAAGATAAAGACATTGACATGTACATCATTGCAGCAGATAATCATCCTACTCAAAGGATGATAATTTCATCAAAATTATCAGTCTACCATCAGACAATTGTCTGTTCTATGTACAAAAAAATGAATTTATAAAGCTGAGCATGGGAATGCCCGCCTCAGCTAGATCATGAAAGCAGTATGAAAAATAATGTATTGTATTGTATCTTATTACAGGTCTCCTCCCAGCATTGGATGAACTTCGGATCCCCCTGATAAAGAATTTCACCCGATAAACGGCCTCATACTTTAGGGGGCAACTGTTATAGACATTTTTGTGCCTTACAACATTGAGCATGAAATGTCCATAATCTAAGGGATCAAAATTCCCTAAACATGTTGTTCCTACCCCTAGAGGAACAAGGCTAACAAACCACAACAATTCACAAAAGTTCTCCACGAGAAACTGCTCAAAAACAAGTCAATTCAGGATCATTTCAGTGGCTCCACTAGCTGTTTGCGCTGAATGTCAAAGCCAACACTGGCTACCTGCGCTGAATGTCAAAGCCAACACTGGCTACCTGCGCTGAGCGAGAGTGGACATGTGGCAAGTTATTTTCTCAAGGTGTCAAAACCCATGAAGCTTCCAAAATGACACTTGCCTCAGGGAATTCGACTGGTGATGAGTAGGAGGTTCCAAATCTCCAAGTGGAAGCAAGAACCTCCAAGTGGAATCAAGAACTGACAAAGGGAGAGGACACTAGTCAGATCTCAAGCTGACTCATCCTCTCTCCAAACATCTATATATGGATCTCTCCTCCATGAGATCTAGGGGCTGGAATTTTGTTATTGCAAAGAATTGATGTTGGTTTGAGATTGGAATCATTGGGTGCTTAATGCTTTGAAGGGGGTGAAGATAGGAATTCCATTTGCTGGGAAGGAGATGCTGGATTGGAGCCCTCTAGGTTGTATCTCTTCCTGAACCTTGTTATTCATCAATAAAGCTATCTTGGTTTCTCCTATATACTGATGTATCTTGATGTATGATTGCATTAGTATGTTTAGTTTATTTCTAATCCTGAACTAGTTATAAATATAAATCCATGTCTTGTGTAGTGTTCTCTTCTTGTGATCTTGCAGAAACCTCTTGAAGCTGGGCGAGCGAGAAGGCAAGTAGCTGGGAACTCTCCAAGATAAGAGAAGCCGGATCGAGGGACAAACGGAAGACACCGGTTAGTCCATCCATCTCTTTCTTCATTCTTAATTCATAAAGGAAGAATACTAGAATAGCTGTCTCTATTTGTTGCTAAGGCACTGTCACACCTTAGGTGGATAGGATCGTCCTGCATAGGCATTTTTCCCCACAACACCCCCTTTTCAGGATAACTATGTAGAAGGATCCACATCCAGTCAGCCTATAGAAGACGATCACATAAATGTAATGGACCTAAAGGGTGAGCATCAAACTTTCCTGATTCAAGAAGACCAAAACGAACATGATTGCAGTCAATTTCAAACTAAAACTGGTGAGTCTTTTGATTTCAAGCAGGGATATGATACTGCTGTGTATGAAGTACACAAACAATATAAACTGAGAACTAGGACAATTGATATTTCTGAGCCTAGAAAGACAAAGGAAAGCAAACAGCCCAACAAGATTAAAAACAAAGTTGTCATAACCCAACCAGCTGATACAACTACCTCAAACTCAAGTCAAGTGACTGTAGAGGTCATAACAGACACGCAGCCTGTTGTTGAGCAGCCTTTGCCACCTCCTTTCTCAAAACAAAACTCAAACAACATCCCAAAAAGTACTCCTGAAGTTGCAAAACCGCAAGCGAATACTTCCCATAGCATTGATAAACAAGAAAAAGCCACTGATATTTCAGGTGAAAAGGAAAAAACTGCTGTTATCAACACCAAGACTCCACAGGATAAGCCATTTAATTTGGAGACAGAAATAGGAAAACTCAAGATAGCTATTCCTCTCTCAGAACTCGCTAAACACGATGTGTATAGGCAGCAAATTCAAAGATCATTGCAAATGCCAGAAAACAAAGATGATGTAAATGTTTTGGATGATTCCCCTGAGCTGCTGTTTGGACCAGAAGTTAATGGAAAATCTACCTATGGACCTGTCCCACCCTTTTATATCAGTCTGCATATCCATGACAAAGTGTTACACAACGCTATGTTTGACTCAGGGGCATCACACAATCTTATGCCCAAAGCAGTGATGGAAAAACTGAACCTTGATGTTACAAGACCATACAAAGATCTGTACTCATTTGACTCAAGTCAAGTGAAATGTTTAGGCCTCATCAAAGACCTCTGCGTCTCCTTAGTCCAATATCCTAACATGACCATCCTCATGGATGTAGTGGTCGCTGACATTCCTCCCAAATACGGTATGCTCCTGTCAAGATCATGGGGAGTGAAGCTTCAAGGATCCCTTCAACTAGACCTTTCCTATGTTACCATTTCAGTCTTTGGGCAACCAAAAAGACTGTATAGAGAAACGCTCATGAAATATGTAGTGAGTAGTGAAAGAAAGCCTGAAAATTTTCCCATTTATTCGATCCATTCCGATATGGATTCTTTCATTTTATTTAATGATGAAATAAATTTACCCACTGAGGGTAAACTGCTGGCTTTAGAACAACAAGTGCACATCAGTGAAGAAACAATTACCAATGATAAATAAATCGTCAAAACAGTAAATGCAACCAGCATGTTACAAGAACATGCCCAAACAAAAATTTTAAATCTGCCCAACCCCGATTCGAATAACACTCCTAGCTTTGTCAACAAGCAAGAAATCACATGGTTCTTAGAGTTTGATGGTTCTGTTAACAAGTTAGGAGTAGGGGCAGGTGTCTGGATTCATAACACACACAATAATCATGCAGAGGGACATTCTTACAGACTGAACTTTAAATGCACAAATAACATGGCAGAGTATGAGGCTCTGCTGTTAGGCCTTAAACTGCTAAAAACTCTAGGTGTTGTAAAAGTGTCTATCTTAGGGGACTCTGATCTAGTCATACAACAGATGAAAGGTAATTTTGTTACCAATGACAACAGGATGAGAGCCTATAGAACTGCTGCTACTGACATACTTCAGTCGTTCACCGAATTTAAGCTTGACAAAATTTCCAGAAATCACAACATTCATGCACATAGCCTGGCCATTTTTGCAAGTACATGTAAACTCCCTTTTGACCCACACCATCATTTCACAACCGAAATAAAACATAGGCCCACTATCCCAAATAACATTAGAGATTGGCAAGTATTCGAGAATGATGCCCAGATCAATAATTTCCTTACCCTTGCGCACGCATTTTCAAATATTCACATTGACACGGATGCCATGACAGATTCTGAACAACAAAAAAATGAAGGTCAGCAAGCTCTAGATACTGCAACATCCAAACTGATCCTGAAGCCAACCGTTTTTGACAATTAAAACATCGAACAGCTGAAACAAACACAGGCAGAAGAAACAGACAAAATAGAGGTAGAAATCATTGACCTAAAGGATAATTTTTTGCCCGCTGGTCTCACCCCTTTAGAAGACATGTTTGACTCCAATGACGTTCCCAGAAAACCAAAATTGCAACCAATAAACACGGAAATTGAAGAACACAACATTGGGACACCAGAGAATCCAAAAATGATCAAACTGTCCAAAAATCTGCCACCCGATCAAAAGCCCAAGTACATTGACTTATTCAAAGAATTTCAAGATGTATTTGCTTGGAGCTATGAGGATTTGAAGTCCTATGATACATCAGTGATTTAGCACACAATCCCATTGAAGCCCAATCAGAAGCCCTTCAAACATAAATTGAGAAGAATCAACCCCGTGCTGCTTCCCCCGATTAAAAAAGAAGTAAAAAGGATGTGGGAAGCAGGCATAATATCCCCTATCAGATTCTCTAAGTGGGTGTCCAATCTCGTTCCCACAAGAAAAAAGACAGGTGAAACCAGACTTTGTGTAGACCTCAGAAACTTAAACCAAGTCTCCTTAAAAGACCACTATCCATTGCCTAAAATGGACCACATATTGCAGAGAGTAGTGGGATCATCTAGAATCTCTTTACTAGATGGATTTTCAGGTTTTAACCAGATACTTGTTCACCCACATGACCAAGACAAAACAACTTTTACCACACCCTGGGGAACATTTAAATATGTAAAGATGCCATTTGGACTTAAAAACGCTGGTGCTACTTTTCAACGAATATCGCTTTCACCAAAGAAATACATGACTTCCTGGTCGTGTACCTTGATGATTTAACCCCATTTTCCAAATCTGATGAAGAACATCTCAAGCACCTCAGGCAAATTTTCATGACATGCAGAAAATATGGTATTTCCTTGAATCCTAAGAAGTCCCTATTTGGCCTTGAAGAAGGAAAATTACTTGGCCACATCATATCAAAAGATGGGATCAGAATCGACCCTGAGAGAATACAAGCCATCCTCCAAATTCCATACCCCAGAAACATAAAAGAGCTACAAGCATTCCTTGGGAAAATCAACTTTCTGAGGAGATTCATCCCAAATCTGGCTGAATTAATAAGACTGTTAAGCAACATGTTAAAGAAAGATGCCAAGGTAAGATGGTCCCTCGAAGCTAAGCAAGCATTTGAGAGTATCAAATCTGCCTTAACTCAAACCCCCTTCCTAACTAGTCCAAAGTTCGATAAAGATTTTATCATATTTTCGTTTGCATCCGAGCATACGATAGCTGTTGTTCTGCTGCAGAAGGATGAACAGGGAGCTGAAAAGCCAACTGCTTTTTTCAGCCAAGCCTTAAGAGACGCCCCATTGAAGTACCCGATAATGGAAAAACAGGCCTACGCACTTGTCAAGGCCATCAAGGATTTTAGAGTGTACATACTGTATTCACACGTGATTGCCTACGTCCCACATGCTGCTGTAAAAGACATACTAACTCAAGACGGATTAGAAGGCAAAAGAGGAAAGTGGATCGCAAGTATCCTCGAATACGATATTGAAATAAAACCAACCAAGCTGATAAAGGGACAAGGTTTAGCTAAACTAATGTCCGAAACAAATTTTCAAGCCTTAGATATTAACTAGCTGGACAATGAACCAGAGCTTATGACTCCACAGATCAGTGAAATATTTCTGCAATGCCCCCGGTACACTGATATTTTCTATGTATTGTTAAACTTGTGTGCTCCCCCAGGATTGTCCAGGACAAAGAAGAGCTTTTTGAAAATGAAGGCTTTGAGATTTTGTGTGATTGATGGTGCATTATTTTGGAGAAATCATGAAGGTATATTGTTAAATTGTTTAACCATGCATGAAACTAACAATGTCATGAAAGAATTCCATGCAGGTGATTGTGGAGGACATCTCTACTGGAAGTCCATAGCAGACAAAATGTTGAGGGCTGGTTTCTACTGGCCCACTCTTTTTGCAGATGTCAAAAAGTTTTCCATGTCGTGCCACAAATGCCAAATTTTTGAAGGCAAGAGAAAATTGTTGCCCATGCCCCTTAAACCCATCTCCACCGAAAAACCTTTCCAACAATGGGGTCTTGACTTCATTGGAGAAATCCATCCCTCTTCCTCAAGCCAACACAAATGGATCCTAACAGCCACCGATTATTTCACCAAGTGGGTTGAAGCCATTCCCTGTAGACAAGCCAATGATACCATCATTATCCAATTCCTTGAAAGCAACATCCTTTCCAGATTTGGCTGCCCTGAGAAAATCATCACTGACAATGCCGCTGCCTTTAAGTCCAAAAAGATGATCACATTCTGTCACAAGTTTCATATCACCCTGGGCCACTCTACAGCATATTACCCTGAAGGCAATGGATTGGCCGAATCATCTAACAAGAGCCTCATCAACATCATAAAGAAAATGCTAGAAGAAAACAAGAAAAACTAGCACAAAAAGCTAGTGAATGCCCTATGGGCAGACAGACTTTCAAACAAAAGATCAATTGGAATGAGCCCTTATGAGCTGGTATATGGCATGGAGGCTAGATTCGCTTCATCCCTGGGCATTCCCACCATCAAGCTGTTACAAGAGATTCAGGTTGAACCAAACGACATTCAAAGAAGAATTAATCAAAAAATTCATCTTCAGCAAACCAGAGAACAAGTCTATGACAGACCACAAATCTTACAAGAAAAGCTCAAAAAGATGTTTGATAAGAGGGCTAAAGCTGAAAATTTCGGTATTGGTGACAAAGTTTTGAAGTGGGACTCAAGAAGAGAAGACAAGGGCAAGCATGCAAAGTTTGATTTCCTATGGAAAGGCCCATTTATTATTTCTGCTGTTCAGGGAAACAACACCTATTTTCTCAGATCTATGGAAGACAACACTGTTGAAGAAGGTCCTGTGAACGGCAGGATGTTGAAACATTATCACGATCCTTGTTGTTAAAACAATACAAATTCTGTAAATATCTTTGTACAGTTATATTGTGTATATATGAGCACTATTTTTAATTCCTTTCGATAAGTAGGCCAATTATTGAAGGAACAACAGTAAATTCATGGAGGCACAGCTGGAGCTGATTGTCCAATTTAAAAAAAAAAAAAAAGACTTATCTCTGTATCAATCTCAGCAAGGCAGCAAGAGTAACAATGTCATAACAGCAACTCGGGCCAAAGAGAAGTTGTTTTGCACCTGCAATTTTTAGGCAAGAAAAGGTTAACAGAAGAAGAAAAATTTCAGCAATTTATTTCACACCAAAGCTGAAGGAAGTACATCAATTTGCAATCCAAGTTTTCAAAGATATATTCTCAGGCAGCATTGTACATAATAATCCAGCACGCAGAAGAAAGCAGGCATTGCTGAGCAGTTCACAAAAATTCACTTGAGGAGAAGGTTGTCTTGTCACAAAGTTTCATATTTCTAACAGCCAGAGCAAAGAAGTTTTTCAGTTACGGTGACAACAGAGATCAAGGCAGTCTGACCTGCTATTCTTGAATTTTCACAAGGAAAAGCCATCCCCAAGTGGAGCCATTGTTAGCCTCCTGTTGCAACAGGTTTCATATTTCATGATTGACATTTTTACATGCCAAATATGTCATCTTTCTTGCAGCAAGGTTCCATATTTTCCGAGAAGAAAACCAGAGAAGAAATAATAAAGTGTACCAATTCAAATGTCACTGATGTGATTCCATTTTTGAGGAGTTGTCCCAGTTTTGAAGAGTTCTTCATTTTGGGAGGTCCAGACAGTCTAATCCTGGCCTCCCTAGGTTTCAATTTTCTGTTTTAGAATATAGAGAATGACATCTGTCCAAAGAGTTTAATCTTGGCAGATTTGTAGATAGGTAGAGAATCAAAGGGACCTAACTGTTTAATCTGGGACCTGGCAGAAATAAGTGCAGATCTAGATAGGAAAATTCAAAAGAAAAAATTGTGAATCTGGGTCTGCAAGTCTAAGTGCACCCAAAACAAAAAGAAGAAAAAATGTTAGGGCAGTAGGCTGGGTAGGTAGCTTTGATGTGGCAGAATCATGATTAGTGATCAATTTTGTACCTCACAATTTCTTTTCTTTTCAGATCACAGTTATCAGGCAGTTTTGTATTCATGAGGAGGTACTCAAGCTGGAGATTCACTAACCTCCCCTTTCTTCTCATCACCCCAAAGTCACTTACTAACATCCCCCAAGAGGTCAAGATCTGCTTGAGCCTCTCAGTTTCATCATCCCCATGACATTCTCCTTGGTGAGGATCTCCTTCACTCAAGGACTGCTCACTCATCATCTGTGAGTCTTCTTTTCCCCAAAATGGCCTAAGGTCTCATACCTTAGCGCCCTCTTTTCATCTCCATATTAACTTCTAACTTTATTATATAGCTCCCTAACAATTTTCCCATTCCCCTACTAAAAATCATGTATATAAACTCCCCTATGTAAATATCCCTCCCTGGCAATATAGCCATATTCTTTATAAGTCTGGGAAATCTCAGTCTATCTGGGACTGTTTTTAGCCCATCCGAGTCATTAAGGAGCTAGTTTGACATCTGGTCAGCTAGTAACCTCTTCCTTAGCCCAAAAACCCATGTTTTTCACCTTCCTCCCAACATTTTCCTTGTAAATTTTCACCCTAACGCTGCAAAAAAACCCACATCCCGCCCCCAAACCCAAAGTTTTGTACATAAATATTAATCCGCGCCTGTAAAAACCCCACATAAACCCATTTTTCCTAAGTTTTAACCCATCCGCCGCGCGTATTAAAAAAGGAATATACCTGGAATATTCCCACCCGTTAACCCGCTATCCCTTCGCATCCGCCGCCAGCCGTCCGATCCACAGCCCCGCAGATCGACTGTGGGCGGGCCGCCCCATCCCCGAAATCCCTGGACTTTAGCGTTCGGGAGATGGGCGGTATTACCGCCGTACCCCCGCCACGCATCAGGCGCTGGGCTGTGGCAGAGCCCCTCCCTCCGAAACCGCCATCCCCGAAAAGCGGTGCGCCACATACCGCTTACCGCCCTGCCAGTGACGTCATACCCCACGTCACCCCCCGCGCAGTCACATGCCCATGTCACTGCCACGTGTCCCCTCCACCGTACCTACCACGTCATCATCCGTACGTGATGACATCATGCTGACGTCATCCCGCCACGTCGCCCTGCTGACATCATGCTGACATCACCCGCCATACAATGCTGATGTCATCAGCACTTTTTTGGGCGCAGAGGCGCAAAAGTCGCACTTCGGAGCCCCGGAATCGAATTCTGAGGCAGTTTTTGATGAGTGCAAATCGCTCATCGCAGGATTTTTTGGGCCAAAATGGAGAATCTTCAGGGAATCTTTAGGGAATCTTCTCACCATGCGGCCCCAGGAAGCCCGAAAAGGCGCAAAAATGATCCGTTTTCTTCACAGAGCACACCAAAAGGAGCAGAAGATCATTTCAGAAGATACAGAGGCCGAACAACAGCCATTCATTAGTGATTAGACCCGCAGGATGCCAGATCAGCAGTCCAGATTTTGTCAAAGAGTATCAGAAAAGGAAAAAACGCCAAAGAGTAGCAGCCGAAGATATTTTAGTGGCTTAAAGCAGCTAAAAATTAATGAGCCCCCCAAAAAGTCAAATCAAGCAGCTGAAGCCCATTCCTGCACTCAAATCACAGCTTAAACTTTGAATGCAGGCAGACATCGAGGAGCAGGAACCCATGCATATTTACTTCAGAGGACACTACAACAAGTCATCAAGGACCACATCATTTACTTATTTCTGATACAGCGACCCTCAGCGCCGCTCAAGAGATTTTTTGCATTTAATTCCAGATAGAGTTAGGTCAATAAATTATTCTTGTGACCTGATTAGGTCAAGATGTAATAAAAGCAGTAGATAGAAAGTTTTGCCCTATATATACCACCCTCTGTATAGTTTTAAGGGTTGGTCAATTGAGAATTTCACTAGAGACTCGCATTGTGTATCTGAGTTTTTCCATAATCAAAGATTGTTGAAAGCTTGGAGAGCAAACTGTCTATTGATAATCAATGTTTTGAAGATATGAAGATGGAATTCCTGTGCTGCAGCTTGAAACAATAAGTGAATCTTACCTCTGTTTGTTGTTTATCGCCATCTAAATAGCAGAAAGATAGAATAGCCTAGAATTAGTTTAAATACTCTCTATGCTCAATTTATGTTGTTTCTCTGTGTTTTCATCTCAATAAATTGGTTATGAATATGAATTCCTCCTGGCTCATGTTTAACCCAATTTACCTGTGTTTGCCAATTATCTACGGATTCTTAACTGCCCCTAGGTAGCGTTGTGTTACCTCCTTTGTTAAGTCGACTGAGAGATTCTTAACTGCCTCTCATCACTTAGCATCTCTTTCCATCCATAAAACCTGAGAAATTGTTTCAAATGCAGCTATCTTGCTCCATTTTCCCTCACTATTATTAAGGAAACTTAACAGCATTCATCTCCTCGACTCCACGCCCAATGGTTTGAATCCCTTAGACTGTGCACTGCCTCTCTACCTGAAAAATCAATTTTCCCACCAAAACAAAACAAAGAACCCCCTGAACCCAAGACCTAGCCTAAAATCCTTTCAAACAAAGTTAAATCTAAAAGAGAGAGCCCTCTCTGATTGCAGGTTGGCTAGAACCTGCAGTCCAAAGTCGGTTTGTGGTTACCTCGGTCGTATCCCTTTCTTAACCTTCGGGGACAACCTGAGTGATAACAGGTGAGTCAGCCTCTAAGATTTGATTAGTGTCCTCTCTCTGATAGTTCTTGATTCCACTTGGAGATTGATGATCTCTTACTCATCCCTGGGCGAATGCAGAGAGGCAAGTGTCATAGGAGAAGTTTCTGGAAGATTCCATGATCTTCCACCTTGCAAATTGACCTTGCCATTTGTCCACTCTCACCCATCGCACCCCATGGAAGGGCTTTTCAGTATGCATCGCACCTCCTGTGTGCATTTAGGTGGGATGCAGCGCACTTTGACCATGGAGCAGGTGAGATGGTCCAGTTTTGACCAGTTCTGAGTAGTTTTTCATGGAGAAAATCTGGGAGATGATGTAATCAGCTTACCTTGTTCTTTTAGGGGTTGGAGCAACACTTTTAGGGACTTATGAGCCCTTGGTTTATGGACATTTATGATTTGGGATGCAGTGCCCAAAAACGTCTATAACAGTGTTGTTGCCATTATGGTTCGAGGAATCTTATCATCAAGTCATGTTGAGTGTGTGCTCGAAAGGTCATGCATGTACAAAGTCACTCATTCACACACTTAGTCATTTTGTTGAAAATGTAATTATAGGACCACCCTCCAATAGCTGGACCTTCACTAAGCTGCACTATGCAATCCTAGCTCTCAGTGATCATGTACTGCTGCCGGAAATTATGCAGAGCTTGAGGCTGCCTCCTAGGCGGTTTGCACTGCGTAATCTTGGATTCGACCCGACTGACTATCACCTAGAATAAAGAAACATTTCTTAGAAAACCATCTCAATATGCGATCCCTGCAAGCAACACCATCATGCCTCTAGGTGGTGAACTAGATATTCTGACCAGGTAGTGACCTTAGGCCTCACTCCTCCAAAAAATTGCATAGTATTTGTGAAGCATTCCCTCTTCCATTGATTGAAGAAACTACATAGACATGTCAGAAAGATACCCGCTGCCTATCACTACACTCCCTTGAACAATTACATAGTTTTGCTAGCCAGTCACCCTGTCAGATGGCCTGCTGCTCCTCCTAAAAACTACGAAGTTTTCATGGGTAGTATCCTGCTCAGCGCAAAAACTACATAGGGATGTCCTACATGTCAGCCTCCCATCTTTACGCAGTTTTCACCAGCAGCCTTCCGCAGCCTGCTGCCAGCCTCCTTGGAGAATCTGCATAGTTTTCACTACCAGTCTCCCCTTGCTTCTTGCACTATGTCCCTAGAAACATTATGCAGATATTCCCTCCAGCTGAGGTAGATCCCATAGATAGTGACTGCTGATTCGGACTGTCCATCTTAGCCTCCCAGTGACCTCTGCACAATTCTCACTGACAGTGCCCGGAGCCCACATTCGAGCTTGAAATGTGCTCCTTGAAGTTTCAGATCCTTGTCCTCTCTCCTGGTCACCTACATCCACAAGAAAAATATAATGCATCATGGTAGACTAGGATATTTATGGATTTGATGTCATATTTTCATGAGTGATGGTGGATATAGGTACATGGATTAGACATGGAATGACGATGAACGAGATGAACAAGGAGCACATGCAAGGAGACTTGTTTGCAAATAGATGAACACATGCAAGTACAAATGAAGGAGAGACATGCATGTGCAACATGAAGTGAACACCAAGACCATAGAATACACCACACACCTTTCCATGCGGAGGTGAAGCTATGATACAACAAGAGCACATCCATCATTCAGTAGCACTGCAACTCAACATGGACACCACCAATAGCATGAACATACCAGCTCCGTCATGTTGAGTCATGTCATGAGTCATCTTGGCCACATCACTATTGTGGGCCATACTGTTGTAATCAATGTAATGTAACATGGAAGTCCAAAAGACCGACATGTAAAGTTGAAGAGTCATGTGAGTCGAAGAGTCATGAGGGAAGCCAAATAGTCACAAGGGTTAGTTTCACCCTTGGCTATATATACCGCTCATTTGTACAGGCAAAGGACTTTTCACCTTGGCTCCTCCCACATAGCCTTGAGAGTCTGTATTATTTTATTTGAGGAGAAATTAGTGGTTCCAACGCCCCACTATTGGGATTAGTGATGTAATGGTGTACTGATGTGTCTTGGAAATTTTGCTTAATTCAGAAACCTGATAATAGGCCAACACGTTTTCACACTTGTATTGTATTTGTTTGTAAGACTGTTCATTAGACACTTGTAATGCATGTTCCTTTAACCTGTATTAAGACAATTGAACTATTTCAGTTGTTCTAATACATATGCTTACGAAAATTTGTTGTATAAGTTGTTAACGTTGTCTTGCTTGCTTGGGCTATCCTTTCGAACACTCGACACAACCATTCTCATAAACTTGTTATAACAATCATTGCACTCGTGTGGACTATTTCGCTGGGTGTTGTACGCGCTATCCATTAACTATGTGTTTGTGACTACCGCATCCATGTGGACTAATTTTCCGAAAGCTATGCATGTCTTTCTATGTTGTGTGTCTCTAATAGAGTTGAGAATATCCCCTTTCGACTTGAGACTCACTTCCACCCTCTCCCTTTTGCAATGAAAGAACCTTGACACAAGTAACACTCTGTAATCAACAAGCACGTGAACCTCACTATTAGAAGATAAAGTAGACCACTCTCATTTGCTGACAAGCAAGAGCTAAGGAAATCCTTTAAGACAATGGAAATCGGGCCATTATACTGGATGGGACTCATACACCAAATGGTGTGATGTCTAGTTGGTACTTCATACCGGGGAGATCCCCTGAATGTTGGCAGGTCTAGCACCGCCAACATTTATGGTGCTAGAAGGAGGGCTACCAATTGTTTATGGCTGAATGTCCTCTCACCGCCACTCATCAATCATTTGGTGAAGGCAGTAACTCACACTCCCTCTCACCTACAAGCAACTCTGAAGTTGGTTATTCCTCACCTCCCAGACGGGAACATGAAATTTCGTATTAGCACCTCCACTCTATCCGTCCCATCACCCATTAGTTTGAGAAAGCAGTCAAAATGATCCCAGGAATACAACATCTTCCATATGCATCAAGAAAGCCAAAGACCACTCCCACAGGACTTGTTGTATTGTCAGTGGAAGAAGAAATTCTTGCCACACTCGAAGTTCTGGTAGAAGCTACTGAGAACGGAGAGGAACGTATAGTCTTCCGAGAGGGAGAACGAGAGAACCTCATGATCTTGGGCTCAGATTTAGGTACATGAGGTGGAGGGGAAGGAAGCGGAGGAGGTGGAGATAGAGACAAATCAATAGACTCAGAGTCGAAACTGTCAGATTTTGAAGAAGAGCGGGAGGATGAAGAGGAAGAAGATATGGTTGACCAAAACTTGGAATGAATGACTCAAGGAACATTGGCTCTCCCGGGTGCTTTTCACAGGATGCCAAAGCATTCAAAGAAAATGCTCATAAAGTATGACCCTAATAGAACAGTGAAGGCAGAATATCACTTGGACAACTTCTATGTATAGTTGCACACAATCGAGGTATGGTATGATGGCATTGCATGCAAATTGTTTCCATGTAACTTCGATGGCCGCGCAACAGTATGGTATCACAACCTTCCTATCAACTCCATCCATAACTGGGGTATGTTAAAACACATGTTTCTGGAAAAAATTTCTGATGACAAGACCCTAGCCATGTTGCTCAAAGATCTAGGCAGCCTGATAATGGACACGAAAGAAAAGGTAAAAAAAATTGATCACGGGTTTTTTTGCATATTGAACAAGTTTGTAGCAAACACGAAACCTCATGACTCCGTCATAGTCGACTTCTACACATCTGCACTGCCAACATGCATTGCGTAATTTTTCAAGCGAGTTGCGAAACCAACATTACTAGAAAATTGCGAAGAGGCAATCGTTGTAGGGAAGGACCTACGCATGATTGGAGTCATCAAGGATGATGAACTAGCGAAGGACTTCATAGACGCGAACAGGAAGCCCCAAGTTGTAGTGACCAAGGGTAAAGGAAAGGAAGCAAGTGATATTGAGACCCTTACTCATCTTGTCAAAAAATTGACAACATAAGTGCCTGAGCTCAAACAACGAATGATCTACACATCCACGAGTAGTTGGCCACTGAGACAACAGAAAGGAAGCATGTCATCAAGAAGAAACTGCTTCCCGACTAAAACTACGTAGAGCTCTAGTTGAGTGTTCCAATTAGAACAATGCATGAATAATGAAATTTTCTAATTCAATGAAGATGGTCACCTGGAAGGGTCTTGGTTGGAATGGAAATGAGTTGCGGGCTCAGTATGAAACCGCATAGTAAGCATAGTGAGAAGAACGCAGTGCCAGCCGAGAGACATAGACGATGACGAAGATGTTTCACCTGATGAAGCAACCCGAATTGGGAAGGTAATCAATATGTATCAGTGCTCGCAAGAAGTTTAGAAGACAAACACCGAGAAGCAGCCCCAAAAATAAAATGTTTGATACAATCTCAGAAGTCAAGGGGCACCCCATACATTTGGGGAAATGAGAGAAAGTATTGAACTTCTGAGGAAGGTTGTTGATCCACCAGCCATCCAAAAGCAGAAAACATAAAGAGAAGCTCAGTAGCACTGCAACTTGACATGGACACCACTAGTAGCATGAACATACCATCTCCTTCGTGTCAAGTCATGTCATGATTCACCTTGGCCACATCACTACTATGGGCCATACTGTAGTCAATGTAATGTAATGTGGAAGTCCAAGAGACCCACATGTAAAGTTGAAGAGTCATGTAAGTCAAACAATCATGAGGGAAGTCAAACAGTCACAAGGGTCAGTTTCACGCTTGGCTATATATACCCTCATTTGTACATGCAAAGGACTTTTCACCTTGGCTCCTCCCACATAGCCTTGAGAGTTTGTAGTATTTTCTTTGAGGAGCGAGTAGTGGCTCCAATGCCTCGCTATCGAGGTTAGTAATGTCATGGTGTACCTATGTGTCTTGGAACTTTCACTTAACTCAAAATCAAGATAATAGACCAACACATTTTCACACATGTATTGTATTTGTTTGTAAGACTATTCTTTCGACAATTGTAATGCACGTTGCTTTTACCTATATTAAGATAGTTGAACTATTTCGGTTGTTCTAATACATATTCTTACGAAAATGTGTTGTATAAGTTGTTAACGTTATCTCGCCCATGTGAGCTATCCCGTTAGACACTCGCCATAACCATTCTCATAAACTTTTTATAATGACTTTCGCACTCGTGTGGACTATTCCGTTGGGTGTTGTACATGCTATCCATTCACTGTGTTTTTGTGACTACCGCATCTGTGTGGACTACTCCGCTGGAAGCTATGGATGTCCTTGTTGAAAATAGAAACAATAAATGCTAAATATAGAAGTGCTAAAAATAGCATTGCTATAAATAGCATTTCGGGATATATTCCAATTTTAAACTAAAATTGAGAATTAAAATTCGAATTTGATCTTAGTAGTTGTTTGAAAAATAATTAATTAATTCATATTGAGTTAATTAGTTGGATAAAATCAAACATGAAGTCTATGTGAAGACATGCAACAATTTTCCCTTTGATTGAGGAAGTTATCCCTTAATTAAAGTGATCAAGATGAGTTTTACTTTGAGTTGTAATTAGTTAGCTCAGTTAACTGATTTAAGTCCAGTTAGATTAGTTCCAACAGTTTGTGGAATTGATTGTGAGTTCAATTAGTAAATGCATGCATGCATGTAACTACTGCACTTCAGATAACTGAATATTCTCTCATAAATAACTCATGCATGTTAGTTCAGTCAGAGACCCAGTTGAGATCAGATGATGGGACAGTGTACTATCAGTTGTAGGAGTATTCCATTGAGGATATCTCTTGCATGTAGAAGGAATTCATTCCTTGGAGATTGCGCAGTTACTTCTGGGTTTGGTGAGTTGTGTGAGAGGTGAATCACACAGGTTGTAGCTGGAGGACCCAGGAGAAACTGCGCAAAGAAATAGGAGGCTTGGAGGACTGAGGGAAGGCATATGTTGTGTCTATTCAGTCTATGAGCAACATTGGGGGATTGTAATGAGAGTTGGATAGCTTGTGAGCTAAAGCTTTGTGTAATCCGAAGATATTTCCACCTGTATGATAATATAGAGATCGGGGTTTTTAGCTGAGGATTTCCCTAGAGTATTCTTCTGTGTTCATGTGTGATTGATTTATCATTCTTTGTTATATGTGTTCTATTTGATCTTGCTCAAAATCGATTAAGCTTCCACAAGTTTGTTTGTAGAAGTAGATCAAGTATTTTTCTTTAGTATATTGCATTATCAGGTGATCTACAGTGGGAATTTCTACATGGTATCGGAGTAAAGGTGATCAAAGCGAAGAACGGTATACAAAGAAGGGATAAGTTCGAAGTTTGAATTTCCTGATTATAGAATTCAAATTCTTATCACATCTCAAATTTCACCAATGGCATTCAATGCTTTGAGACTCGAGCATGCCTTTCATGGTAGCTTGAATTATAAAGCCTGGAAGGATCTCATGGAAGAGTTATTAGAGGACAATGGTCTAAAGGACTTCATTGATCAAGAAGTCCCCAAGCCAGTAGTTGATAATGCCCAAGAATTGGTGGAATGGAAGAAATGTGTGGCTAGAGTGAGGAGAATCCTTCTGGAAGGAGTTCAAGACCACATTGTCTTGAGTCTCCATGGGTAGGAGACACCATTTTCAATGTGGAAAAAATTGAACGATCTATATCAGAACAACAGTGATCAGAGGAAGCTGGTGCTAAAAGACAAGCTTCGGAAAATCAAGTGTGAAAAGGGCGACACAATCTCTACATATCTAAACAATCTCACCACCTACAGGGATGAGCTTGGAAGTGTAGGGATCACGACAACCGATGATGACATGGTCATTCTTGCTTTCCTCGGTCTTCCTAAGAGCTGGCATAGCTACTAAGACTCTGTAAATGGAAGAGAGAAACTACTAGATTGGGAACAACTTTGGTCAGATCTGATGCAAGAGGAGATAAGAAGAAGCACCAGAGATGGATCTTCATCAAAGCAAGATGATGAAGAAAATCTAGCCTTAGCGAGTAAGGCAAGGAAAGGGAAAGGGAAGGAATCCCATTCCAAACCGAGTTCTTCCATGGTGGGAAGAAGATTGACAAATCGAAAGTGAGATGCTTTCATTGTCATGAGGTGGGCCATTATGCTATGAATTGTCCACAAAAGAAATCCAAGAAGGGATTAGATTGTGAGGCACTGACCTCACAGTTCGAATTGGATTTCACCCTCATCGCATGCTTGGTTTCATCGATGGTGGGATGTGTTTGGTACTTGGACAATGGAGCCTCATTCCACATGATTGGCGACAAGGGTCTATTCAGTACCTTGGAGGAGAAGGACCTCAAAATGCACATAGAGATGGGCGATGATGGAAAGTACCATGTTTCAAGTGAAGGTATGGTTGTGTTTTAGAGGGAGCATGGAGATCCTCTTGCATTCACTAATGTAAAGTATGTGCCTGGTCTGAAGAAGAATATTGTGTTCGTTGCTATGTTAGAAGACAAAGGCTATGATGTAGTCTTTAGTAAAGGAAAGGCATTCCTGAGGAATATTGGCACTAGACAGACCAAGAGGATTGGGAATTGAGTTAAAAATCTCTACAAGCTGGAGATAAACGACTGTGCTGCATTTTGTTCCAAAGCAAAGTTGATGCAGAGCCAAGATGTTGGTGAGCTATGGCATAGAAAATTGGGCCACTTGCACCATGGGGCCTTGAAGATCATGAAACAGATTTCTACCACACTTCCCAAGGGTAAACTGGAGCAAGTGGATACATGCAAAGGTTGTACCTTGGGTAGGTATGCAAAATATTCCTTTCAGGATCGAGATAGTAGAGCTAGAGCAATCCTCAAGTGAGTTCATACAGATGTGAGTGGACCATTCTCTATAACCTCCACCGCTAAACAAAGGTACTATGTTATTTTTATTGATGATTTTTCTTGTAGATAGTGGATCTACTTCATGCAGAAGAAGGATCAAACCTTCTCAAGGTTTTGTGAGTTCAAAGCCTTGGTTGAGAAAGAATCTAGAAAGAAAATAAGAGCCTTGCGAAGCGACAATGGTGGAGAGTATGTCACCCAACAGTTTAAGGACTTCTGTGTAGCAGAAGGAATTAAACGGGAGTTGTTGGCACCCAATAACCCATAGCAGAATGGGGTGGCTGAAAGGAGGAATAGATCGATTGTGGGAGCAGCTCGGGTGATGTTGAATGACCAAAGCCTACCACCTCATTTTTGGGATGAGGCATCCAATATAGTAGTATACTTGCAGAATATAAGTTCGCATCATATATTGGGGATGAAGACACTAGTGGAGGCCTTTTCTGGGAAGAGACCAGATGTGAGTCACTTCAAGATATTTGGATCATCGGTTTATTGCCATGTGACCAAAGATGCCTGAAAGAAGCTAGATCCAACAACTGAGTTGGGGATACTTGTGAGTACACGGATACACCCCACAACTATCGGGTGTTCTTGCCTACCAGTCAGAGGACAGTGGTACACAGAGATCTAAAGTTCGAAAAGCAAAAGGCCATGCGAGTTTCACTTGAGAGGGAGCTCAAGTTGCATGCAATGGAGGAACTTTTGGTTCCTAAGGAGGAGGAACCTCAGACTAATGTGGAGCAGCCACATGTAGAGGATCCAGGAGTGGAGATATCCACTCATGTAGAGTCTTCCAGAGATGGTCGGAAATGCTCAAGGGAAGCTGACAGATCTGTGATGGATGTGATAGAGAATGTGGGATAGCCATCCTCTCAGCACAGACAAAGGAGATCACCAGAGTGGTACACTGGTTACATGGCTCTGGTTGGGGAGAGTGTAGAGATTGAACCTTCTTCCTTTGAGGAAGCAATGCAGCAGCAAAGTTGGGTTGATGCTATGGTCGAAGAGTATGACTCCATCATTCAGAACAGTGTTTGGGATATTGTCCCAAGACCAGAGGACAAGTTAGTGGTGAGTTCCCGATGGCTTTACAAGGTAAAGCATCAAATGATGGTAGTGTGGAGAAACATAAGGCAATGTTTTTTTCTTGTGGTTTCTCACAGGTTGAGGGGATCAACTATGATGAGACTTTTTCTCCTGTAGCAAGGTACTCATATATCATATTGATGTTGGCACTATTAGCTCAGATGGGTTGGAAGATCCATCACATGGATGTGAAGACTGTGTTCCTCAATGGCAACATTGAGGAAGAGGTGTATATAGAGCAGCCAGAAGGATTTGAGACCTTCGATCGTGAGTCGCATGTGTGCCGACTCAAGAGAGCTTTGTGCGGGTTGAAGCAAGCACCTCGTGCTTGGTACACCAGGATCAATAGCTGTTTCACTGGGTTGGGCTTCACAAAGAGTGAAGCAGATGCAAACCTTTACCACATCATGGTAGAAGGTAAGCCATTGATCATTGTTCTTTATGTTGATGAGTTGATATTGACAGGTGATGATCAGTTGATCAAGTCTTGTAGGAGGACCTTGCAAGAGAGTTCAAGATGAAAGACATGGGTATTATGCACTACTTTCTAGGCATGGAAGTGTGGCAGAAGTATGGGGAAGTGTTTGTGTCTCAAGGCAAGTATGCCAATGAGATACTCAGGTGATTTCACATGGTGAAGTGTAGTCCCATGCAGACTCCTCTAGCAAGTAAATGGAGGAAGGAGGATGCTACTTCAGGTGAGGTAGTAGCTGCTACTGTTTATCGATAGCTTGTAGGTTCATTGATGTATCGAGTGAACACACACCCAGATTTATGCTTTGCGGTGAACCGGCTGAGTCAAGCTATGGTTCAACCTGCTAATCTATTTTGGAAGGAAACGAAGCATGTGCTGAGATACCTCAAAGGCACATCTCAGTATGGATTGTGGTATAGACGGACAGAGGGAGTGAAGCTTCACAACTTCACAGATGCAGATTGGCAGGGAGTCCATCAGACCGGAAGAGCACTTCAGGAGGAATTTTCAACCTTGGTTCAACTGCAGTTTATTGGTATAGTAGGAAATAGATGTCAGTTGCACTTAGCTCAGCAGAGGCTGAATACATGGCTGCCAATCAGGTAGCATGTGAGGCCATTTGGATGCGGGAAATTCTAGTTGGATTGTTTGGTCAGAGGATGGATCCAACTGTGATCTATTGCGATAATACAATTGTATCAAACTCTTTAAGAATCCAGTATTTCATGACAGGTCCAAGCACATCGATATCTGGTATCATCATCTTCGAGACTATGTGGTGAAGAGGATCATGTTGTTGTTGTATGTTTCGATCGAGGAGCAGGATGCAAATATTTTGACTAAGGCATTTTCAAAATGCAAATTTGAGTTCCATAGAGACAGGATTGGGGTGACTCATAATCCCTTTCTTGTTGAGAGGGAGTGTTGAAAATAGCAACAAGAAATGCTAAATATAGAATTCTAAAAATAGCATTGCTATAAATAGAATTTCGAGATACATTCCAATTTTAGTTAGCCCCTGAACTAAAATTGAGAATTAAAATTCGAATTTGATCTTAGTAGCTATTTGGAAAATAATTAATTAATTCATCTTGAGTTAATTAGTTGGAGAAAATCAAACGCGAAGTCTATGTGAAGACATGCAATATGTTAGGGTCCCACCCTAACCCCCTTATTTATGTCATGGGATCACGTCATAGTCAAGAGTCAATAAAGCCCATATTAATATTTGTAAGTGGTTAACCCGCAATTAATGACAGGACCACAATTAGTTGCAAATGGGCCGTAGTATTAGATAGATGGTATTAATAAAACCCACGATATTGGCCCGTGGTATTGCATGTATGAGTCATATATAAAGGATAGAGACTCCCTGCGAGGAGCATTGTGTCTTATTTTTTATTCGAGCTCTGCTCTATTGGAGGTTGCCCCCTCGAAGAGGCAAGTGAACATTACTCTCTGAATAATAAAATCATTGCTATTCTGTGTTCTAGGTATCTTTTCTTCACATATTCTGTATTTGGGTATCATTTTGTAGGTTAAGAGCATAACAAGTGGTATCAAAGCACTTTCCAGGGCCAGTGGGATCTCCAATTCTTAGCAAAAAACAAATTTCGGCTAGAGACGTGTTCGGCGTCTTTAAACCACGGGATCTGTCGTTGGGCGCATAAACCTGCGGATTTGGGGAGGCATGCACGCAGGAAATACAAGAGGTGGTCACATCTGTTGGACTCCCTTGTAACCCCTGTGGGTACCGCTTCGAGTAGTAGCGCATTAGACAGAACCGCGCACGGACTGTCTTCCACGTACCCTCTGGTATATCGGAAGCCCCCTAGGCTCCCTTGAAACCTCGCCATAGATAAACCATCGGCCATCTTGTGGCTACAGTACACCGAGAACAGCACTCGGAGAGATTACTCGCCCGTACGATAGGGAAGTCGGGTTGTACGGCTAAGGGTATGGTCGATCCTCCTTAGTTAGAGCCCTGAAACATTGGGCCGAGTAATACTGCCAGACCCTTATGTATATTGCGATCTGTAGCACCTGACACTCCTCACGACCATAGTTTCCTTTTCTATCGGGGGATCACACATCATCTATTCCCGATCCACGGGTGCAAAGAGGTGCAGCAGCAGTAGACATCAGATCCATCAGATCCACCACAACAATTTTTCCGCCATTCAGATCTCTCAGACCCACCAGATCGGGGTTGTTGTGAAGGGTTCCTATACCAGGGTATACTTTTCACAGGACTTTTGGCAGCATTGACATTTTGAGGATTTGGCGACTGCAGTATTGATCAAGAAGGAGTAAAACTCCGTTCGGAGTTTTAAAAAAAAAAAGAAGTCTGAGATCTTCCGGGGCACTTATTGGTGATCTAGCCCATCAGAATCAGGACGACGAGCTGAGCAAGGTGGTACCATTCAATTTATTAGTCAAATTTTTTCGGCGGTCCCAATTTTTCATCAGGTTAGTGTATGGTAGAGACTAGAGCTCAAGCGATGGTAAATGAAAGGATGGAAAAACTGGAAGACTCCGTGCAATCCCTCCAACGTGAGTTTCAAGGACTAAGTCTCTAGATACAACAATTCCTCCCAAAGGGCAAGGAGCAAGCCCACGAGGAGGCGTATAATGGCCATGAATACAATGAGGGTGAGTCTAGCCACTCTCCTCACGTCTGGCACACCCATCCACCACCCAGTCAGTGACCTCCCAAGTTGGATGTGCATAAATTTGACGGTTCTCATCCGTCCGCATGGCTAACACAAATGGAGTAGTATTTCAAATTGAATCATATCCCAGATGATGCGAATAAGCTTATGATTGGGAGCATGTACTTGGACAATGAACGGTGGCAATGGTGGCAATGGCATTAGCGTTGCAATGGACCTTTTAGGACTTGGACACAATTTACCAAAGCTCTTCGAGATCGCTTTGAACAGGAAGACTCTTTTTTGGGTCGTCTCACTAAGCTCCGACAGACTGGTACAGTGGATGAATATATTACCGCTTTTGAAGCCTTAGCATTCCGCACTAGGGGTCTCACAGATGAGTTCTACACGGAATGTTTTATCAGCGGTCTTAAAGAAGCCATCAAAGCTCAAGTTCTACTTCACCACCCTCCCACGTGGACAGAGGCTTGCCAGGTAGCTCGTAAGGTGGAACGTGCATTAGCAGCCCAATACAGTCGCCCAAATTTCCCTGCTAAAGGTCGTCCCCCACAGGCTCACAACACGACTCAAACACTTAAGGTCCAAAAGGTGTCACTTGCGGAAATGGCCGAAAGAAGGACGCAAGGACTATGTTACTACTGTGATGAAAAATACTCCCCAGGTCATAAATGCAAGGAGCCCAAATTTTTTCAAATAGATGCCACGGACTACATCTCAACAGAGAAAGATCCACCACTTGAGGAACATGAGCCGCTAGAAGAAGACAACCCAAAGGAGAATGTATCTGACGAACCAGTTATTTCGCTGCATGCATTGGCAGGGATTTCTTCCCCTCAAACTCTCAAAATCCAGGGTTTTCTTAAACATCGCCCAGTAGTAGTCTTGATTGATAGTGGAAGTACCCATAATTTCATCCATCAAAAAATCGCAGAAGCAGCGCATTGTTTTGTACAAGCAGTTTCTAACTTCCAAGTCCAAATTGCGGATGGGGGCACAATGAAATGTGAAGGCCGCTGTGAAAATGTCGAACTTCAAATGGGGGATTATCAGTTGAAAACCCACATGTATGTCATACACATGGGGGGTTGCGACATTGTCCTCGACGCTGAATGGTTCCGCTCTCTTGGGCCAATCACAATGGATTTCCAGGAGTTATATATGAGTTTTAAGCAGAACAACTCCACACATACCCTTCGTGGACTCCAGGCGGGAGCCCCCTCTATCATTAGCTCGCATAGGATGGAAAAATTGTTAAAAAAGGGCCATCATGGAGTAGTAGCTCAATTTAATGCCATCCAGGTAGTCGAAACCATGTCTCTGCCAATTCATCATGAGATGCAACAGATTTTAAATAACCATCGGATGGTCTTTGACAAGCCTAATGAGCTTCCACCCTCGCGAGGGGAACATGATCATAGCATCACCTTGGTTCCAGGGGCCCAACCCCCAAATGTGCAGCCATACAGATATCCGTTCACCCAAAAGAATGAAATAGAAAAAATCATCAAGGAAATGTTGGAAGCAGGTGCCATTCGTCCCAGCATTAGTCCTTATTCATCCCCAGTGGTCATGGTTCTCAAGAAATATGGGGAGTGGCGCATGTGTCCCGACTTCAGGGCCCTTAATAAGTTGACAGTCAAAGATAAATTTCCCATCCCGGTGGTTGACGATTTGTTGGACGAACTCAATGGGGCTCAATTCTTCACTAAGTTGGATCTTCGCTCAGGCTACCACCAAATTCGCATGGAGGAAGTCGACATTCCCAAGACGGCTTTCAAAACTCATGAAGGCCATTATGAGTTCCTGGTCATGCCATTTGGTCTTTGTAATGCCCCCTCTACTTTTCAGAGCCTTATGAATCACATTCTCAAACCATATCTCAGAAAATTTGTCCTTGTCTTCTTCGATGACATCCTCATCTATAGTGGCACTTGGGCTGCACATCTTCAGCATGTAGATCTACTCTTGCAGCTGCTTGGCAAGCATAAATTATTTGTCAAGATGTCCAAGTGTTCATTTGGCATGGAAGAAGTTGAGTATTTGGGCCACATTGTGGGGCATGAAGGTGTCAAGGTGGACCCCAAAGATCCAGGCAATGCAAGAATGGCCTCAACCTAAGAACTTGAAGAGCTTGAGAGGATTTTTGGGTCTCACAGGCTATTATTGTAAATTTTTCCGCAACTATGGCTGCATAGTGAAACCCGTCACTCAACTCCTAAAGAAAAATTCCTTCTTCTGGAACGAGGAAGCACAACAGGCATTTACCGCTCTCAAAAACGCCATGTGTTCCACTCCAGTCTTAGCACTACCTGACTTCACCAAATCCTTTGTCATTGAATGTGATGCTTCAGGTACAGGTATTGGGGCGGTCTTAATGCAGGAAGGGCGACCGTTGGCCTTCACAAGCCAACAACTCAGTGGGAGGAATCTGGGCCAATCTACCTACGAGAAGGAAATGATGGCCATCTTACATGCAGTCGAGACTTGGCGACCTTACTTATTGGGGCGATGTTTCCAAATCCGCATAGATCATCACAGTCTTAAATATTTTTTGGAGCAACACCTATCCTCCCCACAACAAAATAAATGGTTAGCCAAAATGCTGGGATATGATTATGAGATCATTTACAAGAAAGGGAAAGGAAATAGTGTAGCAGATGCATTATCTCGCCAATTTGAGGAGGAAAGTACTCTGCTCGCAATTTCCCTCCCCATTCCAGACTGGATTGAAGAGGCTCGCAGGGAATGGTTTTCACACCCCGGGCTCTCCCAACTCATTTCTCAATTGCAGGTAGATCCTAATTCCACCAAGGGCTACTCGTGGCAGAATGATATTCTTCGCTACAAGGATAGAGTCGTAATATCACCAACATCCACCCTCAAAAGTCGCATTTTGGCAGAATTGCACTCATCTCCCATTGCAGGACATTCGGGCTTTCAGAAGACGTATGCTCGCACCAGAAGATCATTTTTTTGGACAGGCATGAAAACAGACATCCTTACCTTCGTAGTAGAATGTGAGGTCTGTCAACGCCACAAAGGGGAAACCGTCAACACACCAGGCACATTACAACCATTGCCCATTCCGGCATCAATTTGGACGGAGGTTTCTATGGATTTCATTACAGGTCTTCCAAAGTCAGGGAACAAATCAGTCATCATGGTGGTTGTGGACCGACTGTCGAAGTATTCTCATTTCTGCGCCCTACCCCACCCGTTTACACCAACTTTGGTTGCTCAATATTTCACGGATCAGATCTTCAAATTGCATGGCATGCCCACTTCTATTGTGTCCGACCGCGACCCGATCTTCACCAATAATTTTTGGCAGGAACTCTTCAGAACACAAGGCACTCAACTCAAACTCAGTACTTCATATCATCCGCAAACATATGGTCAAACCGAAGCCGTCAACAAATGTCTAGAAACCTACCTTAGGTGTTTCACTTCAGAAAAGCAACACCTTTGGGTACAGTGGTTACCTCTGGCTGAATGGTGGTATAACACCAACTATCATGCCACCACGAAAATGACTCCCTATGAAGCAGTATATGGTCAACTTCCGCCTTCCCCTACTTCTTATCTCAAGGGGTGCTCCAAAGTACAAGCAGTGGATCAACTCCTACAACAACGCGCAACCATGCTCGCCCATCTTAGAGAGAATCTTCATCAAGCTCAGAACTGCATGAAGCAACAGGTCGACCAGCATCGCTCAGAGCGCCAATTTCAAGAAGGGGATCAGGTCTTTTCGAGGCTGCAACCATATAAGCAAACATCACTCAAAGACAAGGGTTGTCAAAAGCTCTCTCCAAAATTCTACGGACCATACCAAGTACTTCAGCGCATTGGAGAAGTGGCTTACAAGTTGGCTTTGCCACCTACGGCAAAAATCCATCCAGTTTTCCATGTATCGTGCCTCAAGAAAGTGATTGGGAACAATTGCCGAGTTCAAACCAGTCTACCTGAATTGGACAAAGAAGGGTCAATCTGGCTTCAACCTGAACAGGTTCTAGACACATGAGACAAGCACCTACGCACCGCATGATTAAGGAAGTCCTCGTCAAATGGAAAGACACCTCTCTGGAAGATGCAACTTGGGAACCAGCCACTATTCTTCAGTAGTTTCCGCAGCTTTAGCCTTGAGGACAAGGCTAGTATTAAGGGGGAGGGCATGTTAGGGTCCCACCCTAACCCCCTTATTTATGTATTGGGATCACGTCATAGTCAAGATTCAATAAAGCCCATATTAATATTTGTAAGTGGTTAACCTGCAATTAATGACGGGACCACAGTTAGTTGCAAATGGGCTGTAGTATTAGATAGACGGTATTAATAAAACCCACGGTATTGGCCCGTGGTATTGCATGTATGAGTCATATATAAAGGATAGAGACTCCCTGCGAGGAGCATTGTGTCTTATTTTGTATTCGAGCTCTGCTCTATTGGAGGTTTCCCCCTCGAAGAGGCAAGTGAACATTACTCTCTGAATAATAAAATCATTGCTATTCTGTGTTCTGGGTATCTTTTCTTCGCATATTCTGTATTTGGGTATCATTTTGCAGGTCAAGAGCATAACACAATAGTTTTCCCTTTGAATGAGCAAGTTATCCCTTAATTAAAGTGATCAGGATGAGTTGTACTTTGAGTTGTAATTAGTTAGCTCAGTTAACTGAGTTAAGTCCAGTTAGATTAGTTTCGGCAGTTTGTGGAACTGATTATGAGTTCATTTAGTTAATTCATGCATGCATGCAACTACTGCACTTCAGATAATTGAATATTCTCTCATAAATAACTCATGCATATCAGTTCAGTCAGAGACCCAGTTGAGATCAGATGATGGGACAATGTACTATCAGTTTCAGGAATATTCCATTGAGGATATCTCTTGCATGCAGAAGGAATTCATTCCTTGGAGATTGTGCAGTTACTTCTGGTTTTGGTGAGTTGTGTGAGAGATGAATCACACAGGTTGCAGCTGGAGGGCCCATGAGAAACTATGCAAGGAAATAGGAGACTTGGAGGACTGAGGGAAGGCATATGTTGTGTCTATTCAGTCTAGGAGCAGCATTGAGGGATTGTACTGAGAGCTAAATAGCTTATGAGCTAAAGCTTTGTAATCTAGAGATATTTCCACTTGTATGATAACACAAAGATCGAGGTTTTTAGCTGAGGCTTTACCTAGAGTATTCTTCTGTGTTCATGTGTGATTGATTTCTCATTCTCTATTATATGTGTTCTATTTGATCTTGCTCAAAATCGATTAAGCTTCTGCAAGTTTGTCTGTAGAAGTAGATCAAGTATTTTTCTTTAGTATATTGCATTATCATGTGATCTATAGTGGGAATTTCTACAGTATTATAGTGCTTTGTGTCTCCAGTAGAGTTGGGACTATTCCCTTTCGACTTGAAACTCACTTCCACCCTCTCCTTCTATAGTGAAAGAACCTTAACACAAGTAACACTAAGCACTCACCAGACATGTGAACCTTGTTGTTTGAAGACAAAGAAGACCACTCTTATCTGTGAACAAGAAAGAGCTAAGGAAAACCTTTAAGACAATGGAAATCGGTCCATCATACCGGATGGGAATCCTACATCAAATGGTGTGATGTCTAGTTGGGACTTCATACTGAGGAGATCCCCTGAATGTTGGCAGGTCCAACACTGTCAACAAAGTCAGAAAATCCTCCTCTACCTTCATTCGTTGCATTTAAAATACTATTCTCCATTATAAACGCCATTGTTCAGTGGTGTATCATTGATGAAGGTGTCTCCACCTGTGTGATCGTTGCTAGTGTTTGGAAGCAACTTGGTTCCCCTGACCTATCCCTTGGCTTATATCACAACTACCCAATCATAGTTGTCGGCAAGACTGTCTTTATTGAAATTGAAGTCACTTATGCTCCCTTAGACTATAAAATCCTTTTGGGTCGTAGTTATACTTATGCCATGTCAACTATCGCATTTGCAGTTCATTATAAGATATGCTTTCCCCATAATGGAATGATCGTTACCATCGATTAGTTGACATACTATGATCCAAAATCCTAGAATTCACCTTAGTCCAACATTTCTTCCATGGCTGAGAATAATACTATCTCATTTGTGTCTCCATGAGTCTACAAAGATTCCACTTTGCTTGGTGCTTATTATGGCCCACTGCCTACCCCTTCTGAGCCTAGCTCATCTAGTCTTTGTATGTTCCAAGCATCTCGGGCCTCCCACAAATGGTCTGATATGCCTTCACAGTAGATCACACCTCCACAAACTATTGTGACTAACTCAACCGAGCCTGCCAGTATTACTCTGCAAGGATCATTACCTTCTCTTGGTGTTTCTCCTAATTCATTTCCACCTGGAACCATTTTCCTAGGCCTTAAACATTGCGAAGAAGTTCCTCCAGGCCATTATCCTTTTGGTTAGATATTGTTCTTCTTTCCGCCCATTGGATTTTATTCTATGCCTGTCATGGCTACTTTGAGTTTACCCAACATTACCTTGGGGATCCCAATATGGTACATCGATTCCCCCACAAACGCTCAATCAAATCAACTCAAATCTTACACTACTTTGACCCTGGTCTAACCAATAGTTCCTACCCCTTCCCTTGCTTCAGTTCCAAAACAACCATAACAGGAGCCTACTCCTATTGCGAAAGCATATGGCAAAGGGGGAAAAGCCTAGAAAAAGGAAACTAAAGGCAAGTCCCCCCCCCGAGCAACTCCATCTCCTCCTAAGCTGCCAAAGCCTATTCCTCCTTGTGCTTTGTGTGATGTTGTCAGTCATGCCACCATTATTTTTTCTGAACTCCCTCATGTTAAATATGTGGTTGATGATACCTTCCCTGATTCTAACATCCTTGAGGTCCATGTCACCTTAACTGAGTCAGCCAAGAAGAACAGATTTTTACTCACAAATCACCCATGTGCGTTGTTTGATAATTATAGCCACTATTATCATCGTTGTTCCAGTCTCGAAGATTTTCGTGATACACTTCAAATTATTTGCAAATTAGAGGTCACTCATAGTGAGTCCACCTCTCCTCTACCTGTAGATTCTGGTCCCACTCCTCCACTGAAATAGGAGGTTTCTCAAACACCCATTGTGATCCCTCCCCCTGATGTCGAGATGATGGATAGTAATTATCCTATTCTCTACCTGTCCTCATCCATGGTATCGATGCATTGGAACTCCCCTAATGTCTCCTATTGTGATTCTGTTTATTCTTCTTCGATGAACACTCTGGTCTCCACATCGGTAGATATTCCATCTAGTTATCATATGTCTCCCAACCTTAACGATGCATATGTGAACCTTTTCTCTCATGAATATGCTTCAGGTAGCTCTTCTCCATCATGTGATCCTTCTTCCTCCAGTCTGCCCATATTCCATTCTGATGAAGGCATCATGGAAGCCATGACCACTCCTTATTTTCCTTGGGATGATATGCATCATCAAGCATACTTCCTTCTGCAACAAACCCATAACCAATATGTTGTGGAGTCCAAATACTTCATCCATGGTGAGGTCGAGTGGTTCAATAACCCCTTACATCAAACCCACAAATTTGAATGACATACACCTTATGGCCATTACATTACCACTCAATGTTTGGGTAAGGGGGCATCCATTTTTCAGAGTCCAGGAGAAGCAATTCTTCCCAACCCTCCTAGTGCATTTGGTATTGTCAACTCTAGTACCATTATTCTTCCCCATTTATAAGAATCTATAGAGTCTCATATCACTTTAGATCACTCTTGGGATCATCCACTTACTCATCCCTCCATATTACCTCAACAAGATATCCCGTTAGACATTGTTGTTATTCAACCACCATGTTTTCTAGGTGAGCTTCAGTTCATTATATCCCAAACCACTCTTTGGTATAATTACACCATGTATGCAAACCCATAAATTCAGACCATTTGATTCATATATGCATTACCAAATGAGATTGTTCATCCACCATTTCCTTTCTCTATTTGTATCTATCCCTTCTTCCTATATGAAGCCATCCATAACATAAACAAATGGTGAACCACATCATGAATATGTGTTTGGATTCCACTACTCTAAATACGTTCACTATTCTCATAACATACTTCATCTATCCATAGAAAACTAGGGGGAACATATGGCCCTACATCTATTCTTGGCAGGATCTCGAGCCAGCTGGGGCGAGATGCTTGAATCCCTTATTCGAGCACTTGGAACACAATGGAACTCCACAAACTCCTCCTACTTGGGGGCATAATTTCCATCTTTTCATATCCGATCAGTCACCTTCACCACATATGCTTGGGGGTAGTATCTCATGCTTAGGGTCATGATGATATCCCTGACTACTTTCTCAGTTGATCAACATAAGTCTTGGCCTGGACCCCAACGATCTAGGTATGGTCGATTACCTTTAATTCCTTGGATATTTTTTCCTACTGACCTCACCGACAATCCATATACACATCACATATCGTACATTCTTGATACTATATATTAAAACATTCTACTCTATGTGATGCCACACTTACCATACAGTCCCCAAGTTTGACTTAGTGAGCGAGGATGATTCTAGACCTTCTCTAGTAGTTCATTCCCATGATCTTTCTTACTTTTATTCTTCATCAGGAACCATTTTTCCAAGAAGCATTAAGGCTATTTTTAGACAAGTAAGGCCACCTACCTAAAATTCATAGATCCTGATTCCGATGGCCAATTTTTCCACTACCATATCCACAAGATTTAGGGCCTTCTCCTCCCCTCCAAATTCTCCACAATTCACTATGCAAATGAATTGGGTTTGAAGGAAAAAAGTCCTTTTATAGGAAAATCCCTAGTTTTTCCATCACCCATTACGACCAAACCATAGCTCCCTTTGATGACTATCAACACCATTGGAAAGCTCTCACTGAGTTCTCTAATGGGTCTCTCTTTGTTTTTCATAATTTGACACTTCACCAGGAAGCCATGTTTTCCATGGTGTCTCACTTTTCCACCTCTTAAAACCAAATTTCTTCATTTGAGCCACTCGTACTTTGGTACCACTTTGCCTTTGCACTGGTTGACTGACGTGTCAATTTTTGTTATGAGTAACCATCATTTACTCATGTTTTCATGGTCCCCTCTGGTCCTCTCCCATGTGGCTACATCAAGGAGTCACCCTTGTATTTATGGAGTCTGTTATGCATCCCCTTGTGTCCTGTTACATTGTTTCATACATCATTGTGTCACATCCCTCCTGTTTTACTCATATTTAGCTTCTAGTTGTGCTACTTTGTCTTTCTGAACCCCCATTTGAGTCATCGACCATCCCCTCTAGAATCGAGTCATTCATTGCCAGGTCAACCATTCTCATTATGCTATGATAAGCGAAGTCATTAGGCTGTCACCCATTGTTTCCTTCCGTCATCATCCTTATTGTCATTCCATCGGCCACTCTACTATATTCCATCATGCCTTTGTTGAGGATTCCTTATTCCCTGTTATGCAACCAAATCACAAAATAGAAGAAAAGATAGAGCAACAACTTCAAAATCACCCTCTTTGAGGGGGAAACCTCCTTTACATTGCACACATGAACAATTATTGGATGATACAGATGACAAGACCTCCTTTTTATATATAGGAGTCTAACGGGTCACAATATAGTCAAATTCGACATAAAAATAATAATGTAAGGGCACAACAATAACGATAATGGGCTTCTATGAGGCACAATAATAACAATATGGGGACAACATGGGTACAACAATAACAATAAGGGGTTACAATGAAAATAATAATAAGGAAATACACTAGTATTATAGGGACCTAACATTGCCTTAACTTTGGTGGGCCCTCTTTTGTCGACCTCAACACATTGATTCCGGAAGAGTGGTCTAGAGGGTGGTTTACCTTGGTTGCATCTTCCGTCTTTGTTCGGTGCCTCATATCAAGAAAAGGGACTCATTATTTCCCTTTGACTTCGTCATTTCTCATGTGCTCGACATCAACTCCTTATCGCATGATTGAGATTCGTACACTTGACGGTTCGATGATTCAGACCATTGTCCCAGTGATTCCAAGGTGTGTGTGAGATGTTTCAGACCTCATGAGGGGGTGGACCTTGAGGAAGCCTTGCACATGCCCGGATGCCCATAGATGTTTCTCTAGCCTCAGATGCATTTCTATAGGTGTGATGGGTTTGGTTTTTGCCACTTGCAATGCCCACAACATGCAGTTCTCCTTCAGATGATCCATTCATATCTTCAAATCCCTTTCCTATTTAGCAAAGGCTTCTTTGGCTGTGATCCCCCCAAGACCCCCATGTCAACGTGAGGGTAATTATATCTCATGTACTTAGATGTTATTGTATTCAGTCTAGGCCTATGTTTTTCCAGGTGCATTATGTATATGGGATCCATTGTATTATTTTATAGCCAATTGATGCTAGTGTATCATGTATCATGTAGCATGTACTTTGTAGCTCAGTTCCACATTGCTAGGCTCATCATTATTCTGTGTACACATTTATCTTCGTAGGTATGGGTATGCCTCCCCCGCCTCATTTGAGATCATGTACTACCACATAAAAGGATACCTCTATCAGTTTAGTAGGTCTCACCCCCTCCATTATTTTTCCATCTTTGACATGCTTTAGTTATCTCTCTCTCTCTTTCACTCCCCTTTTGGTGTCTCGTGGAAGTGTAATCTACAACATATTTCGGTCATACAATTTTCTCCTAACACTCATACGTGTGGGGGAAATATGTTATCACCAAAAAATGATCACCTAGCCATTTCTAACTAGGTGGATCAAAATACACGATGTAGATTTAATTTTACCATAGTAAAATCACTTTTGTTGTGAAAAATAATTAAGTAAACCATGAGAATAATGAGATAAATCATTATTTATTTAATTTTCTCTAGGAATAATTATTAAATAATTATTCCTTGTCACATTTGACTAAATCCCTTAGGAATATTTAAATAAATCACTATTTAATAATTATTTTGATTTCACACCATTCTTAATCGAGTTGTCTTTACCAAGACTTTTTGGAAGCTTTTCTAGTGGGTTTTTCTCGTCTAATTTCTTTAAAAACTAGTAGGAGGTTATTGAAATTGCAAGCTTCATGCGTAACCCCTGCATAATCAAAGTGCCCTAGGGATTTTTCAAGGTGTTGAATCCATATATATAGTCAAAAAACTAGTTTCAATAACACAAATCAAGATTTCACCTCAAAATTTTCCAATGGATTTTGGCACCAGAAAGTCGAAAAAGTCGCACTAAAGACAACTCCATTATTAATTCTCACGAAATAATTAATCAATAATTTTATTTGTTAACTATTTCTAAATAAAGATATTTAACCCTTTTAAATATCTTTTTCCTCTCTAAGAAATATAATAAAGTATTCGAAGTAGTCATATCTAAATTTGGTTAATTATTATTTTATTATTCTCCATTTTTTAGATTAACTCAATACTTTGTTATAAATAGGAGGTTTTTTCATTCATTCTTCACCATGATCATAATAATCGTCACCACTATCATCTTTCTTCTTTGAACTCCCATTTTGAGTTCTCCACATTTTGTTTGGGTTTTTCACATATTGAGAGAGGATTATTTTCTGAAGCTTCAAGAACATCAAAGGACCCATTTCATGGAGGGGGACTTACCAGTGCTATTAATAAAAGATTTATTTGTTTAAAGTCTTTCCATTTGGATTATTGCATTGAATACTTTCTATTGTTGCTTTCTATTCTAGATCGTCTATACTTTTATTAGAGGTTTTCCATTTATATTGTAGATATGAATCACTAGAAGCCATCAACTTGTTAATAGGGTCACTTTCCACCTGGTGACTTAAGTGTAGTGTTTTTAGTATACCTTTCAAGAAATTTCACACTAACAACTTTTACGTGATGTATTAGACCTGAACTTTTTGATAATGAGAAATTGGATTTTAAGTTGCATCTGAATTAGTTTCAGATGGATGATACCCTTAGGTTTGGGCCTAGCGCAGAGGCTTCGGCACCTCTTTTTGTACTTATGTTTCTTATTGATTCCAAGCAGTTCATAGTTTCTTGCATTTCCATATAGGTTAATCTATAAAAACCTGTGGTTGCAACCACTACGTCACCTCTCTTATGGGAGAATGAGTGCAAGTCACAATGACAGTCCAAAAGTATTATGTTTATGATTTCTTGGAATTAGATTAGTTGATAGTGTTAGTGATTATATCAATTTTATGGCATAAATTAGATGTTATTTAATTCAACACATATTTTCCATGATAATTTATTTCATTTTTTTAATGATAAATGGATGCATGCATGTAATTGATTGTAGGGTTGTGTTGATTTGCAGGGAAGGGTACATTTACCAGTTCCATCTTGAGATCCTTCATATTCTCTTTCCACTTCCAAATTCTCTACCAAAACCCTGTTTTATAAGTCATTTTGCACAGTATACCGAGAGCACTCATCTTAATGCAAGATAGGCCTTTGAAAGGTCCTAAGATTAGATAGAGGTTCAAACAAACCTCCCTCGATTTTCTTCCACTTCCATCCACCTCTCCATACCCTCAAGACATCATTTTCACCTTCACAAGCCACTCAGATTCCCTCTTGTAGCATTACAAGCATTCCTGTAGCATTGCAAGCCTCCTATAGCAAACCTTTAGCACCACTTTGCTTCATCAGTTTTGACCCCACTAAAACTTTAACTTAGTCCAAATGAATAATGACCTCCATCTGTGATTTTATGATCAAGGGAAGATCCTAGGCCACTCCAACCTTTCCTTTTCTTCATTGAAAAAACATAGTCGAGTTAGCTTTTTTATCACAAGTATGATGCAAGTAGGTTAATGGTTTACAGGAAAGTGTGAACTAAGTATATGGTACATGCAATTCTTATTGGTATTTTAATGAATTATTCAAGACAAAATGGTTTCCTTTCTACAAGTAGATTTGGTAGTTTTATGGATTTTGGAAGATAAAATAGCTTTCTTTTTGCAAGTAGATTAGCCTTTGTCCTTTCATGAATTGATTAGTTAACATTTACAAGTTGAGTCAATGGAATTTCCACTTTCATAACTAGAAGTAATTTCCAGTTGTACCTTCATCAGCAAGCTTTCATTCTAATTCAGTAGGAGGAATGGTCTCTGAGCACTTTTGATCTAATGTCATAACTGAGGGTGGCATGAGGGGAATCCTATTTTTTGTGCATATAGCACTATCACCTATAAGTTTCTGATACAGGAGCATCTGACACTCTTCATTAATGAAGGAATCCAAAGCGGATCAAGGAGGACAACGTGGACCATGAGAGTAAAACCAGGAAAATATGTTTAAAACATAGCTAATTAGATGGACTTAATTAAATGTAATTTTCCATGTATGCGTTTAGTTGAGAGAATTGAGGAAAGGATGTGATCAGATCCTTCACAGTTATCTGATCCAATGTTTCCTTAGATATATATATATATATATATATATATATATATATATATATATATATATATATATATATATATATATATATATATATATATATATATATATATATATATATATATATATATATATATATATAGATATATGATGAGCCTGCATGTTCAATAGAGGGAGAGACAGAGAGTAATATAGAGATTGTATAATAGAGATAGATACAATGTAGTCGAGAGAGAGTTTGTTCCTAAGGCTGAAATGCCTTAGATCTATATTCAATATTGTATAATGAATAGATTGTGTGTTCTGTGGATTTCCGCGTGTCTGTGTATTATGACCTTTTCAATTCTGTTGTGTATATAGGCGTTGACGGTTAAAATCCCATTAGTAAGTGTGTCGATCGACCATTGATCACCGTAAGATCGATGGCGATCCAAAGATATCGAGTGATTATTATATATGTGGAGTTATTGTGTGTTAAATGGAGTATGGCAGAGAATCTTGTTTAACACAAAAGTCCATCGAAGGAAAGCAAAATTGAGCCAAGGAAGAATATATGAGAGAGTGCATAGGAGTCGTTGAATCAATATGATCAATGGATAGGATCATATCGTAGAGATAGAGGAATTGATATTGTATCAGCGGATTTAAAAGCGAAAGGTGGTATTTCGGGCGAGATCAAAAGTGGTAAGTCGTAATTCGGATTGGCACCCGATTCCACTCATCAAGTGACACGTAGCAGCGAGGAGGAGAGAGGAAACTGCTTTTTGGGTGGTTAATCCTCATGCACATTGCTCACCTGAAATTGTTGTGAACCTTCGGATATGATGGAGGAAGATCGACAGTTGAGGATCATCATGCAAGTTGATTTGATCAGCTAAGTGACAACCATCAGATTGAGTTCAAATCAACGGTCAAGATCTGATCACTAATCTCAGAGGTGAAGGGTTGGCAAATAGTGCAATGGAATTGCGATATGGCGGAGATTGATCTAATCGGAGATCGGAGAATGGAGAGTGCAATGGAAAGGAGATGAAACGAGAGCTGACCCGCTGATATTTATGAGCACGGGTGTATAATTTTTGAAGTCCGGCTTATGGATCAGTTGTGGGTTTTCCCGTGTTTTCCTTTGTATTGCGATAATTGTATGGTCCCAGGTTTTTAAAGGCTTATGGCCTAAGCGCATTGAATGCTTCTGATAGGTTTGTGGGACCATAACCCATAGGTCATAGGATCAAATTTGTAAAATAAAGGGGAAATTGGTTATACCCCAAAATCTCCTTTCATCATTTGGTATCAGAGCAGGGAAAGTTTAAGCAAAAGTTTTCCTGCGAGAAGGAAGAAAGAGTGCAAGTAGAAAGAGAAGGAGGTACTGTTGATAAAGCTGGAGAGTTTATGGTCTTACTGTCATGTAGAGAATGGCAGTGGAAGGTGAGAAGACTTGCAGCAACCTAGAGCAAGGAGTGCTTAATTGGTTCCAGAGGAGAGAACCAAAAGGATGCCAAAAGACTAAGCTCAGAGGAGAAAGCTTGGTGAGGTATCGTGTAGCAGAGGAAGACTGTTACTGCAGATGTTTGGTTGTAGCTCACAGAATATCATAAAGGAAATTCCACAAGGATGTGGGTAGAATTGCTAAGGATAAGGAGAAGCATAAGACTGGGAGGTCATAAATGTTTGTGCCTCTGCAGTCTGATGCAGGAGCATCTGACACTCTTCATTAATGAAGGAATCCAAAGCAAAGCAAGGAGGACGACGTGGACCATTGGAGTAAAACCAGGAAAATCTATTTAAAACAGAGCTAATTAGATGGACTTAATTAAATGTAATTTGCCATGTATGCGTTTAGTTGAGAGACTTGAGGAAAGGATGTGATCGGATCCTTCACAGTGATCCGATCCAATGTTTCCTTATATATATATATATATATATCTATGATGAACCTGCATGTTCAATAGAGTGAGAGACAGAGAGTAATATAGATATTGTATAACAGAGATAGATACAATGTAGTCGAGAGGGAATTTGTTCCTAAGGCTTAAATACCTTAGATCTAGATTCAATATTGTATAATGAATAGATTGTGTGTTCTGTGGATTTCTGCGTGTCTGTGTATTATGACCTTTTCAATTCTATTGTATATATAGGTGTTGATGGTTAAAATCCCATTTGTAAGTGTGTTGATCGACCATTGATCATTGTAGGATTGATGGCGATCCAAAGATATCGAGTGATTGTCATATATGTGGAGTTATCGTGTGTTAAACGGAGTATGGTAGAGAACCGTGTTTAACACAGAAGTCCATCGAAGGCAAGTGAAATCGAGCCAAGGAAGAATAGATGAGAGAGAGTATAGGAGCCATTGGATCGATATGATCAATGGACAGGATCATATCACAGATATAGAGGAATTGATATCGCATCAGCGGATTTAAAAGCGAAAGGTGGTATTTCGGGCGACATCAAAAGTGGTAAGTGGTAATTCGGATTGGCACCCGATTCCACTCAACAAGTGACATGAAGCGAGAAAAGTTCCTTCTTAAGATTATTTACTCCAAAACACTTGGAATATCAAATTATCCATTAAGGATATAAATATTATATTAAATATGTGAATAAGAATAAGAATGATGATTTACAATGAGAATGAGAGACTTGCTTATATATCACGCAAGCGTCTCTTCATGAAGAGTCATGTCCTATTAGACATGCCTCTTCAACCTAATTATTAGCTTAACTTAACTATTATTTATGATTATTATCTTTTACATTATATTTATATTATTTATATATTTTATTCGTTACATTGCCTCCTTCCTCAAAAAGCTTTGTCCTCATAGCTTGTCGATGAAAAAAAAGATTGATCTCTTTTTCGGCTTGGAAAGTCTTTCTGTTTTGGAATAGTCATTATAATATTCTTAGTGAAAAACAAAATTGTCGCACCGAGAAGGGATCAGACCATCCCAGATTAATCTTCTGTATAGCATTTTGATCACTGGAATTTTGTGACGACTTGTTAGCATAAGACTGGATTGAGATTACATCACTATTATCCAGAACATCAGTTTGTTGTTTCGGTTCTGACTTGTTCAAATATGTAGCATGGTTGATTCATCTATTCTCATGATTCGGATGCTGATATGGAACCTTTTTTGTTTGATTTTTCCTTACTGGGTATGCGACAATTTTATATTTTCTTCTGGTGAAGATGTTGAGTTTGTTATGAAACATTCATTGGGGATGTTCATCGTTTGAATTGCAACATCCACGCACGTCTTTTCTTCAATTTTCTTGTCTTCTTCCTGAGTTGTGACATTCATTAAATCGGTATGAGTTGTTTTGTCATCGACTTGAATTCCTACATTTGATGCTTCCTTCTTGATAAGTTGTTGTACCTGGTTTTCTAATGACTTCTTATCCTTCTTTAGTATCTTAATTTGCGTCAGCAATTTTTCACTATGGTTTTTAAGTCGAGAAACTTCTTCATTTTTGTCAATAGTGATTTTTTCAATTTCATTTTGCATATTTTGTAATACTTTTTTACCTTCTTGAGAAATTACTTTTGAAATATCCGATATATCTTCTGGCATTACTGAATTAGGTTTTAGTGTAACATCTTGGAGCGTTATTTTCTTCTTCTTGTAAGAAAATGTTAAAAACTTTTTATTAGTATTTAGAATAAAGGAACCTAGAGTTTTCATCCATGGTGATCCCAAAACAATGTCACTATCGTTAAAAGATAGGGTTTGCACGGTGAATTGTGAGGTAAAAGTATAATCTCCAATATTTAGATGTAAATTTTTTATATCGTATTGTTTGCCAAAAAAAAATGTTTCAACTATATTTGATTCAGGAATCACCAATTGATTAGCACATTTAGGACTAACATAATTACTTCTTTCAGTAGGACTGATAGAGATTATGATGTCTCTTCCTGCGAGTGATCCTTTGATGTTAAATAGTGTGCGAACACATGTACTACGGGTTTCAGGAAACCTTTCATTACTAGTCTCCATTTTTTCCTTGATGTTTTTACGTAAACAATATGTCAACTGGAGCTATTTTTATTATAAAATATCACTTATTTCTCCTATATATATTTTTCAAATATTCTCCTCTTCTTCTTCTTTTTTTGGTTCGCTCTTTTAATAAAAAATTTATATAATAATAATTTATATATATTATAAAATTATAATTATATAAAATTTATATATACTTTTTTGAGACCCACTTTTCCTTTTATATGTAACTATATAAGGCTTATATAGTATCCTTTTTTATAATTATAATAATATTTTTTCTCGGAAAATTTGGATGAGACGTGACTCTTGGTATGGTCACAATCTTTAGATTTGAACGATTAAAATTATTTAGATCACACTTTTTTTTCTCCAATGTTATCAAAATATCTTTTACTTTTAAAATACCATGGGCTATTACCATGGGTTGTTTTTAAAACCTCCTGTAAAAAGTAATATTTACCTTTCACGTAAGAGCTTTTGTATTCTTGTTTCTTTAACTTTTAAAATACCATGGGCTATTACCATGGGTTGTTTTTAAAACCTCCGTTAAAATGTTCTCCACGTAAAAAGTAAAACGTATTCCTTTTGTTTTTTGTTTTTGTTTTTTTTCCTTTAACTTTTTAAAATACCATGGGCAATTACCATGGGTTGTTTTTAAAACCACGGGCTTCTCCACGTAAAAAGCTTTAAATATACTTGGTATGAGATTTTGGATCCATTTTGTTTTTTTTTTTTACTTTTTATTTTCTTCTTCTTTTTTTAATTTATTTACCTAATTAATTATTCCAGAAAACTTGGAATATCAAATTATCCATTAAGGATATAAATATTATATTAAATATGTGAATAAGAATAAGAATGATGATTTACAATGAGAACGAGAGGCTTGTTTATATATCTCTAAAGCGTCTCTTCATGAAGAGTCATGTCCTATTAGACATGCCTCTTCAACCTAATTATTAGCTTAACTTAACTATTATTTATGATTATTATCTTTTACATTATATTTATATTATTTATATATTTTATTCATTACATGACACGTAGCAGCGAAGAGGAGAGAGGAAACCACTTTTTGGGTGGTTAATCCTTGTGCATGTTGCTCACCCGAAATCATTGTGACCCATCGGATATGATGGAGGAAGATCGACGATTGAGGATCTTCGTGCAAGTTTATTTGATTAGCTAAGTGACAACCGTCAGATCTAGTTCAGATCAATGGTGAAGATCTGATCACTAATCACATACGTGAAGGGTTGGCGGACATTGCGATGGAATTGCAATACGCCGATGGGCGATTAAGCGATGCGCGATAGCTGTTGGATTGGCGAATGAAATGGATGGTGGAGATCAATCTGATCAAAGATCGGAGAATGGATAGCACAACAGAAAGGAGATGAACTGAGAGAGGACCCGCCAATATTTATGAGCGCAGGTGTATAATTTTTGAAGTCCGGCTTATGGTTCGGATGCAGGTTTTTCGGTGTTTTCCTTCGTATTGCGATAATTGTATGGTCTCGAGTTTTTAAAGGCTTGTGGCTTAAGCGCAATGAACACTTTTGATAGGTTTATGGGCCCATAAACCACAGGCTGCAAGATTGAATTTGTAAAAGAAAGGGGAAATTGGTTATACCCCAAAATCTCCTTTCATAAGTTTCTATGAACCCTGAGTTGATAATTTGAGTTGTGGATCCCTTGGGAGTTGAAACATTCTTGATGTAATACCAGGGCTCACCAGGAGGCATGTGGGAAAATAACAATAATAATCCTCTTTATCACAACTTTCATTCCCCCAAAAGAAAGTGGATATTTTTATCAAAATGTATGTCACTTTTAAGTTACACACATTTAAGAACTTAATTTGGATAATATATGAATGGATATCATTTTCTTGATATGTCTATGAGATTTGAGCCCTTTTGAATATGAAATATTGATATGTAATACTCTATTATGTCTTCTCTACAGTTTCATAAGTTTAAATAAAATTTGATGTGCCAAGTGAAAATTATAGTAACTTTCCAAAAACTTATTGATTTTGAGCCTATATATTACTAGGTGTCCAATTATTCAAATATAATTTTGAAATTTTTACCTTTGGTACTTCATTATGTCTCATCAAATCTCTAAAAATTTCGTTGTCTCAAGTATCATAGAAAAAGGTTTTAGCGAAAATGCTAAGCTCATTTTTTTGAAACTAATTTTAGGGGCCTTCACAAACCAAAACTTACATAAGGTATATCTTTGAAAGTATATAAAAAGACAACCTAAATTTTTTACCAAATGTACCTTGAGATATATTATTAATTTCCTTTGAAATTAACTTTCTAAACTAGCCTGGAAAAAAGTTATTGCAAAAATGCCAAGATGACTTGTTGAAAATAGAGTTCAAAACCAATCACAAACCATAAATTCCAAAATGTATATCTCTTATAGATAACCAGAATTATTAAATTATAACTATATGTTCCCTAAAACCTCTCCTCAATATCCTCAAAGTTTCACAATTTAAAACATTGCAAAAAAAATGTTAGAGCGAAAATGCCATGATGACCTATTTGAAGTAGCAAAACCCTAGGTTCATATGCTCTGGTACTAAATTTTATGAAACTTGAACCTTAAAAATGATAATAAAATAATAATTAATATCAACTAAGAGGGAGAAACCTACTTTTACAATGTACAATATAATATTTGATGATCCTAATAGTAAGTCTCCTTAGTGCGTGTGTGTGTGTGTGTGTATATATATATATATATATATATATATATATATATATATATATATATATATATATATATATATATATATATATATATATATATATATATATATATATATATATATATATATATATATAAGAGACAAAGCATATAATTATAATAAAATGGGAACATGAAAGGTTCTATGCCACCTCCTATTGTAACAATTAAACTAATAATGAATGATTTTAGGGACTTAATATATGGCCTAAGGACCTTAACAAGTGATTTACCTATTAGCTCATACCTTGATCTATTGCAACCAGATTACTTTCTCTATGATCTAGAGAAAGTGTTGCTAGTAGATTGGCCTTCCTCTTAGCAAGAACAATTTGAAACAAAGGAAAAATAAAGTGAACATGTTTTATTTAATTTTTTGGTACCTTTAAATCTTGTTTTATGTTTTTTTATTATTATTATTCCAAAAATGGCATACACTATTCTTCTATGTATTTTCAAAGAAAGGATTCCAAACTAGGTATCTAGAGGAGAGATATAGAGAAGTAAAGACTCAACACTATAAAAGAAACTTTGATCTTTTATTATTGAGAATAAGGGGTTTGTGCCAAAGTATTATTGAGAATAAGGAGTTTGTACCAAAGTGTTTGAAGTTGTTTAGTAATGTTATTTTAACTTTATGAGATAGATGGTACTCAAGGCAACAACTCACTCCAAAGGTATCACATTGTAATTTCTTTTATGCATATATATATATATCTATATATATATATATATATATATATATATAGATCTATATATATATATATATATATATATATATATATATAGATATATATATATATATATATATATATATATATATATATATATTTCATTGTCTCGTGTGTAGCTCTAGTTAGAGTGGTTTCTTATTTAAATATACAACCTTTTATTTTTATAGAATACATGAATGTTTTATAGTTAGTTTCATTTCATCAGTTTAATCATAGAGTAAAGTATAGTGTATCGATTTGTCTGCCTACATATGTTGACTTTTTATTGTAGCCACTGATTAGATATAACAATAGAGTTATTGACTCATTTTCATTTCTCAAAAATGTATGTTATATTATTCTCATGATATTTAATTTTCCATTGTCATTAAAAAGTAGGATTTATTTAATTCCACTATTTTAATCTTGTAGTTTAAAATCAATAAATTATCCAATTAGATTTTAATTCATGGCATATATACTCCCTTTGTTACAGCCAATCCAAGTGCCATGGTCTTGCGAAAATGGTGCACAAAGCCTTGAAAGAACATAAGTAACCATGTTTGATGAATTAAATGTCCATGTGTTCCTAAATCCAAACCAAACCTTTATAGAAACACTAAAATGTTCACATGAACACTATTGTATGCACTCATGGAACCATTAATGAAAAAAACATTCATACCAATGTTAGTTCTAGAATCAAGTGTGCAATTTTCCGATTGAATGGTAATAACCATCTTCCATTCATGAGGAAAGTGAAAGACCCTAAACACCAAGGATATTATAGTTTTCATCATGTAGAAACAACTACACCCTAGATAAAGATTGTAATCTAATAGAGTGTCAACAACCTCAGTTTCAATCGAGATAGTCTTTCAAGCTAACTCAATTAGAAAAGAAACAATTCTTTTATGGGGTTTTGAATGTGTCACCATCCAATTCCTTTAACATGTTGTTCTATTATGCAATCTATGGATAACATAAATCTCTCCAACTTGAAAAGGATGTGATACAAGTGCAGGTCCCTTCTTCAATAATTGTCTAGAAGATATTAATCCTATGAAAAACTACATGAATTTGAAAAATGATTTGATTAGGAAGGCTAGGAATATGTTCAATGTCAATGGTAATCAAATGAGTATTTTCACAAAAAACTCCACCCACAAAAGAAAACAATGCCTTTTACTACATGAGGTAGCTTTGGACGACTTTGAGGGTACACCATGGGTAGACATGATGCTAGGTGCTTGGGATATATCTTCCACAACACTATAACTATGGGTAGCCCATGCATTGGGATTTTGCATTGATCTCTATATAACATCGTTAGGTGGATGAAACAACATGTCAAAAGATAACTTATCTATCTAGAGAGAGATGGATCCTTGTTCGAAGGACCATTCTTACTATTCACATAGTTCCAATCTCAAGTTTACAAATAAACTACTTTATCACACATGTACATGATTACATTCATTGGATTGTCCCCTTAATTGGAGTTACCCATCATGTATGATTTAATGCAACCATTTGTTGCTATTGTGGTAGGAATAGATTCATTAGAAAAAAAGATTCTTGTGATGCTCCCTAGAGCTAAACAATCATGAATCCCATCCATCCAAGGATGATGATGAGTAAGATGGCCCACACTACAAATATTATAGGGAAAATTCTATTTCATTTTCCTTATATCCTAAGAGCATGTGGAATTATATCAAATAGTTTTCCAAGACTAGAATAGATTAAATATGAATTTTTGGCATGTATAATTACTTAATACTTAGTAACCACCCTTAACAAATCCTCATATTTGGAAATAAATCATAATAGTGACCTAACAAACTAATGTACTAGAAATTGATCTAGAATTTCAGCCATGATGGGCCTACATTTCCATTTCTATTCATGGATATGGTTTGAGATAAGCATGGTGGTATTTTGATGGAATGATGTCAAAATATCAATCCCTGTTTCATATCATATGAGTAGTTGAAAATCCATAAAACATTACATGGCTAGGGATGAAATGTCACTAAATAAAGAATCAAGTAACTCAATGTCCAATTTGGTGGCACTTCTTTTTAAGATCCTCTATACAAATTCAATCATAAATTTATCATCCACGAAGGATTTCAAAGAACACACGAAGTGATATGTATGATGTGTGTGGAAGATTATTCCCTAGGCTTACCATCAAATTTTCAAATGTCAGAGGACAATTTGGTGGGAATTTTCTTCCACCAATGTGGTGTTTATGGGCTTTTTTATCAACCTATATAAGTTGGGTAGCTAAAAACAAGGGAAAATTCATTTTGGAAAATTAATTTTGATAGAAAGAAGATATATCTTGTAGTCACCCCATGTTACAACCTCTAAGGACATGTTGACGGTATTGGACCTACCAACATGTCAAAGGGATCTCCCTAGTAAGAAGTCCCAATTAGACCTCAGACCGTTTGGTGTAGGAGTCCCAGCAGAGGGGCGTAAGGTAATTCCTTGACCGCGATGTCACATAGAGGAAAGTAGGATAAGCCTGTCAGTAGCAAGGGTGTGATTGATGCAGTGAGTCAAGGAAGGTGTATGAGAGGTTCTAACACTTCGAAGGGAGAATAAGGTGAAGGTGAGTTCCAGGTTGAAAGGCATCAGTCCCAACTCAGCTAGGAACACACAACACAAAAGGACATTCAGAACTTCTAGTGGAGCAGTCCACTCGGATGCGGCAGTCACATCATACAATTTAAGATAACATGTACAACACTCACGAATCAGTCCGAGATGAGTGTGAGGGTTGTTATAGGAAGGTTCATGTGAAAGGTTTGTCTGATTTCCGACAGAGCAGTCGACACCGATGGTGACATCATTAACAACATATACAACACATTAACAACAAGATTGATATAATTGCATACAAATCAGTTCATACACAAGTAGGTAAGTTAAACAACATATATCATTAAGGAAATCGGAGAAGTACAACTACAATAACAACATATGCATGAAAATGTGTTGGCTCTTATTATATAAAGAAGTGTAAGTCACAATCATACAATACACCATGTAAACCTGCTAGCCCCAATAGTGGAACATTACAGCCACATCCACCTCCTCCTCCAAAGAGATGAACTAGCTCCATGTAGTGGAGAAGCCAAGGTGTGTTATAATACTATCCAAGCTTTATCCAAGATAGTCTTATCAGAAGCTTGGCTGACCAAAAGCCTTTAGATTGAGTTATGAGGGACTATTTATAGCAAAGGTGGGGTGACCCTTGACATTTCCCTTTGCGATAGTTCAACTACCCTCATGACTCTTCACCTACTCTATGACTGTTACATCCAACCATTGACACTTGAGTTACACTTGACATGACTCAACATTATAATTCACATGTACATGTGTGAGATAACATGGCTTGAGAAAGCCTTGCAAGACATCACTGACACTCGATCTGTTGTGATGGGACTAAGTCTTTGACATGCTTGTGATGGTGAAGGTGGTGAGCTGATGCCAAGATTGGTCATCCGTGATGGTGTGCAGGCACCTCATTGTGACATGTTGCTAAAGTGAACTCTTGCCTTCGTTGCAACTGGTGCATTGGTTCGGCCCTTTCATCCAACTCGTCTGCTAACATGTGCATGGTCTTCTTGGGTACGGTTGAACTGGAAACACACTGATGCCCAGTGTCCATGTTGATCTTCAAGTGTGTGTTGTTGGTCATGCGCATGAACTTGTCGAAGTACATGTTCAGCCCCAGTTGGACTTGCGTCTTATCTTCTCCTTGGTGAGTGTGTTGAATGGGTGGGATTGCATGCGTGTGCTCAATGACATGCATGCTGTTGAATCCCTTGCATGTGATCAACAACACTACTCACCATGTCTGCTCTGTGTCATCTGCTGGGATGGATCCTTAACTTGTACGAGCACAGTTTCATCCATGAGTGCATGTTGTGCCCACTGCTGTTCATGTTCCTATTGTAACTCATTCGTCTGTCTATGCAGCTTCATGTTCTTCCTATGGTGCTACTTCAGAACATGAAACTCCTTTTTTCCATCTTCTACCTTTGGTGATCTTCATTTCGTGTCGTCACTTCATAGCCGGAGTCTCCAAAGTTTCTTTCATCATCAATGGACCTGCTTGAGCTTGCAACCTTGTTCTGCCTCCGTGTTGTCAACAACCTTCCTCTTGCATTCTTTTCATTTGGTATGTTGTCATTAGCTATTGTTCTTGATGTTACTCATAGTGATGTTTTTTTGGTCATATTTGGTGTCCTTTTCTACAAACAACTTGATGTCTTTGTGGGTAGGCAAGTCCATGGACACTTGATCAACTGCACCCCCAAGTGTGCTCTAAACGATGTCTTTGTCTTTTCTCTCCTAGAAACCATTGTACCTATATTGCTGAGAGGTAGATGAACACTTGGGATGCCTAGAGACATGGAAACACTCATGGAAAGCAATCTATCAGTCGAAAACCAAAATGAACATGAGAACTGACTTGCAAAATACTTGGGTGCATGATCATGAAGGTTGCACAATTTTAGCTATAAGGTCAAGAGATCGACTGCCAATACTCCAAAAGCCACAGTCTGGCCTATTAGGAGACTAGCTGGCTGTTAGGACTGCACAATGTATAGTCCAGTCTTGCTACTCACTGCTGGGATTGTGCAGTGCGCAATTCTAGTTGGGAAGGATTGTTGGCCTAGGGAAATATTTGCGTAATTTCTTGGGCCAAGAAGTGACTATCCTCCAAAAATGTGCAAAATAGTCTTAGAGGCTAGTGCTAGGTAGGAATGTGCAAATTTGGAAAGGAAGGTGAGCCTTCCTTCCCTAGATTGTGCAATGTAGCCTTGGTGAAGGTAGAGTCCGGGCCAAGGTTGGCCTGACTCGCCGACAGGCAACTGAAAGAAAATAAGACAATAAATGCATGGTGACACTAAGTGATAGTAGAAGTGATTGACAGTGAATGCAAAACATGAATGAAATATTCAAAAATCAGATCAATATGCATGTGGGTGAGGCAATTTGCCGGTTGGGCGAACGTCCGTGAAAAAATAGTTTCTTGCATGTGACAGCAGTGATATAGCAATGAAAACTGAAACAAAGCTAGGAAAAGCTAGTATATATGTAAACGAAAGCAAGCATTCAAAGAAATCAAGAAAACATTACTCCCACAAGAGGAAACACAAAATGCAACAGAAATGCAACACAAGGCATGGGAAGCAAGCTTACCCTAAAACATCTGAGTTAAATGTGCCAACTTCTCCTAGATGTGGTGTGGGATGTCAGAGCTACAAGGTTGATATAAGGAATGAGCTTTGCAGTGTCTGGTTGATGAGTTTTGATAACATTCAGGTTATGACGTGCATGACACAAATCTAGGGGAAGTGACACTTGGTGGGAGGTTTCAGAATTTCTCCTTGCATGTAACCTCCAACTGTTAAACATAGATCCATGAAACAAGGGATGCCTTTGCATGCTGCCTTGGAAGAAGCAGCTCATGCATGTGAGTCTATTTTGCTGAGTCCTGGAGGGAACCTATCAACTTAGCTACACATGCAAGAGACTTCTGCTGGAGAAAAATGTGCATTTATGGCTGGGAGCTGGGTTGCCTGCCTAGGAGATTAGCGCATTATGGGCAATGCAGTTGACTACTGCCTAGATTTTTGAAAATTATCGGTTGAGTAGCCTTTTTGGGAAAATTTGTGCAAATCCTGCTGGGAGTGTTGGCAGGCAGGATTGCGTAATCCTAGAGTCCAACAGGCTGCAGAGAGGATTGTACGATTTCTAGAGGGATGGCTATTTTCCCTCCAGAAATGCACAATTTTCAAGGGGAAGCTTCTCAGCCTACAACTGGACCAAGTTTGGGTGAACAACATGTGAGGGGAATGGATCAAGCTGTGACCAACAAGCTGCCTTTGTGCAAGAAAGATACTGAAGCTTGTGAACTTGACGAAGCAAGGCAAGCTGTTGTGAAGTTGGATGGGAGGCTCCAAAATGAGGCTAAGGCAAAATTTTGGAGGGTGGTTGTAGCTGCTACAACACTTAGTGACACACTAGTAGAACTCTAGCTCTCAGAATGGACCTTGTTCGTTAAAAGCAAGCCTAACACCTCCGAATGTATTGTTCAGTTTTCAGCTCATCTTGGTTGCACACTAACTTGATTGTAAGATATAGCATCTGCCAAACCCTTGGTCGATTGACACACATTCCAAGTCAAGGCAACACAGTTGTTTCAGTTGGGGTCGAGGGGTATATAGGTGCATAATTAGTATAGTTTTCAGAGTCTTAATTGCATCTTTGGTGTTGCTTCAGTGCCAGCAGGCCTAAACAGTACCCCAGTGGAGTCACATAGGAAAACAAGCATGGATCCACTTCCAATGAGCTTGGTTAGTACATCGATGGAGTTACTTGCATCATCTCCCTGCACAAGAAGCCTTTCTCTTCTTTTGCCTTATTCATTTTTCATTTTGAATTTTTGACTCTTGATTTTTTCATTTTTGACCGTGCATAACGCTTATTCATTTTAGAGGCATAAGATGGATCTGAACTTATTGAGAGAAGAAGAGGTTGTTCTAACAGAGAAGTAGTTTATTGTACCTATAACATGCATGTTAAGATTTTCCCCCTTACCTTACTCTACTTAACTGAGCTCACAAGGGTTAACCAAAAAAAATAGACTAGAGAAGGTGACACTAGTTAGCGCGCAAGCATTGTGTTTACACCAAGGTTCACTTTGAACAATATGTATTTTCCTTCGACATATCATGGACTAAAATTAAAAAGTTCATCATACAGAGGCAAGATGACATATAACCAAGTAGTGATAGTTGTACAAGCCCTCTTTTACTTTACCCAGCTCGCTTCAAGAGTCATACATGGTTTCATGCAAAACTAACCAATGAATGAAACAAGCGAACGAACTAACAATCAACAAAGAAAAGCAAGACCAAAAGAAAAAATGAAAGTGAAGAAAGTAGAAAAACAAGCAAGCAAACAAACAGGCAAACAAAGCACATAAGAAAACAAGCATGCAAGTAAACAACTAAAAGCAAACACTACTCCTTCTCCTACACTAATGGTACATGGGCCTGATCACGTGAAGTGATACTTCCAATGTAGCCACCATCGCATTGGTAGACCCATGTTGGTGAAGGCTTGGTTCGAGAGCAACCCAGTTGTGCAAACCAGCAAGCAAGAAAGATATAACAATGAAGACAACCATACTTCATGATCCAAAGTGCCCATAGGACATAAGTGAGTGCATGTGCATGATGGGTAGTCCGTATACTTATCATGGTGTTGTGTGACACTACATGCAACTTTGAAGCAAAAGCACACCCTTGACTGTGACATGCAAGCAAACGAAAGAAACAAAGATAACTTGCGTTGCGCATGAGTGCTTACAATGTAAGAATCCTGCAATGCATGATAAATGGGATTGTGCAGTTCGAGTGGAGGAAGTAAAATATGAGTGTTATATTGATCTTGAGTGAATATAGATGAGTGATGAGGAGCCTTGAGTGTTTGAATAATTTCCTGATCAGAAGCAAAACCAACCTCAGGACAGTGACAACCAGAGATAACCATCAGCTCAAGCTGAAGTGACTCGACAGTCTGTGGAGTTTCGACTTCGTTGATAGATGGATCTTCATAGACCAGTGGCTTAGATGGATTAACAATGAGTGAATCAACATTGTGATCAGATGAAGAGGTGAAGAGATCATGATAACCAAGATCAGAAAATTCAGGATGTTGGTCGGCATCTTCATAGTTTGATGAATCACTCAGAGGGGTATATGAGGAGGAAGGATGTTCACTCTCTGTGTTTACGGAAAAGGAAAATGAAAGATCAAGTGGATTTGCAATGAATGATTGGTCCTCTCCATTGTTGGATGATGGTCTAACATACAGTGTGTCCTGCGAAAGATCAACAATGGTTGCATCCATGGATGAAGACACACATCTGAAATCATGGATGGTAGGTTCACCAATGATGCTAGGAAAGAACGGAGGGGGCTCAGATGGAAGGGAGTCATCCTTCACTGAGTTTTGATGCTTAAGCTCCCACTCATACACTTCATGAATGACAACGCATGTTGGTTGTGCAACATGTTGGGTTGTGTTATATCCTTTCCATGACTAGTCTACATAGTTAACCGGTGGGCTAGAGGGGGGGCAGTGCCCCCCTTAAGTTGCACCAATTACATAGTAGGGGAGTCACATAAGAGGCAGCAACCCCACCTATCCATGGGGTTTGAGGGGGGTGGGTATCGCCCCTCTAAGGGGTCCAGGGCAACGCCGTGGGGAAAACGTTTTTGGACCCTATATTAGGTTGGGCGGACCTACCTATGGTTTTGTGCATGGTTTTCGCACATGGTTTTGGACACGATGGTTTTTGGTCCATGGTATTGAATGCTTTGACATGTATAAGAATGTATTGTAACATTGAAAGGAACATAATGAAAAATCAAGCTGGTAGTCCCGGTTTTGGGATCCAGGGGAAAATGTCTATGTATATCTATTTTATGTGTTATGCTCTCACTATTGTTTATTTTTTGTGTTTTAGAATTCATATGCAGGTAATTTATGTATGGAGTTAAAAGCTACATTTGGTATCAGAGTTGTTTTGGCTTCACGGGGACACCTTTGTTGCTGAGGGGATTCACTCGAGCCTATGGTAGACCTTGTTCAATGGGAGATATAGGGGATTGATTCTCGTGGTGAATGAACATGGCAAGCAGTGGAAAGAAAGAGATTGAGAAATTTAATGGTCAGAGTTTTGAGTTCTGGAAATTCAAGATGGAGGATCTTTTGGTGGATGAAGATCATTGGATCGCAATAGATTCGGGTAATAAACCAATGGGAGTGTCTGATGAAGAATGGAAGAAGTTGGATCGTAAGGCAAAGAGCACAATACGATTATGTTTCTCAGATTTAGTATTGTTGAATGTATTAGGGGAAACTACGGTGAAGGCTTTGTAGGACAAGTTAGGGACTTTGTACCAATCTAAGTCTCTGGTGAATAAATTGTTCCTATGGAAAAAGTTGTATAACATGAGGATGAAAGATGGAGCCTCAGTGACAGAGCATCTGAATGCATTTAACTATGGTAAGTCAGTTATTATATGTTGATATTAAAATTTCAGATGAAGATAAGTGCATCAGTTTGTTGTGTTCTCTACCAGATTCATGGGATAGTCTGGTTATCGCAATAGATATCAATGCAACTACCTTGCAGTTTGATGAAATATTCTCATCCTTGCTGATGAAGGAGATGAGACAGAAAAATATGGAGAGCCATAATGGTGATGCCTTGTCTATACGAGGACGGTCCCAGAACAGAAACAAAAATAAGTCATCGAGTTGGAGATATAAATCTAGAGGGAGATATAAATCTCCAGGAAAACCTATAAAGGTGGTGCGCTGGAAATGCGAAAAGGAAGGGTACTACAAAAGGTACTGTAAATCTAAAGCTCCTGACAAAGGAAAGGGATCTGATGATGCTGCTTATGCAGAGGCAAAAACCACCTTAGATGAAGGTGGGTATGTTTACTTGGCTTCTTCCAGTACACATGTAGATCATGAGGCATGGCTGATTGACTCAGGTGCATCCTTTCACTTCACTCCCCATAGACAGTGGTTCTGCAAGTATGAGAAATATGATGGTGGTGATGTTTTCTTAGGGGATGATAGGAAGGCTAGAATCGTTTGTCACAGAAAAGTAAAGTTGAAGTTGCAATGTGGAAGGATTAGAACACTTCTAGGTGTTCTGCATATTCCTGCATTAGACATAAATCTAATTTCTGTAAGCAAGATGGATAAAAATAGTGTTCGAGAAAGATACCTGCCAGATGGTTCGGGGAGGATTGGTATTGATGTGGGGAGTTCGGATTGGAACTCTGTACAGGCTGCAAGGCAGCACTGTTATTGATGGATGCAATAGTTTTGTGGTTCCTAAAAGTGGAGCAGAAAATCTGGTGGTCTCTAGAGAAAATACCATACTATGGCATCAAAGGCTTTGACATATTGGAGACAAGGGCCTTTGAATACTTCATGTGAAAGGTATGGTAGAAGGTATGACTAATAGCTCTCTGGATTTTTATTTTTGTGAAAATTGTGTATATGGGAAGCAGAATCGGGTGAGTTTCCCCTCTGATGGTAAGAGGGTGAAACAAATATTAGAGCTTGTGCATAGTGATGTGTTTGGACCTGTGAAGGTTCCATCACTGGGTAATTATGTGTACTATGTATCATTTACAGATGAATTCTCAAGGAATACATGGATATATTTCCTCAAGAAGTATATGAAGTCTTTGAAAGGTTTAAAGTATTTCAGGCTCTAGTGGAAAACCAAACATAGAAGAAGATAAAAGTGCCGAGGACAGATAACGGTGGAGAGTTTTGCAGCAAGGAATTTGAATAATTATGTAAGAAGTTTGGTATAGCATGATAGAAGACTACTCCATACACAACTAAGAAAAATGGAGTTGCAAAAAAGAATGAACAAGATGTTGATGGAAAGGGAAAGAAGCATGCTCAGTGGTGCCAGGTTAGACAGGAATTCTGGGCAGAGGCATTGGAGATAGCATGTTACCTGGTCAATAGATCACCTTCATCAACATTTGGAGGATAAGACTCCATAAGAGGTATGGACTGGTAAGAAACCCTCTCTTTCACATCTGAGGGTATTTGGATGTGATGCATATGTACAAGTTTCAAAGGAGAAAAGAACCAAGTTAGATATTAAATATGAAAAGTGCATCTTTATTGTGTATAAGGATGGTTTAAAGGGTTATAAGCTTTGGAACTCAGTAACAAGGAAGGTTGTGTACAACCAAGATGTGGTGTTCAGAGAGGTGAAAGATGTTATTAAACATGAATTCCAACCAAAGGAACTTGAGAAGATAGAGTTTGAGCTTAAGGAGGAAGAATCAGACTCTACACTAGAAGAGGAATCAAAAGATGAAGAGCCACAAACTCCTGGTGTGAGAAGATCTGTTCGAGAAAGAAGGAGGCCAGAAAGGTATATTCCATCTTCTTTCTGTTCAAATTTTTCTTCATCTATTATTGATGATGATCCCAGAACTGTGAAGGAAGCAGTAGATTCATAGGATGGAAAACTCTGGAAAGAGGCCATGGTTGATGAAATGGCATCTTTGCACAAAAATGAGGCTTGGGATCTGTTGGAGTTGCCAGTTGGAAGGAAACCCATTGGCAGAAAATGGGTGTTCAAGAAGAAGACAAATGCAGAAGGAAAGGTGGAGAAATGCAAATCTCGGTTGATAGAAAAAGGTTATTCCCAAGTGCTAGGAATTGATTTTGGTGATATTTTTTCTCCTGTTGCCAAGGTAACTTCTATTAGATTACTTTTATTTGTTGCTACTTCTTTTGATTTTGGGGTAGAATAGATGGATGTGAAGACAACATTTCTTCACGGGGATCTAGAAGAGGAGATCCACATGAAGCAACTTAAAGGCTTTGCGGTGAAGGGTAAGAAAGAACTAGTATGCAAGTTAAAAAAGTCTTTGTATGGGTTAAAACAGTCACCAAGGATGTGTTATCAGAAATTTGATAGATTTATATGGGGACTTGGTTTCACTAGAAGCAAAGTAGATCATTGTGTGTATTTTAAATCAATTAGTGACCGTGTCATTTATTTGGTATTGTATGTGGATGATATGTTGCTGGTTGGAAATGAAAAACAAATTATCCAAGATTTGAAGACCCAATTGTCCTCCAAATTCGACATGAAAGATATTGGTGCCGCAAACTATATTTTGGGCATGGAAATTAAAAGAGATCGGGAAAAGAGGAATATTTGGTAAAACCAGAGGCAGTATGTTGAGACAATACCACAAAGATTTAATATTTAGGATAGTAAACTGGTGAAGGTTCCTATTCCTATTGGTGTAAAGTTATCTGTTGAACAGTGTCCCAAGACACAAGAATAGGAAGAGGACATGTCCCATGTTCCATATGCAAGTGCAGTGGGTAGCTTGATGTATGTGATGGTTTGTACTAGACCAAACATTGCACATGCAGTGGGAGTATTGAGCAGGTTTATGTCAAAACCAGGAAAGGAGCATTGGATAACAGTGAAGCGGGTTTTCAGGTATTTACGTGGCACTAGTGATTATGGTTTGTGCTACCAAGGAAGACCAGGATTAGACAGAGTTTTGGATATCTGTGGATTTTTTGATGTAGACTGGGCTGGAGATCTGGATCAAAGAAGATCTACAAGTGGGTATGTGTTTAACCTATTTGGAGGTGCAGTCAGTTGGATGAGTAAGAAACAATCTTTAGCAGCACTATCGACTACAAAGGCAGAATACATGGCAGCCACTCATGCAAGCAAGGAAGCAGTCTGGTTGTAGAGATTGTGTTCAAGCATGGGGTTAGTACAGGGAGATATAAGGATAGACTGTGACAGCCAAAGTGAAATTTTCTTGGAAAAGAACCCTGCTTATAATTCAAAGACAAAGCACATCGATGTTCAGTATCACTTTGTGAGGGATATGATAGAAGACAAAAAGGTGTTGTTGGTAAAGGTGGACACTTTGAAGAATACTGTAGATGCATTGAAAAAATTTGTGAGCTCTAAGGAGTTCTCTTGGTGTAGAGAAACAATGGGCATTGTAAGGCTGGATAAATGACTAGGCTCTCTTGTGGCCCCTTGTGGAAAGAAAACAACAAGTGGGAGAATGTTGGGTTGTGTTATATTCTTTCCACGATTAGCCTACGTAGTGAACCGGGGGGTTAGAGGGGGGGCAGAGTGCCTCCTTCGTTGTGCCAATTATGCAATGGGGTGGGTCACAGGGGGGTCGGAAGCCCCCTTGTCCAGGGAGTTTGAGGGTGGTGCATAGCCCCCCTCTATGGGATTTAGGGCAACACCACGGGGAAATTTTTTTTTGGACCCTATATTATGTTGGGCAAACCAACCTACGGTTTTGTGCATGGTTTTCGCACATGGTTTTTGATGAAATGCTTTTCGGTCCATGGTATTGGATGCTTTGGCATGTATAAATATGTATTGTAACATTGAAAGGAACATTATGAAAAATCAAGCTAGTAGTTCCGGTTTTGGGATCCAGGGGAAAATCTCTGTGTATATTTGTTTTATGTGTTATGCTCTCGCTATTGTTTATTTTCTGTGTTTTAGAATTCGTATGCAGGTAATTTCTGTACGGGGTTAAAACCTACACAACACCAAATCCATCAGTGGGTTGTTCCTCATTCACAACAAGTGAAGAGTTTGGAATGGATGAACAAAAGACATAATCATCTGGAGGAACACCCAGGTGCGAAGACAAAGGTCTTAGAAAAGAATTCATATGAGGAATTGAAGGACTCACAACCAAATCTACGCGAAAATTGAGTGAAGTGATGTTGGGTGGTTGTGAAGGATGAACATGTGTGTGAGCATGATCCTTAATATCACTGGGCAGTGGTGGAGTTGTTGAATAAGGGGAAGGCGAACAGTCAGTTGAGACAGTGCCCACTTCCACATGAGATTACGTAGCTCCATCAACGAAGAATGTTGAGCGAGGCTTGATATCAAAATTTCTCTTGGGACGGGAAGATTTCTTAAGGTAGTACTCGAACCATTCCCAAATATAAGAAAATTTCATCTGGATCCTTGGAGCTTGAAAATACAAGTCACAGAAGCCTTCCCAAAAATCAATAACAGATTCATGCAGAGCCCTTCGTTGCTATAACAATTTTTGGTCAAGATGGTCTGGATCAAAATCATAGAATGTGTCTGTTGTGGGGAAAAATGCCTATGCAGGACGATCCTATCCACCTAAGGTGTGACAGTGCCTTAGCAACAAACGAATACAGCTATTATGATTTCTTCCTTTATGAAATGTGAAAGAGGGGAGATTGGTAGACTTACCGTTGTCTTCCAGTTGTCCCTCGATCTAGATCCTCTTCTCTTTGGGTGTCCACAGCTACTTGCCTCCTCGCTTGCTCAAGAGAACAACTACTTGATTCCCACGAGATCACAAGAGAACAGCTACCTGTGACAAGAGAACAACTACTTGCGATAAGAGAAGGACACAACACAAAGGCAAATATACATATTCATAAATGATTCAGGATTAGAAGTAAATCAAATACACTAATGCAATCATACAAAATACACCAACATATAGGAAAGAATCAAGATAGCTTTATTGATTGATAACAAGGTTCAGGAAGAGATACAACCCATAGGGCTCCAATCTAGCATCTCCTTCCCAGCAGAATGGAATTCCTTCTTCAGCTCCCTTCAAAGCATTAAGCACCCAATGTTTCCAGTCACAAACCAACAACAATTCTTTGCAATAACAAAATTTCAGCCTTCAGATCTCATGGAGGAGAGATCTCTATATAGTTATTTTGGAGAGAGGATGAGTCATCTTGATATCTGACTAGTGTCCTATTTCTCTCTCAGTTCTTGAGTCCACTTGGAGGTTCTTGCTTCCACTTGGAGATTTGGAACCTCTTACTCATCACCAGTCGAATTCCTTGATGCAAGTGTCATTTTGGAAGCTTCCTGGGCATTGACACATTGAGGAATGAGCCTGCCACTTGTCCAATTACGCTCAGCGCAGGTAGCCTTTGTTGGAGTTGACATTCAACGCAGGTAGACAGTGGAGCAGTTGACATTCAGCGCAGATGCTCAGTGGAGCAGTTGACATGATCCAGAATTGGCTTGTTTTTGAGTGTTTTCAGGTGGAGAACTTCTGTGAATTGCTGTGGTTGGTTTGCCTTGTTCCTCTAGGGGTAGGAACAACATGTTTAGGGACTTTGGATCCCTTAGATTATGGACATTTCATGCTCCATGCTGTAAGGCACAAAAATGTCTATAACAGTTGCCCCCTAAAGTATGAGGCCGTTTATCGGGTGAAATGCTTTATCCAGGAGGGTCCGAAGTTCATCCATCTGCTGGGAGGAGACCTGTAACAAAATACAATACAATACATTATGATTCATACTGCTTTCATGATCTAGCTGAGACGGGCATTCCCATGCTCAGCTTTATAAATTCATTTTTGTACATAGAACAGACGATCGTCTGATGGTAGACTGATAATTTTGGCAAAATTATCATCCTTTGAGTAGGATGATCATCTGCTGCAATGACGTACATGTCAAATGTCTTTATTTTTCCTGAATATATATCGCAGCCCGGATGGATGAAACTAGATCCGGGGTCTTCAAACTCGTTCGATCTTCACTCTAAGTACAAGTCGATCCATGTGAGAATTGCGCTGAAGTCGAACATGGAAAGACATCGCTTGATTACCGGTCAATGATGTAAACCGTTAACAAGCACGAGAGGAATCACCGATAATGATAATGACCCTCAAGGTACTGCAGTACAATTCACGTGGCGTGAATAAAGGACTTGGCGTCGAACACCACGCAAAATCTTTTGGTCGAAGGTCATTGATGTATACCTGTCGCCGGAAGTGAGAAACTTGCCATTGAGGCATGCAAGCTTCAAAGTACTGAAGGGGTTGTTCCTAGATCAACTTCTTGGATAATGAGCTGATGTCGACAAGAAGCGATCCGTCAAAGGAGGGCCTTGATGAATCCCACATCAGTGACATGGAACGGAGCTAATGATTTTAATGGAGGTGAAAACAATCTGTGACATATGATTCAGGGTGGTGGTCATGAATGGATGAAGGATAATGTATGGCAGTGGATGGGACCCGGTTGACTCTTTCTGAACGACTTCTCTTGAACATATGGCGACACTAATGCGATGGATCGGTAGCATTACCCCAAATATGGATGGTATGGCGAGACCATGGTGATGTGACCGGTGAATGAAACAACCCAACCCGATTGTGGTACGGAGGAAAAGTGTCATGTTCAAGAGCTACCTGCTACCATCAAAGTTTTCTTGATTTTTTCCCAATTTTTCCCCAGTCATTGCTGACCAGTACCTCTTTATTTTTGTCAAGCTTGAGGAGGATAACATATGCTTGTTCTATAACCTGCCCTTCGGGCAAGCCCATCGCTATGTTTTAACGAGCCTAGCGATAGTGAAACTCGTTCTTGTCTAAAGACAAGTTTGTCGCTATTTAATAATTTTAACGAGTCTAACGACAAGGATAACTCGGTCCTTTTCATTTTTAGAGAGTCTGAAAAGGTACATAAAGTTAACTCCAATTTTTTTTTTTCGTCATCTAATCCCTTAAGTCCGAAAAAGTATAAAACAATACAGAAGGGATGAGTTTTCGATAATTTTAACGAGCCGAATAAAACAAGTGCTCGACCTTTTTGTGCAATAATCCCTCAGGTCCAAAAAGATTAAAATCTAGAGGAGGGATAGCTCTTCTTGTCCTTTAACGAGCTGGAAGGCCAAAACTGGCAATCTTTTCATATTTTACGAGTCAATTGAAAATAGCTTAAAGAAGACTCGTCTTTTGAGGAACGAGTGATAAACAGGGATAGCAACTGATTCCAGGTACAGGTTGGAATTTTCCAATCACGGCAGTGTCACAAGGATGGCTAGGTGAAATCACTCTTCGCAGTTGTTCCTCAAAATGGGTAAACAATCATATGGAGGTGAACGATCGGCCAAATGAAAAGTGGAGGTGGCAGGTGCAAACACGACCAAGGCTTTAACGACTGATAATATTACATTCACAGTGGTTATTTACCGGGATAGGTTCCTTTTTTAGTTAAAAATGAGATTAAACACTAGAGGAATCTCTGCTCACTGCTTATATTTATTTTTTAACGAGCATGAATACCGCGTTAAAACTGCTCGGATCTTGCGTTTATTTTTTAACGAGCATGAACTTTATGCTAAAACTGCTCGATTACCCAGTCATTTGATAAGAGTGTCTCATCAAGATTCTATTTTTTATGGAGCTTCATCTCACTAAGCTTTTCTCCCCATCCTTTCTTTATGCAAGTTCGGGAACGGCTAATCCTACGAGTTTAAAGGGTTAGACCTACAGGTTTAAAGGGAGGACCTAAAAATTAAAAAAAAAAAATAGTCGCCCCTTGCTTGCACTCCAAAAGGTTTGCATGCCCCTAGGTATAAAACAGAGTTTCAAGGTTACCTCTACTTTTCTTCCATCGAAACTTTCGTTTCACCGAGAGAGGCTTACCTCTTTCAGGTTACCCAAATATTGTCTTGTTAATCTTTCAAACAAAACACTTCCTCGGCAATGTCTACCGAAATAGACAGAGGTGAGTGATGACCCCCACCCTCTCACATAACTTTGACAAAAAAATCTTATTCCAGAACAACCCCTCTTCCAACCACGGACGGGGTACGGACTAGTCATATTCTCCCGCGGAAACCTACCCTATACCCAAAGTTTTCCTGCCGAAGCAGACCAGGATGCATGCCCCCTGGGTTCCAGTCATATCCTCCTGGATTACTCGTGCTCATCAGGAGGACGGACCGTGGGTTGAGACACTTCTTGCATGAATAGACCATTTAGGGATGGTACATGACTATTTGCGATGTGTGATCCGGGAAACGAAAGTTGGTCTACGAGCTTGACCATTCTTCCTTCATGCGGAAAACACATTACTCTAAAGAGTGAGGAGACTACAGCTCCCATGCAATATATATAGTCTCGTCCAAGGAGTAGGTTATAATCCAAGGGTCCTTGAACGACCATCACGTTCATTTGAACGGTCTTCCCTTTCAATGTTATAGGCACATTGGGGAGGATCCCTAAAGGTCGACTGGTTCCTTTATCAAAACCTGATAGATTTCTCATCTCAGGTAAAAGCGCTGGCGAACCAAGTGATTTCCAAGCAATAGAGGAAAGGATACTCACAGATGCCCCCTCATCAATGATAGTGCCAGCCATTACCATTCTATATATTTGACAAATAATTCTGAATGGTATACTGGCTGGCAACCGGGGTCTGCCTAGTTGGTTCCAATCAAAGGACACAACCAGGTTGCTTGGTGGTGGGACCGAATAGACGGCCGGATATCGCTCCGATGAACTTCCTTCCTGCGGTAAAGGAATGGTGGCATTGCCCCCTTGATCATCAGAGTCAGTGTTGATGAAGAGAATCTGGACGGTGTCGTCTTTATTCTCCTCTATGATGGTGTCATTCGAAGATGGAGCCTCTAAAGGCAAAACCGGGTCAACTGCCGTATCAACCTTTTGACTTTCGTCAAGCATGGATCCAGACGGTTCATCTTCAATGACAGGTGCTTCAGCTGACCACCTGGGCGGGTCAGCCGGGTTTTCAACTAGTGAGGGACTTGGCAGGAGTCTTTGATATCCAGGAGGGAGATGCGCTCGTAAAATCGGGCGATCTTCCAAAACTCTTTTTGCCTCATCTAAGAAGGGACAATGGTGGATGGCTTGATCGCCTTCACACAGTCTGTAGGGAAATTTAGCTCTCCCAGTCTGTCCTGGGGCTTCACTCCCACTAGTTGACGGTGAACAGTCGACATGGCTGTCAGAGGTCGATGCTACCGAATTGTGCAAACGAGGGGACCAGTCCCTTAGTATCTGGGGGATACAGGGACAATCTCTATGGAAGTGGTCTCCCTTGCATATGACGCATGGCGATTTAGGCCTTACGAGTGCGGTGTGTGGATTTTTGTTAGATGACACTTGTTTGCCCCTAGTCACCTTAGGCTCCTTCTTCTTCTTTTCTTTCTTCTTCTTCTCCTTCTTCTCCTTAGGAACCTGGTTTTTAATTCGACCAGTTCCGTCAAGCGAAGAGGAAGGAGGGGAGGAAGATGAAGTTGAAGGCTGGGAGGCAACTCTTGTCTGATCTAACTGTTGACTCGACTATTCAGGAATAGTGGTGTTCTGAACGACACTGGTTGAAAAGAGCCAAACTGGTAGGCCAATTGTCAGTCCTGGAAGCGACAATGTGGCCATGTGGGGTGCACCAACATCTCCCCAAGAGGAGAAGGGACTAGGATTTCCACCAAGAGGAATTCCTTGGTTGGTGTGCTCCATCTTTTCAACCTAAAGATCAACGTAGGATTAAAGGGTGATTGTTCCATTTAAAATAAATTGTTAACGACGCTTTAGACACAACTTGCTTTTTCAGTTTTAAAGAGTCGAGAAAAAGCTAAAGATGACTCTAGTCTCCTTCGATGTTTTAACGAGCCCGAAGTGACAAATGCTCGGATGGACTTTTTCTGTTATAGAGTCTGAAAAAGGCCAAAAGAAACTGCTCTGGAGTTCTAGGCAGAGGGTGTGCCAAACTTTTCGCAAAACCGCAGAATACTTTTTAGGGTACGGGCGGTCGATCTTCGTGAATGTTGTGTTCACTGCATTGCGATTAGTAGGGCGGCGGACACGGCTTCCTAAGGATAAAAGATATATGCCTATAGGGGTCTCCCAATATATACGCGACGGTACGTGGGAGCACAATCCGTACTAGCGCTATCATCCCTCAGGAGGAATCACCCACCTTCTACGAGATCGACAGTCACTAGGCTTAACGACGCCGGAACACGTCTCTAGCCTAGACCTCTATGTTGTGCGTTATGTTACAAAGCGTTGTTAGGTTCATTCAGTTTATTTTAGGTTGATCTTTTTAAAGTTTGCCTTTCAAGGTTCACCACGAGATGTATGATACAACTTCCTATATGCAGTCTAAGATGATAAGCAAGCTTTATTATCTTTTCAACTTTGAAAATCCTAGCTACTAAGGGAAAAGAAAAACACTATCTTTTCTCAAAGAGCAATCAGCACACTCTAATGCACTTTCCCTAAATCCAACATGCAAACTATCAAATGAAAAATGCACAATGCAGGTGTTTGTTTTCCACTTTCTTAGTATAAATGCCTACAAAGAAAGCTTTTTGTACAACTTTGAATTTGCTTTTAAACGATCAATACAAACAAGTTCACTTTTTCGAAATCAGAGAGGGTAGAAGAGATTACACTACTTAACGATTTTCGAAATAAAGACTTGTTTTGACACTTCAAAAGAGACAAATTCAAACCAATAAGCAAAAGTAAATCTATAATCAATCTGAAAACAGCCAATGAACTCTCTTCTAAGATCACAATCAATCATATCTGAATCAAAGGCTACAAGATGACTACTTTACTCATGCAAAGGAAAACTGTAAATGACGCCACAAACACATAAAAACATTCACAGTCTTTTTGTACAAAAGGAGGCAGAATCTAAGCAAAGAAAAGGAGTTATCAGACTGGTACCTATGCTGGTTAAAGGCTACAAAAAACAGAGATCAAAACAGGGCAATAGACAGCAAAGAACCCCAGCTGCACAAAGCCAAACTGGTTCAGTGCAAGTCTAACATTGTGGAGTTGACATTCAGCGCAGGTAGCCTTCACGAGACCTGTGTTGAAATGCAGACTGCCTTCATAGTGCCTGCGCTGAAGGAGAAACTCTTGTTTCCCCTGGGTTCTGGGTCACAAAATGCACAAAAATCAACTGTTTCAGGCCAAATCAGAAACACAAGCAAGGTATAAACAGAGGGATGCTTTGGGAGGGTACTAAAGACTATCACAAGGATCATCAAATCATTTGTGGATCTAGTTTAGATCATAGACAAGTCCAGCAACTGGATCAAAGCAGCAACTTTCTACTTTGTATCCGGGAAAGATGCAGTTCGATTATTGCTGTCAAGTCTATGAAGTAAACAAATGACTAAAACAGAAATGAAATGAATAAACAAGTTCTTCCACAGTGGAGTCGCCAATTTGTTGTGGGGAAAAATGCCTATGCAGGACGATCCTATCCACCTAAGGTGTGACAGCGCCTTAGAAACAAACGAATACAGCTATTATGATTTCTTCCTTTATGAAATGTGAAAGAGGGGAGATTGGTAGACTTACCGTTGTCTTCTGGTTGTCCCTCGATCTAGATCCTCTTCTCTTTGGGTGTCCACAGCTACTTGCCTCCTCGCTTGCTCAAGAGAACAACTACTTGATTCCCACGAGATCACAAGAGAACAGCTACCTCTGACAAGAGAACAACTACTTGCGACAAGAGAAGGACACAACACAAAGGCAAATATACATATTCATAAATGATTCAGGATTAGAAGTAAATCAAATACACTAATGCAATCATACAAAATACACCAGCATATAGGAAAGAATCAAGATAGCTTTATTGATTGATAACAAGGTTCAGGAAGAGATACAACCCATAGGGCTCCAGTCCAGCATCTCCTTCCCAGCAGAATGGAATTCCTTCTTCAGCTCCCTTCAAAGCATTAAGCACCCAATGTTTCCAGTCACAAACCAACAACAATTCTTTGCAATAACAAAATTCCAGCCTTCAGATCTCATGGAGGAGAGATCTATATATAGTTATTTTGGAGAGAGGACGAGTCAGCTTGATATCTGACTAGTGTCCTCTTTCTCTCTCAGTTCTTGAGTCCACTTGGAGGTTCTTGCTTCCACTTGGAGATTTGGAACCTCTTACTCACCACCAGTCGAATTCCTTGATGCAAGTGTCATTTTGGAAGCTTCCTGGGCATTGACACATTGAGGAATGAGCCTGCCACTTGTCCAATTACGCTAAGCGCAGGTAGCCTTTGTTGGAGTTGACATTCAACGCAGGTAGACAGTGGAGCAGTTGACATTCAGCGTAGATGCTCAGTGGAGCAGTTGACATGATCCATAATTGGCTTGTTTTTGAGTGTTTTCAGGTGGAGAACTTCTGTGAATTGCTGTGGTTGGTTTGCCTTGTTCCTCTAGGGGTAGGAACAACATGTTTAGGGACTTTGGATCCCTTAGATTATGGACATTTCATGCTCCATGCTGTAAGGCACAAAAATGTCTATAACAGTGTCTTCAATAAGATCACAGAAGTGCTCAAATGAGTGAACAGTGTCAGCCGGTAGGCTAAGCACCCATCGAAATGGAGATTCGCGAAGTATGTATGCAAGCAGAAAACTGGCATGTTCATAGAAAACTCATCTTCCACGTGAATCATGGAAAGAAATTTATGTGAGTGCTTAGGCCAGGCCACTTCGCCTTCACCACCATATGTGTGAGTAGACAAGAGATCAAAAAGTTTCCCCAAGATGGAGACATCTTCACGATTCGAAAAGAAAACCTCGGGGGAAGAAAAGTGCAAGACTCCATGAAAGATATGGAAAGGTTCAAAACTGGATGAGAGGACACAGCTTGTCATCAGACCCTCCTTCTAGCGCAAAAAATGTTGATGGTGCTGGACCCGCCAACATGTCAAGGGGATCTCCTCGGTAAGATGTCCTAATTAGACCTCAAACCATTTGGTGTAGGAGTCCCAGCAGTGGGTCATAAGGTAATGCCTTGACCATGATGTTGCACACAGGCAAGTAAGATAACTTTGTCAGCATAAGCAAGGGTGTGACTGATGTAGTGAGTCAAGGAAGGTGTATGAGAGGTTCTAACACTTCGAAGGGAGAAGAAGGTGAAGGTGAGTTCTAGGTTAAAAGGGATCAATCCCAACTAGGCTAAGAACACACAACACAAAAGGACATGCATAGCTTCTGTTGGAGCAGTCCACTCGGATGTGGTAGTCACATCATACAAGGTAATATGACATGTACAACACTCATAGATCAGTCCAAGATGAGTGTGATGGTTGTTACAGCAAGTTTCATGTGAAAGGTATGTCTGATGTCCGGCCGAGCAGCCGACACAGACAGTGACAACATTAACAAAATATCCAACACATTAACAACAAGATTCATATAATTGCATAAAAATTAGTTCATACACAAGTACGTGAGTTAAACAACATATATCATTAAGGAAACTAGAGCAATCCAACTACAATAACAACATATGCATGAAAATGTGTTGGATCTTATTATATAAAGAAGTGTAAGTCACAATCATATAATACAACATGTAAACCTGCAAGCCCCAATAGTGGAACGTTACAACCACATCTACCTACACCTCCAAAGAGATGAACTAGCTCCGTGTAGTGGAGAAGCCAAGGCATGTTACAATACTATCCAAGATTTTTCCGAGATAGTCTTATCAGAAGCTTGGCTAACGAAAAACCTTTACAATGAGTTATGAGGGACTATTTATAGCAAAGGGTGGGGTGACCCTTGACATTCCCCTTTGTGAAAATTCAAATACCCTCATGACTTTTCACCTACTCTATGACTGTTACATCCAACCATTGACACTTGACTTACACTTGACATGACTCAACATTACCATACACATGTACTCGTGCGAGACAACATGGCTTGAGAAAGCCTTGCAAGAAATCACTGACACTCGGTCCACTATGATGAGACGAACCCTTTGACATGCTTGTGATGGTGAAGGTGGTGAGTTGATGCCAAGCTTGGTCATCTATGATGGTGTGCATGCATGTTGAGGGAAATGTTCCCCTAGGGCTTTTGGGTTGAAACCCTAGCAGACTGAAAGTTGTCTATACAAAGAAACACACATTAACACAGCCATTATGCTATTATAAGCAAATTCTATGATAAGGGAATGTACCTTAGGTCCTACGTTTGAGAAGGTCCTCAAGGGTCCAAACCCTTCTTCAAGTTCCTCTTGCTCCTTTGTCCTGCAAAATAACCAATCCCAAAGAACACAGCAGTATATGGACAAAAAATTATAAAGAAACCATCTTCATGTTATAAAGAAAGGTAGTTAGTTATGAAATATAAACAACCATTCACATATGAATTCTAACATGAATATCATAAACATAAAGAAGATTCATATCAGGAACCAAGACATGTGTTTCTTTTATTATAGACAAATAAAGTACAGAAAAGGAATAATTTCACCTGAGTCACCTTTCGCTGGCTCCAAGCAAAGCTTCCTTCTGGATTCGTCCAACCTCAAGCCTTTAACAAACTCCTTCCATGACTTTCTCCATGATGTCACAAGTAATGGATGAACATCAACACACAAGGAAACAAGGGTTTCCTGTACAAATGGGGGAAGTGCAGAAGGCACAAGGATCTTCAGACCTGGTCAGGGGAAAAATCTCAGCATAATAACCTTTCTCTCTCTTCTCTCCTCCCTTAGGCCTTCCCATTGAGGTCTTTTTATACCTCTCCCAAAGTAGTTTTTTAGTTGGGAGTTGGTTGGGAATAGTTGGGCCATGGGTACTAATAGGTGATCAGTAGGTAAAACCCGTGATCTCCGCCTGAAATTAAGGAGTTTTATATTTTTTAAGTGTTTTAATACATATACGCGGGTTGGGTATATGACTACCCACGTATACACGCGTTTAACTCAGGGCAATGTCGCGTATAAGGGATAAACACTGTTTTTTAAATTTGTGGACCAGGTCTGGAAGGAGGGGTTTCCCTAGGCCATGAGTGCAGCATCACAAACAATAAGAGTGAGATTTGGAGCTATAACAATGCACCTCATGGTGACATCTTGTTGAAGCGAACTCTTTCCTTCATTGCAACTAGTGCATTGGTTTGGCCCCTTCATCCAACCTGTATGCTAACATGTGCATGGTCTTCTTGGGTACGGTTGAACCGGTAACACACTGATACATAGTGTTCGTGTTGATCTTCATGTGTGTGTTGGTAGTCATGTGCATCAAATTGTTGAAGTACATGTTCAGCCACAGTTGAACTTGCTTCTTCTCTTCACCTTGGTGAGTGTGTTGAATGGGTTGGATTGCATGTCGTTGAATCCCTTGCATGCAATCAATAACACTACTCACCATGTCTACCATGTGTCAGCTGCTAGGATGGATCTTTAACTTGTACGGGTGCAGTTTCATCCATGAGTGCATGTTGTGCCCACTATTGTTCATGTTCTTGTTGTAACTCATTCGCCTGTCTGTGTAGCTTCATGTTCTTCTTGAGTTGTTGCTTCAGCACATGCAACTCCTTCCTTGTTTCATCTTCTTCCTTCATGCAATCTTCATGTTTCACCATCACTTCATAGCCGGAGTCTCCAAATTTTCTTTCATCATCAATGGACCTGCTTGAGCTTGTAACCTTGTTCCGCCTCCATGTTGTCAAAAACCCTCCTCTTGCATTCATTTCATTTGGTATACTATTTTCAACTGTTGTTCATGTTGTTGTTAGTTGTGATGCTGCTGTTTCCATATCTTGATGTCCTTTTCTACGAACAAATTGATGTCTTAGTGGGTAGGCAAGTCCATGGACACTTGATCGACTACATACGCAAGTGTTCTCTGAACGGTGTCTTTGTCTCTGCCCTCCTGGAAACCATTGTATTGGTACTTATGAGAGGCAGATGAACACCTGGGATAGCTTGAGACATGGCACTACTCATGGAAAGCAGTTTGTTAGTCGAAAACCAAAATGAGCATGAGAATTGACTTGCAACATACCTAGGTGCATGATCATGAAGGTTGCACAATTTCGACCAGGAGGTCGGGAGATCGACTGGCAAGACTACATAAGGCATAGTATGGATTGTTGGGAGACTGGTTGACTATTGGGACTGTGCAATGCACATTCCAGTCCGGCTACTGACTGTTGGGATTTCACAATGCGTAATTCCAACTAGGAAGGACTGTTGGCCTAGGGACAAATTTGTGCACTTTCTTGGGCCAAGCAGCCACTGTCCTCCATAAATGTGTAAAAGGGTCCTGGAGGCTAGTGTTGGGTAGGAATGTGCAAATATGGAGAGGAAGGTGAGCCTTCCTTCCCTATATTGCGCAATGCAACCTTGGTGAAGGCAGAGTCCAGGCCAAGGTTGGCCTGACTTGCCGACGGGCAACTGAAAGCAACTAACATAGTAAATGTATGGTGACACTAAGTGATAGCAGAAGTGATTGACAGTGCATGAAAAACATGAATGAAAGATTCAACAAACAAATTAACATGCATGTGGGTGAGGCAATTCACTGGTTTGGCGAGCGTCCTTGCAAAACATTTTCATGCATGCGGCAACAGTGAGATAGCAATGAAAACTGAAACAGAGCTAGGACAAGCTAGTATATATTAAATGACAACAAGTGTTCAAATAAATCAAGCAAATAGTACTCCCACAAGCAAAAACACAAAAGGTAATAGAAATGCAGCATAACGCATGGGAAGTGGGCTTACCCCAAAATAGTTAAGCTAAATGTGCCGACTTCTCCTAGATGTGATGTGGGATGTCAGAGTTGCAAGGGTTATGTGAGGAATGAGCTCTGCAGCATCCAGTTAATGATTTTTGATAACATTGAGGTTGTGATGCGCATGCCACAAATCTAGGGGAAGCGACACTTGGTGGAAGGTTTCGGAATTTCTCCTTGCATGTAACCTCCAAATACTAAACATATATACCTAAAACGAGGGATGCATTTGCATGCTGCCTTGGGAGAAGCAACCCATGCATGCGATTCTCTTTTGCTCAGTCCCGGAGGGAATCGGTCAACTCAACTGCACATGCAAGAGACTGCTCGACTGTTGAAGAAAAATTTGCATTTATGGCTGGGAGCAGGGCTGGCTGCCTAGGACATTTGTACAATTTCTGGGTAGATTAGCTAACTACTACCCAAATTTGTGCAAATTCTGGGCGGAGTAGCCTTGGTGGGGAAATTTTCACAAATCCTAATGGGAGTGTTGGCAGGCAGGATTGCACAATCCCGGAGCCCAGTAGGCTACTAGAGAGAATTGCATAATTTTGGGAGGGAAGGTTGGTTGCCCTCCAGAAATGCACAATTTTCAAGGGGAAGATGGTCAGCGTGCAGTTGGACCAAGTCCGCGTGAACATCATGTGAGGGGAATGGATCAAGCTATGACTGATAGGTTGCCTTTGTGCAAGAAAGGCGTTGAAGCTTGTGAACTTGACGAAACAAGGCAAGCTACTGTGAAGTTTGGAAGGGAGGCTCCAAAACAAGGTGAAGGCAAAATTTTGGAGGGTGGTTATAGCCGCTACAACAGGACATTAATGCCCTAAGATACCTTTCTTCCCCCCCAGAGATATTAATTCCCCTCGAAGTATTATTACTCCTAGCACTAGCAAAAACACTAATGGAAATATCAAACATAAGATAAACATTCTAACCAAATGAAAACCCGAAATTCAATATAGTTGGGATACCTTTAGGAATAATATAAATAGATAGGAATCTTCTTCTAGTGGTAAAATTATTGGACCATAGGACTTGCATATTTTTAAAAATTTGTTACCATTATCTTCACTCATTTTCCACTTATTCTCACATAACTACACTACTATTTTGAAATAAAAATCCATTATAGCTACATAAATAAGCAATAAGGTAAAAGGTCCAGTTTCTCTCAATTCTTTTTTTTTCTTTATAAACTTCACTTAATTTGCATGAGTTACAAAATTTGACACATTCTCCATCGTCGCTAATATTCTGCAGTTGAATCCGAGGTTTGAATAGATCCCATGGAAGATATATAAGCCAAAGCACATGGGAATATTCCAAATGGTTCCTACATGGATTTCCACCTATTGGGCGCATGTAGAAGAATATTAGTTGACCACAACATCAAAGTCAAACCTTCAGTCAAACTGTGACATGATGCATTCGAAATATAATTTTCATTAGAACAAGGTATCAGTCAAGCGAGATCATGAAGAAATAAAGAATCTAAAGGAGGATGGTATGTTTATTCACATGGTTCACTTCATTGATAGTGAATCATGTGAATTAAAATTTTAATGGAAATCAAACACTAAGATGTCGATTCATAGATCTAGTTTCTAGCAATTAGTTTCTCAAGGTAGTTATTTTAAAACACTATAAAATGCTTCATTGAGAAGTGAACCATATGTTGGATATGCTCAATATGCTCAATTATGTTGTTATTATTTTTTAATACTAGTGAAGTTCTTTTGATTGTACACACACTACTCAATTAATATATTTCTATTTTATGGTTGCGTCTTCATGACAAGAATTGGTGTTTGATTAATAAATTCTTTGATTTTTCCATCTCCTATGTGCCTTGGGAGGGCACCCCATTTAGTATGATTTTAGATTAGTTTTCATTATGTTTACTTTCTGCAAGGTTTCTTCCAAGTATTTTATTCAAATTCTCTATTTTTCTTTATTCATTTACACATTTTCTTTCAATCATTCAATTCTTGTTCTTTTGCAAATGAAAGCAATTGAATAAACCTCTAAAAACAACAAAAAATATTATTAGTCACTTATTATGATAAGTATTTTACCTCTGCATTTGTTTTAGTCTCAAATTTATAGATATTGTGCAAACATGAATGAACTCTGAACTTAGTACATGAACACTAGTCAATTTAAGATTACTTTGATAACCATCATTTAGAATTGATCTTTCTTAGAATAACATCTACTCATTTCCTTAGAATAGGGTTCAATTGCTTCTTTATAAAGAGAGTTTAAATGCTTTCCTAGAACAAAGTTTTCAATTAAGTTCTCATAAAATATATTATATTTTCTTTCATAGGGTAAATCTACTTTTATATTCATTACAATATAATCTAAGAGTTTGTTTAGAATAGACTTAATGATAGATTTTTAATGCCTTCATAAAATAGGAATTTTAAATGCTTTCATAGAAATAGAAATTGGAAAATTTTCACAGAGTAAAGTTTGATTGGTTTTATAGTATAAGATTCTAGTTGTCTTTTATGGCACAAAATTGGTTTCATAGAATACAATTGCATTGATTATTCATAGATTAGAATTGCTTTCATTTCACGTAGATTACAATTTCATTTTTTTCTAGTTTAAAATCTATTGCTTTCTTTAGATTGAATTTTATTTCATTCCTAGAATAATTTGTGTTTTTCTTTCATAGAATAAAGCTCTAATTTTCATAAGAAAGTGTGTGTGTTCATTTTAGATATCATTTCATGAGTAGTATTTTATTTTAAATTTCAGTCTTGCAATTCCTTTCAATAGATTATATTTCCTTGTAAAATTGAAATTCGATTTCCTAGCATATATTGTGCAAGTCTACTTCATAGGTGTACAAACCTGGATTGATTAATGTTAAGTAATTTAACTCACAATTAAATTACCCAACATTTTTTAAACCATTTCTACGGAAGTATAAATAGGTATTTATTTTCAATTTATTTTAAATTTCAGTCTTGCAATTCCTTTCAATAGATTATATTTCCTTGTAAAATTGAAATTCGATTTCCTAGCATATATTGTGCAAGTCTACTTCATAGGTGTACAAACCTGGATTGATTAATGTTAAGTAATTTAACTCACAATTAAATTACCCAGCATTTGTTAAACCATTGCTACAGAAGTATAAAGAGGCATTTATTTTCAATTTATAATGTATTTTCATTTCACACAAATCTGATTAAGAGGAGTGGTAAGATGAGAGGAAAGAACATGTATATCATGATTGTGGAGTTCTTCCTAAAAAAAGTTGTTGTATTTGCATCTCATTCTTAGTTGCATAAATAAAATTCATATTAAAAAATCCCTTTAGGATGCCTGTATAGGGAAAGAGATTCTAGGGGTACATTTGTTAGAGGGCGTAGTTCAATTCCATCATCACCATCCACCCTCACTAGACCACGTGGTGCAATACGAGCCATATTGCCATCCATATCATGCATTCCATCTTTGCAGGTAGGATAAAACTTCTAGAGGTACAAAGATAATAAATTATACCTAAATAAGAACCAACTTCATCTCCAGAAGAAATGGTAGAAGAAGCTACATCTTTAGTCGAGGGAGTCATCTTCCTTTATTCAATAGGTGAACAACTTATTGGAAAAGAATTATAAGTACCTAGTGAAGAAGGAGAAGAAGAGGAGGAATAAGAAAAAATTTCTGAAGAACCATTGGTAGAGGAACTAGAAGAAGACAATCAAGTTGAGGAACCTTACATAAACTCTAAGGAATTAACAATGGAAAAATGAGAAGGAGAAATACATGATGGGCATACATTGATAGGAGGAAGAGGAGAAAGACTACCATTTGGTGGTGGAAAAGGAGTAAGAAGGCCTCCTCCGGGAGGTGGAAGAGGAAAATTTTGAGGCAATAATGAAGAAGAAGATCCTTTTAGATTTTGTATTCAATATACTGATTACTATTACTATGAAAAATATCTCCCCATCCATTCTTCCTAACTTCCATGGTATGAGGACTAAGGATCCAAAAACATTTATCTTTGAATTTGAAGCATTATGTAGATCTAAGGATTATTTTCTTAATGTTCAAAAGTGAAATTATTTCCAGCCACAATGAAAGATGGGACTCTTAAATGGTTTATGGGTTTAGGAACTAATTCTATAAGGACATGGGATGACATGAAACAATTATTCTTAGAAAAATATAACAATTAGTGTATACATCATGACCTTAGGGAGGAAAATTTTAAATGACTTAAAACGAAGATGAGAGCCTTGAATATTTAGTAAAGAGATTTGCATATAATGTTAAAAGAGAAAATTTGCATAATTTAGGACCAGATACATTAACAACTCTCTTACTTAGAGCTATAAGGTATGCATGGATTGACCTTCATAACCTCATGGGTAAAGGAGATGTGCCTCAACTATCATTTGAAGATATTTGTGAATTGTGCAAACATATCTCAAGAGGGAAGACAAAATATGGCAGGAATCCTATAGATCTAGTTCTGTCAAAAGTAAGTAAATCTACATTGGGAATGGCAAGTCGAGATGAACTTAATAATTTATTTGATAACGTGAAAACTGATATTCTGAGTAATCCTAGCGAAAAAATGTAAAACAAGCAAAAAGCTGAAAATGCTACTTTGTCTATATTATGTCCTATATGTAAAAGGAAACATGCACTACGAGAATCTCCTCTTAAAAATATTTAAATTTTTGTTATTTGTGTAGAGACTCATGCTACAAAATATTGTCCTTCAATACCAGGGTTAAAGTTTGTTTACTAAGAAGAAGTTGGAGCAAGTCAAACACCAAAACAACTTTGTTATGTTGCTCTTAGAAGGCCTTGGTAGACTCTTCAACCAGGTACGGCACATGATCCTAATGCACAAATTTGAATCTTGTGCGCAACCACAAAATAATTATAACACACCCCTACCTTAAAACTTGGCCACCCCAACCTCAAAATTCATCTTGGTCACAAGGATGGAAAGGTTCCTTTGGTAGAAATCCACAATACCCTCAACATTTCCCACAATATCCTCAATATCAACGTCAATACTATTCTCCACCTCAACCTCCACAACCTCCCCAATCTCAATTACATCCTCAATTGACCATAATTCAACCCCTTTTATTACCATCTACTTCATTTCCTCGTAGACTAAACCAATTACAGTCACATTGCTTCCAAACCTTTATAATAAAGAACTTCAACAACCCACTTACAATGCTAAAGTCCAAAATTTTCAAACTTAGATGATAGCTCCTCTAGATTGAAATGATATTCATCTTAGATCTAGGAGAGTTTTACAAATCAAAACACCTCTTGTTTTCATTTAAGAATATAAAGAGGAGAAAACTCCTGAGAAGGAGGAGACAACTCAAAAGGGAGAAATTACTAAGCAAATAGATGACAATGAAATAAGACCAAATCCCACAAATCCCCTATTTGAGCAACCCTGTATATCCTTATACAACCCTCCTTTTACGAAGATATTAGAAATTGATAAATGTGTAGAGAAGAAAATTGGTTTACTATATTATAATATGTTAGATAAGTTGAAGGATGTTTGCATTAAAATCCCTTTGCTTCAAGAAATAACGGAAATTCTTATTTTTGCAAAATAAATAAAGGAGTTGTGTATTGAAAAACCTATAACAAAAAGAAAAGAAATACAAAAGGTGCAACTCATAGGGAAAATTGCAAAAATTATGATGGGAAAGTCTACAATTGAAAATTAAATAGATCTAGAAAGTCCCATTGTAAAGATTCACATCAATAATGTCAAAATCAAAAATACAATGATTGACTTAGGTGTAGTTACAATTGTCATGGCAAAGAGTACTATGGATGAATTAAGATTAAATAATCTTAAATATACTCCTACTATATTGCAATTAGTATACAAATATGTTATTAAACCATATGGTATATTAGAAGATGTACTAGTATCCCTTTATTCATGGGAGTATCTAGTTGATTTCATGATATAAACTCCGAGGACTGATCTAGGAGGTCATCTATTGATACATGGTAGGCCATGGTTAGCCACAACCGATGCATTTATTAGTTGTAACTTTGGTGACATGTTTCTTTTTAATCGAAATTCAATGAAAACATTTAATTTATATCCACCTCCAACAATAATAACTGAAATAGAGAATCAAGAATGGATTGAAGATTATGAAAATATACAACCCGTTTTAATTATCTCAAAAAATGAAGAGTAAAATAAATTAATATCAAAGTTTGTGAGTAATTGTTAGTATTTCCATATAACAACTCAAGGTTTCATTTTTTTATATTTTAAGTTTTTTTTCAACAAAAATCCTTGAATGTCTTCAAATAGGTGTTAACATACAAAGAAGAGTCATCAGAAGAATTTTTTGACATTGGATTAAATATGGGTTGTGAGTATATGTTGGCATATCAAAAATTAATTGTGGAATTTGTAGGTATCAACATTGTTTTACTTCTATAAGATTATAATTAATAGAATAAAAAAATCCTTTATATTAAATATATGATTTAAAATGGGGTTTAAAACATGTAGGAAATAAAGTATGGAACTATGCTAGAAGAAGACTTGTTGCAACAAGGCATGAGACTTGGTTTTGAAACCATGTGTACAATTTATAAGTCACTTCTTTCTATGGTACATTACTAATCAATTTACATTGATGTATATTATTTCTTTCAATTTTCATTATTCTCACCAATGTTGATACACTCATTACACTTTATTTTTATGTTTTTAGATGGAACAAGATAAAGAAGATGAAAACAATGGATGCAATCAAAAACACAATTATCTAAATAACCCAAGTCATGGAAGTAGCTCGAGCACTGACAATAGTTCCAACAAGGAATGATGATTTATTTAAATATCAATGCAACCTGTTTTATTTTTTGAAATAAATGTCTATGAAAATCATATATTTTTTTTAATGTAATGGTTATAGTGTCCCAATTGAAAGACAATGGGTTACCAATAACAACCCCATTTTGTATGACAAAGAGCCTCTTATTGATATATAATAACATACATTTTAATTTATTCTATTAAGTTACCCAATGTCACTGTGAAATGTTACACCATTGATTAAATATATGGATGATTAAATATTATAATGAAGAGATGTGAAATCTGATAATATAACAAATTAATCCAAACATCATATATAAATTCACTAATCAAATTTTAATTTATATGAACATTGTTATAAGGTATATGCCAATTTTTTTATGAATAACGGATTTCAAAAATTACAATAATTGCATTGTCACATGTCAATGTTTCCAAAAATGAGAAAATCTCATACAAAAAATTGGTGCATCCATAACATAAACATGCACTGATGCATTATGTTATATAAAATCACTATGATAACATATTTTTTTATGACTGGTGCCTTTTCAGAAAACAACAACACAAGGGTGTTTAGTTCTTCAACCACTAGTATTGTTTGCAATTAATGCCCCGGTGCCTTGTAATTCTTAAAGAACCAATGTTTCCATAGAACTAACGCCCCAATGTTAAAAAATATTATTTCTAGCCCTAGTGCATTATTAAAATTAACAACATGGTCTCTTTTATATCCTTAGTGCATTGGTGCATTTATAGAAAGTATACGCATCGACGCTGTGATTTTAAATAAAATCATGAGGTTTGTAATATTTTTTTCCTGCCCCGGTGTCATTCCTTAAAAGAATTCCCTGGGGAAATTTTCGATATATACGCACCGGTGTAATACATGTTTCAGGCACTAGTGTTCTTTATAGTCAATGCATCAGTGCTTTTATTTATGTATGTAGCCTTGGTGCTTTTATATATGTAGTGCACTGGTGCTACTTGTTCCATGAACCACATCACTAAAAAAAGATCCACTAAAACCTCTGACTGCCCATATTTTTCTAGATGTGATGAAGTTTCGTTATAATCTCCACTAAAACATTTGTTGTTGCAAACGAATGTTTTAGTAGATGTGTTTTTGAAAATTTTTGCCAATTTTTATAACACTAAAGGCCTTCGGTATAACCTCCCCTAGAAGGTATTTTCCTTGCAGTGTGTGCACAATTTCCCTCTATATTTCTTGGTCTTTTAGGTTGTACTAAATTTGTTATTCACTTATTTATGTGGTTTCCTCCATTTCCTCACCATCATTATTTTCCAGCATAATTTTTTTTTTTCTTAACATTTATACTCTTTTTACCATTTATTGTTCCAGCCAATGCATAGTCCTTTTCCTCTTCTTTCCTCCAATTCCTTCTATGATTACCTAGTAGGATGAGGTAATGTTGGCTTATGAAATCCAAGATGATATTTTCTTCTAATGTATGCTCTCAAGGTATACTTGTGTGTAGCCTTATTATTGGTTTGAATGTGACAAGAAAATTGCATAGCTTCCATAACATTTTCTAGATGTTTTAGGAAAATATCATATCTAATGTCTTCTTCTAATCCACCAAAGTAAGATTCCAATAAATTTTCAACACTTATGTTATCCACCCTTGTAGCTAAAACCTTAAATGCTAAATTATAATATTCAATATCACCAAATTGCTTAATTCTTGTTAATTGATTCAAATAGTCTTGTTCCCAAGCTCTGCCATATTTTTCTTCTAAGTCTCTTGTAAATGAACCCCAAGTATTATGATAATAATGGGGCTTTATTTTAACTACCCATTGATACCATTGATAGAATTTTATCTCAAGTTCAAAATTTTTATTTTAATCCTTTGTTTATCATCCATAATATTATGCAATTCAAAATATTACTCTATTTGGTGCTCCTAGGTAAATATTTTTATTCCATCAAAATTCATCATTTCAACTTTGTGAATGTTCACTCATTTACGAAACCATCCATGAGTAGCTCCATAATTAGATTTAAATCCACTTGAAAATTTCTTATTATTAGCAAGTTGCTCAACTTGAATACTGCCTTTATTTTCGTGAGTTTCTTTAAACGCATTATCAATTTTAAGGAACCTCCGATTTTTGGCTTCTATAATATTTTATTCCATTTGTTTCATATTCGTCTCCACTTATGCCTTGTTTTCATCTATTTTTTGTTCGATATCCATTTTGATTGATTCTTGCAAATGTGATAACCTACTTTATAACTTGATTACCCAGTAGTTGACATCTTCAAGTTTCTTCATAATTCATGGATGAGCCTTTAGGAGGTTTAATTCATCTAGTATCTTTTGGATATTTCTTTGGAGGCATGTGGGAAAATAAAATAATACTCCTCTTTATCACAACTTTGAGTCAACAAAAAAAAGGTGGATCTTTTGATCAAAAGGTATGTCACTTGTATGTTTGTTGGCTTATTGGGCCCTAGCCCAGGTCCAGAGGTGATTTAGCCAAACAAATCCTGGTACTACTAGCCCTTTCGGCAACACTCTGCAGAGCATAGACTGAGGTCTCACCTAAAGTAGTATGGGAGGGTGATAGAACCAGGTTTCCGCACCCTGGAGATGTCTGATGAGTTCAAGTGGTCCGTGGTTCTTCCCAGACTGCACATTGCTACACACACTTTCCTGTACCTCGTAGCCTAAGATACTGCCCTTGCGCAACCCTACTCAGGGGCCACACGTTTTTATTACCCAAGTCCTTACTAATATTCCAATGTTAGTTGATTATCTTAGTCTACTTGCAAGATTTAAGATATACTTAAAGATATACACCATTCATACAGTTGGGCGCAGTAAAAAAATAATATATTTGCAATTTATGTCAAACATGCAATAACCCAAGAATAGATACATAGAATTTAGATAAAACTTCTCTTTATTATTCTCTTCCTTGGTTACAAACTCGACTCCACCCTACGCACTCAGCTGCGAACTACTAGGCCTCTGCGCACTCAGCTATAGAGCCTTCTCCTACCCTGCAACCCAAGACACCCTTAGACACTTAGACTCTTTGCTTCTCGCTTCTACTTCTGCTTAGTTCTTTGTTATATTTTACACTTTGAGCCTCGCTCTATTTATACAATCCCATGGTTTGCTAACCATGGGTAGGCTGACATTACATTACAAAACTAGGGTGGACAACCCTTTGATTCTATCATACATTTCGCGCTCCGTTCCCACAATTTGTGGAGTCTTTACAACAATATCGGGTCAAACTTAGGCTTTGAACCCCAAAACATGCCTTGGGGGGATTCCATGCCTAACAGGCCCCCAACACAAACATCGTGACTCACCCTCAAGTCACTCGGTTAGCATGGTGATCTTGTCATGGAGTCGCTCCAACTGGTCTCGAACTGTGCTGAGGTCCACAATGCACTGAGCTGTTGCTTGCTAAATCTGTTGCATCCATTATTCTGAGACCTCTTTGTCTGGGGTGATTCTTTGCATCAACGTGTGCATCCCCTATATGTGCGCCAGCTTTCCTTCGATGTTGGTCGTGATAGTGAAGGCCTCGTTGATCCAAGGCTGAAAGCGTGCTTTGAGAACTACCTCCTTATGTCGCACCGTGTCCACTTGCTCCTTCAGTGCTTTTGCTTGCTACATCCTCAGAAGCCTCTAGGTGAGGACTAATGTTTGCGCAGTTCCTCGGACACTGTCATATTTTTGTTGGAGTTCTCGTGCTTCTGTTTCCAAGCGCTGGATGTTTGGGTCCTCCTGCAGAGTCGTGAGGACCTCAAGTGATTGTTCCAACATGTCGATACAGTCTTGCACTACACCTCCAATTTCCTCCAGTCCCATTGCGATAGTGCTAGCTCACTGTTCTCTGACTTCTGGGGGAGTGGATGGTGCGCCTTTAACCGCAGATCAGTGATCTGAAGATTTATCTCCAGCTAAACCTTTGTCATTTCTTCCCTGGCCTCGTGGACTCCTGCTACTAACCTGTGGATCCACACCTCTGCTAGTAGATCTTCTAGGATGGCCAGCTCCAGGAACTGTAGCAAGTGTCACCAACCACCTGTACCAACTGCTGATTTTGTGACACCAATTCATCATGCTGCAAGCTGAGTTGTTCCATGTTTATCTTTTTTTTGCTAAGGACTTGGATTGCGCAGCTCTCCCTAGTGTACAGCTCTGCCATTATCCCATCCTGTAACAGATATAGTGTTTCACGCAGAAGGGCAGCCAGATTAAGTCCAAGGCCTTTCATCATGCTCACCGAAAATCGATTGGCCTCATTCGATGTCACTAGGGCCCCTTCCAGTAACAATATTGTGTTTGCCATCCATGACTGCAGCACTTGCTCTGTTGCCAAGGATCCTGCTGCTAGGTGGGTTGAAAGGGTACCCACCTAAGGGGGGCACACTTGTAACTCCTGCCACTGTGCTTTGAGGGCCCCCAACATAGTCTGGTGCTCCTGCATAAAATCTTAAAGAGCCTCATTGATGACATCGCGTAGTATCTCGCCAATGTCATGTAGATCACCCTCGGTTAGTGTGATCGGGTCAATGGCCAATTTCAAGGCCTTGACCTTCTTCCTTGGTCCTACTCGCTCTGTTGGGTGTGGGCGCTACAACTGTGGACACGGTCCTTGGGTCCATGCTCCCTTCTGTTGTTTCTACTTCCTCTGCCTCCTACTCCTACGAAGGCGTTCCTTGGCCCTTATCTGCCTTCACGCTGGTTTCCTGCATTGTTGCGATTGCGTCTATAGCATGTTTCTGCTCCGTGGCTTTCTGTGCCACTTCCCGCGCTGCCCGTACCTCATCTACTGTTGTTTCCTTCTGTGCTGTCACCGTCTCGAGTTCTACAAGATCGTGGCTACACCATTCCGAAGGCCATGTCTCCAAGACATTGAAAATAGCGTCATCAATGGCTACAAATGGTAGCTTTGCCCACTTCTTCGTCGGGTCCTTTCGCGCCCTAATAAAGATGTTGTGCATGTCTGTCTTAAATTTTGCAAAAATTTGCAAACTATTGTACACCATGGGTGACAAGTGCAGCTTTCTGTTGATCCACATTTGGACGTTTATCACCATGAACACCTAGAAGATCTTACTATCTTGTATCCTTTTCACATCCTTCATGGCCTAGAGCAAAGCATACTTTGCGGCCTCTGGTAAATCTTTGTCAATTGTGGGGAACTGAATGTCCTCCGGAAGTTCCCCTACTATGAGCACTATGGATAGCAATAGCCACGCATAGTGGAAGGTTTTACCCTGCTCTTGGGCTTCATGACAATTCATCAGGAATTCCGGGCAAAGGAATTTAGCCCAGTTAAACTGGACCCTCTCTGAGCACTGCTCGGCCAGTGCGATTATCGGTGTCGGTACCTCGTTTGTGTGGCACTTTCACATAACTTTGGCTTCCAGGATTTGGGTTGCTACACATACTGCTTTGTCCTTGATGCTGGAGATGGCATAGCTCGCTTCTTCTTCTCCAACTTGTACTTCGTCTTCATGGACTCTGCAAGGGCCAAATCACTATCCTTCCCTTCCGATATGGTTGTGGGGTCCTTTCCTTTGTATGGTAGCCAGGAAATGTGATCGATTAGGTATGTCGTGGTGAAAATAGGATCCCCCAGCCATAGATACCCATCATGCACCAAGCAGAGCAGCTGCCTGATGATGAAAATGGCTATTGGGGCGCGGTGGAAATGCGGCACCTATAGCAGGTTTAGTAGCTCGACCTTTTCCACTCCGTGTAGCCATTTCTGCGGCTCTAATGTTGTCACCATCCCCACGGTGCTCTGATTCATGAGGTTCCCAATCTCCAAGTGAGGGAACTTCTCGCTGTCAGCGAGGTCCCAATCTTCAAAATTCATGGTTGGCACGCAGAAAAGGTGTGGGCCTTCAAACATAAGATCGTCTGGGAGGAGCGGGGTTTGGAGTGAACTCTTGGTTTTGTCCAGGTCCTTAGGCACTTTGGCCTTCCCTTTTCATGGGGGGATATATGCAGACAGTTTTTTTGCAGAGTGTGTAGGTTGAATATCCTCCTCCATACCTTCATCTTCTTCCATTGTGATGATAAGGGCCTGCAAATCTTCTTCTTCGTCATCTATGTCTATCATGAAAACTTTCCATTTCTCTTCCATTGATAGCTTGTTGCGCAGGGGGTTCCTTGGGGACATGCATACCGGAGCCATTACCTGCTTATCCTTCTTAGGTCGTGGTGTATGTGGTGATTTGGGGATCTATGCCACAACCCTGACACCTTCTGGAGTTGGTGTTTGCACGGCCTGGCTGGTGGTTACCTCTTCTATTCCCAAACCATCCTTAGTCGTTGTCATCGTTCCTGGGCTATAATCTCTCACTCGCGAATTCAGGGGCTGAATTAACGCTCTACTCACGATGCTTAGGGCTCTGTTTAATTGCTCAATTTTCAAATGACTAAGTTTTGTTTGCTGGGTAGCCCTCTATGTTTTATAGAAACTTTAGAATTCGAATTCGACCATTCCCCCCAATTCCGGTTCATTAACACTTTCTTGGCAGTAGATTTTCCCAAATCTTACCCTTAAATCACGTCTTAAATGTCTGCCACCCACTCCATTTGGCCTTAAGTCGGTCATCCCATCATGAATAGTGACTTCAATGATCACATACTGTCCAATCCACGCGACAGTGCAGTCCCCCATGCATGGTCGCAGACCTTGTGATTCTGTGTTTCTGTGCGCATATCCAACATCACGCAGCTCCCGGGTAGGATGGTTTATAGTCCCGCGCTCCCTTCCAACTACCTGGAGCGCTAAGACTGTCCTTCTCCTGGCTAGTCAGGTGGTCGCACCACCCATGTGGGGCTCCATCCTGTCCTCCATCATGGTTCTTGGAGAATCCCCACCCTCTATGGTTGCGCACTTCCTTATTTACAACGTGCTACCTTGGTCCCTATGCTTAGAAATATGTGGTCCAAGCCAAGGCATCAGACTAACTAATTCACAGTGATAGTTCTCAAACTTTTCAGTATGATTATATGCACCTTGCCTTACCATCCTAGTTTTTTCAGTGAGAAACTCTTCCTTTATTTCATCTTCCAGCTTCTTGACCTTTGCATCCATCAAAGCACATTTCTCTCGTAACCATACCCTTTCCTTTTCAAGTTCACGAAGCCTGAGGTTTCCCTGTTGGATTTCTTCCTCAAGTCTCATGTGTTTTGTCTTTGGCAGCTGTGTCATTCCTTCTTTCCGGGCTTCGCGAATCATCATATCTAAGGGTGTTGCCATACATGGACCAGGCGCTGCATGCTCCATAGGGATTACAGCATTTGCTTCATACTTCAGCATTGAAAGTACCCATGCGGTCAGGATTTTGCACATGGTCCTATAAGCTCAGAGAACCGGTGGTACGCGCAGGTCCCAGTCAGTGCATCTCACATGGTGGACCATGTTCAGTAGTTCACACACTTTGTTAAAGCCTTCCACATGGATAATCTTTGGTGCACTTGGCCTTATCATACTTCCTTGTTCACGCCATCATCTTGCTCGCTCCTGCTTGTTGGTCCTATTTCCTATCATGAGGACAGTGTGTGTTTATTTATTTTGCGTACCATACACCTGTACCCATCTGGAGAGGTGGGCGCGAAGACTTTTTCGTCCATCATACCCAGCTTTCATCTACATCTGAAGCTTTCCAAACCGCATGAGCATCATCCTTCTACATTCCCGCTAGTCCTAAAAATTCTACTGGTGCGTACCCCGCCACTTTGTGGGCGTAGTGCGTAGTACCCTTTTCAAAGCTTCGAAACGCTGTTGTTCTGGCACTTCTCTCTAAAACTTGGTCAGGAAATCATCCATGTTGTCAACCCGTCATACATAGGCAAATCTCTTACCTCTGTTGTCATGCAGCACAACAACCTTATCATCATTTTGCAGTTGAGCGTGGTTACCTTGTGTAACTGGTTCTGCCATCGTTTTATTTCCTCGTCTGAGTCTAAGGTACAGGAGCTTTCCTTCTCCCACAAAATCCTGCCATCCGCTGTAGGATTCACGCAATCCTGTTCCTGAGCAGTTATCTTATAGATACAGTCTAGATTTTCATCACTCTTTTCATCGCGCACTAGCTTTGTGTAGCGTGATCCTTCCACAAGGTCTAAAGGTACCACTATGCATAGTGACTTTTTCTCAAAAATCATCTTACACTTCTTTAGATTTATTACTCCATTCATGTTAGCAGCCCAATTTTTTTATAGTAGCGTAGGATAAGGATTGTTGTCGCCAACAATCTCTATCACATTGAAATCTTCAAGTGTGCTTGCACCTTCAATATCTACCGTTATTCCCTGCAATCTTCCCATCAGGTGGATCTTTTGCTGGTTCACCATTCACAATTGAATAAGAGACCATTGTAACGCGGGCTTGCCCATGCGCTCCCATGTCCACATTAGTACGACGTTTGCATCCGATCCCAGATCCAAAATCACTTGATCCATTTCATATTCTCCGACTTTTGCAGTCAATCTCATGTCCCTTCCTGTTCGCATTGTGTGTTTCCTGAGCTTCAGGACTACGCGCGGTTCCCCTTATCCATCACATCTAGTGATGAGTAGTTTCAACCCTTTCACCACTTTTCTGTCATGCAGTAGCTTCATGCATGTCTCCAGAATGTTAGTGAGCATTGATGGATCCATCTATGGTTCTATTTTGTCTTTACTACTTGAAGGGGAGGCCTTCATGAAGCTCTTCTTAGTTTCCATGAATGTCTCCTTCACATGCTCCAAATTGAACTCTGGTTCCTTTGTTGGAGCCTTGTGAACCCAGGCACTTTCTTCGGGCTACTTTCCCTTGTAATCTCCTATCATGATACCACTTCAAAGCATGATATTCACATTCGGGTCCTCCTTGCCTGGCTCAAACGTCATCATTTGTAGGTTCTGAGTCGGGGGAGGTTGGAGTGTTCCTTTATCGCGCAACCTAGATATCTGTGTGGGGTAGTCCTCGATCTCATGATCAAACTACGTACAATATAAAAATGAATCTCTCAATATATTTGTGCAATTGCAGGCATAATGCCCTGGTCCTTCGCAATCGTAACAAATCAGCTGTCTACGACCCCTTATGGGTCCCATTTTGCCTTGATCTTGTCTGCGCCGCTAAAATTCAATGCACACCATCCTTGCATTTTGATTGAGGGCTCATGTTTCGGTGTGAACTCTGTAGGTAGGAGTTTGATCCATCATCAATTCATAACTTCTACAGGTGCGCTCATCATGGCCTATTGACCTGCAGAAATTATAGAACAACTGCTAGGACGTCTGTGTATACTTTCGTAATACATGGCAGTTATATGTAGCATGCTTCCCTTCTATCTGACAAATTGCACACCATAATGCAGGCGTCGCGCTCGGTCTTGCTTTTGCCTCTAGTCTTAATGGCATCGGCCCTCCTCCCACCAAGTAGTTCGTGAAGACTGGACAATGGTCCTTGTCATGTCCTTGGCCTTTGCACTTTATGCACCATACCTCCTCGTGCACTTCTGGGTGGGTTGTCCTGTCTTGTTTCAAGCTCTGCATATCTAGACACAAGTTCTTCAACTACGCGTGTATCTGTTGGACTCCCAGGTTAAGATCCTGTATCGGGGTCTCGTGCAGTCTCATTGCGGTCTCCAATGCTTCAACTTGAGTGGATAGCTTCTGCTATGATAGCGTAGTCCTTAGATGTGGCATTAATGATGCTACGAACCATGCGCGGTGTTGCCCCTCTGTTAAGGCCATATTAGCTTCACGAAGTATACCCTTCATTCTCTGATCCAGCTCCCAAGGGGTCTCACCTGGAAGAATCATGATTTCCTTAAATCCTATAATCGACTGTCTCTGATTATCCAAAATTCCTTGTTTAGCACAACTTGGATATCCACAATTCCTACATTTGGATTGTCATTCGAATGCTTAATGTACCATATTAGTGTGCAATCCTGGAAGACGCTGACCAGTGTTGCTTTCTTTAGGTTGTCATCAGTGACCCCTACTCAAAGATAATAATAATATTCTTAATCTTAACATGGAGACCACGCAAGAGCCTTTCCATCATCTGAGCAACCATCTTCTTAACCCAATCTTGAACACCATTAAGGTAAGTGGTGCCCTCTACCTGCCCCGAGTACACTTCTGAAGCAGACTATTCTTCAGTAGATATTTTGACCTCAGTTCAAGTCTGAGGAGTAATCAAAACCACAAGCTCATCCACATTAATCTCAAAATTTTCAAAAGCTGCTAGTTCCAATTTCCATGGGATTTTGATTGATATGCTATCAATATATCCTTCTTTTACAATGACCAGTGTCACACCCAACTTTTCATTGAGAAAATCAGTCTTTAACGCAATGCCATTGAGCTGAATCGTCCCCATGCACAGCTGTACTTGGAGGCTATCCAAATCGACCACTCCCTTTATGAATCTTCCAAGAAACCTCTTTAGAAAGAACTTTCATATGCAGTTCACCATACTATTTGGAAACATGGTTTCTCACCATATTGAACTATGGTGGTGGTGGAGATGGTGTGGGTGGAGATGGGGGTGAAGATGGTGAAACTGGTGGTGGTGTAGGTGGGGGTGGTATGCGCGGGATTCGTTGCCTTATCAGACTAACGACACTTTGTGGTGAAACTTTCACAAGCTCTTCCTCGCTTTCTCGTCGAAGTGAAATCAAGGGTCTCGTTTCTATCTCTAGACTACCTTCGTTTCCATAGATCCTCCCACTTCACGTAGCCCCAAACATCAATTTATTCACATAACCCACTTTTCACACAGTAGCATCTTAATCCAAGTGTTCAAAGATTTAATGTACTTACCTCGTGGTCCTTTGAGGAAGCGTCATTTTGCTTCGCTGTAGCTGACTGAAGTTTCTACCACAAACTAGGTGATAAACCCTCCTATAATTCGATCAAGCCAATGGTCCACAATGCACACAATCTTATCTTCCGATGCTTTTAGTCTATGCACCAACTCTAGAGTCCACATAATAGGTTTGTCGAGCCTACACCTTCCTTGACTATTTGCTAACTTCGTGATCCACTCATACAACTCAGACGAGAAGGACACAAAGAAAATTTTTGGATTTTTATATATAAGTAGCACTCTAACCACTCTTCCTTTGATACTCGAGGATTCCTGTTTTCCTGCACCATGAACTTGTGAATTTTTCTGTCCAGCCACTTTTCAATTTCTTTCATTGTCAGATTCTAGTGACATGACATCAGACATCTCGTATGTAGATCCTAATCCTGGTAACAAAACCATTTGTTGGATTGCTGGGGCCTAACCTAGGTTCAGAGGTGATTTAGCCAAATAAATCCCAGTACTACTGGCTCTTTCGGGAACACTTCGCAGAGCGCAGACTGAGGTCTCACCCGAAGTAGAATGGGAGGCTGCTAGAACCAGGTTTCTGCACCCTGGAGATGGCTGATGAGTTCAAGTGGTTCGCGGTTTGACCAAGCATGCACGTCACTACGCGCACTTTCTTGTACCTCGCAGCCTGAGATGATGCCCTTGCACAACCCTACTCAAGGGCCAAACGTTGTTATTACCCAAGTCCTTACTGATATTCCAATGTTAGTTGATTATCTTAGTCTACTTGCAGACTTTAAGTTATACTTAACAATATACACCATTCATACAGTTGCGCGTAGTAAATAAATAGTATATTTTCAATTTATATCAAACATGCAATAACCCAAGAATAGATACACAGAATTTAGATAAAACTTCTTTTTATTATTCTCTTTGGTTACAGACTCGACTCCACCCTACGCACTCAGTTGTAGGGGTCCATGCACTCAGTTGCGAGCTACTAGGCCTCCGCGCACTTAGCTGCAGAGCCTTCTCCTACCTTACGACCCAAGACACCCTTAGACACTTAGAATCTTCGCTTCTCGCTTCTACTTCTACTTAGTTCTTCATTATCTTTTACACTTAGAGCCTCACTCTATTTATACAATCCCATGGTTCGCAAACCATGGGTAGGCTGACATTACATTACAAAACTAGGGCAGACAACCCTGTGACTCTATCATACATTTCGCACTTCGCACCCACAATTCTTGGAGTCTTTACAACAATATCGGGTCAAAATTTGGGCTTTGAACCCCAAAACATGCCTTGGGGGGATTCCATGCCGAACAAAGTTACACACATTTAAGACCTTAATTTGGATAATATATGAATGCATAACATTTTCTTGATACATTTATGATATTTGAGCCCTTTTGAATATGAAATTTTGATATGTAATACTCTAATATGTCTTCCCTACAATTTCATAAGTTTGAATAAAATTTGATGTGCTAAGTGAAAATTACAGTAACTTTCAAAAACATTGTTGATTTTGGGCCTATAACATACTAGATGTCCAAATATTCAAATATAATTTTGAAATTTTTACCTTTGGTACTTCATTATGTTTCATCAAATCTCTAAAAAGTTAATTGTCTCAAGTATCACAGAAAAAAGTTTTAGCGAAAATGCCAAGCTCACTGTTTTTAAACTAATTGTAGGGGCATTCAGAAACCAAAACTTACATAGGGTATATCTTTGAAAGTGTATAAAAACATAATCTAAAATTTTTACCAAATGTACCTTGAGATATCTTCTTAATTGCCTCTGAAAATCACTTTCTAAACTAGCCTGGGAAAAAAATATAGAAAAAATGCCAAGATGACTTGTTGAAAATAGATTTCAAAACCAATCACAAACCGTAACTTCCAAAAAGTATATCCCTTATAGCTACCAAAATATGAAATTATAACTATATTTTCCCTAAAACCTCTCCTCAACATCCTCAAAGTTTCACCATCTAAAACATCCCAAAAGAAATGTTATAGCAAAAATGCCATGATGACCTGTTTGAAGTAGCAATACTCTAGGTTCATGTGCTCTCGTGCCAAATTTTATGAAACTTGTACCTTAAAAATGATAATAAACCAATAATTACAGTGAAAATCAAGGGAGAAACCTCCTTTTACAATGAATACAATGTATAATATAATATTTGATGATCCTAATACTAGGTCTCCTTAGTATATATATAGGAGACAAAGGGTATAATTATAATAAAATGGGAACATGAAAGGTTCTACCCCACCTCCTAATGTAACAATTAAACTAATAATGAATGCTTTTAGGGCCTTAATTTAGGGCCTAAAGGCCTTAACAATGTATTTACCTCTTAGCTCATACCTTGATCAATTGTAACTAGATTTGTTTCTCTATTGTCTAGAGCAAGTTTTTTTTGCTATATTGGCCCGGCTCTCGACAAGAAAAATGTGGAACAAAGGAAAAATAGAGTGAAAATGTTTTATTGCATTTTTTCGTACCTTTCAATATTTTTTTTGTGTTTTTTCTTTTATTATTATTCCAAAAATAGCTTACACCATTCTTCTATATATTTTCAAAGAAATTATTCCAAACTAAAAATATAAAGGGGAGATATAAAGAAGTAAAGACTCAACGCTATAAAATAAACTTTAATCTTGTATTAATGAGAAGAAGGATTTTGTGCCGAAGTGTTTGAAGTTGTGTAGCAATGTTATTTTAATTTTGTGAGATAGATGGTACTCAAGGCAACGAATGACTCCAGAGGTATCACATTGTAATTTATTTTATGTATCTATATATTTCATTGTCTCTTGTGTGGCTCTAGTTAGTGTGTTTTCTCATTTAAATATACAATCTTTTATTTTTATAGAATACATGAATGTTGCATAGTTAGTTTCATTTCATGAGTTTAATCATAGAGTATAGTGTATCATTCGAGTTATTACTCATTTTCATTTCTCAAAAATGCATGTTATCTTGTTCTCATGATATTTCATTTTCCGTTGTCATTGAAAAGTAGGATTTGTTGAATGCCACTATTTTAATTGTGTAGTTTAAAATTATAAAATTATAAAATTAGATGTTAATTCATGGCATATATACCCCTTTGGTACAATCAATACAAGTGCCTTAGTCTTGCGAAAATGGTGCACAATGCCTTGCAAGAATATAAGTAACCATGGTTGATGAATTAAATGTCTATGTGTTCCTAAATCCAAACCAACCCTTTATATAAACACTAAAATGTCCACACAAACACTATTATATACACTCATGGCACCATTAATGAAAAAAATATTCATACCAATGTTAGTTCCAGAATCAAGTGTTAAATATGTTGATTGAATGGTAATAACCACCTTCCCTTCACGGTGAAAGTGAAATGCCCTAAACACCAATGATACTATAGTTTTCATCACGTAGAACCAACTACTCCCTAGATAAAGATTGTAATTTAATATGGTGTCAACAACCTCAATTTCAATTGAGATAATCTTTCAACTTAACTCAATTAGAAAAGAAACATTATTCTATGACGTTTTGAATGTGTGAGCGTACAATTCCTTTAACATGTTGTTCTATTATGAAATCTATGGATAACATAAATATCTCCAACTTGACAAGGACATGATACAAGTGGTGGCCCCTTCTTGAACAATTGTCTAGAATATATTAATCCTCTACAAAATTACTTGAATTTAAAAAATGATTTGGTTAGGGCAGTTAGGACTATGTTCAATTTCAAAGGTAATCAAATTATTATTCACAGTAAACTCTACCCGCAGAAGAAAACAAATCCTTTTTCTACATGAGGTAGCTTTGGATGACTTTGAGTGTAGATATGACACAAGGTGTTTGGGATAGATCTTCCATAACACTATAACTATGGGTAGCCCATGAATTGGGATTTTGCATTGACCTATATATAACACCCTTAGGTGGATGAAACAATATGTCAAAAGATAACCTATGTATCTAGAGAGGGCCACTAGGATGAGAAAGAGATGGATCCTTGTTCAAAGGACCATTCTTAATATTCACATAATTCCAATCTCAAGTTTACAAATAAACTACTTGATCACACATGTACATGATTTCATTTATTTGATTGTCCCCTTAATTGGATTTACCCATCATGTAGGATTTAATGCAACCATTTGTTGCTACTGTGGTGGGAATAGATTCATTAGGAAAAAAGGTTGTTGTGGTGATCCCTAGAGATAAACAATGATTAATCCATCCATCCAAGTATGACGATGAGTAAGATGGTCTCCACTACAAATCTTATAGGGAAAGTTATAGTTCATTTTCCCTTTAGTTCCTCTTGCATTATCATTTTAAGTTTGACTAGTCCCTTATTCAATGTTATAATTTTTATTTTTATTTCATTTCTTACCTATAGGTTGTTGAGAGTTCTTAAATTTTGTGTAATGGAACAAGTGAACCCAACAAGTGTGATTAGGGACTATAGCACTTTGCTTTGTTGGTGCATTTTCAGGTATATTCCTTGATCTGTACATCTAAATAATTTTCCTAGGAAACTAGCCAATATATTCATAGGATACAAAGCCAACTGCACTATCAACATGTAGTCCCAAACTTGGTTTAGTAGGATTTTTTTATAGCTGAAGAGCATGTGGAATTATATTAGATAGTGTGCCAAGACTTGAATACATTAAATATAAATTTTTGGCATGTATAATTACTTAACACTTAGTAACTTCCCTTAAAAAATCCTCATTTTTGGAAATAAATCATAATAGTTACTTAACAAACCAATCTACTAGCAATTGACCTAGAATTTCAGCCATGATGAGCCTACATTTCCATTTCTATTCATGGATATGATCGGAGATAAGCATGGTGGTATTTTGATGGAATGATGTCACTACCTCAATCTTTGTTTCATATCATATGACTAGTTGGAAATGCATAAAAAGTTACGTGTCTAGGGATGAAATGTCACTAAATAAAGAATCAAGTAACTCAATGTACCATTTGGCAGAACTTCTTTTTAATATCCTCTATAAATATTCAATCTTATATCTATCATCCACCAAGGATTTCAAAGAACACGCAAAGCGCTATGTTATGATGTGTGTGGAAGCATCTTCCCTAGGTTTACCATCAAATCTTGAAATGTCATAAGACAATTTGGTGGGAATTTTTTGCCACCAAGGTGGTGTTTTATGTGGTTATTCATCAACCTAGATAAGTTTGGTAGATTCAAGCTAGAAAGAAAGGAAACTGCATGTTGGAAAATGAATTTTGATAGAAAGAAGATATATCTTGTAGTCACCCCATGTTACTACCTCTAAGGACATTAATTCCCTTGGATACCTTTCTCCCCCCTAAGATATTAGTGCCCCTAGTGTTAGAAAATTATATATTACAGAGAAATGAAAACACAAAATATATTGCAGAAATATAAACATAGAAAACACATAAAATAAGAGAGACACATATATATGTGGTTCACCCAATTTGGGCTATGTCCATAGAAACAACTAGTCCTTCCTTTTATATTATCCAGCAAATTGAAGAGATACAACCTACATCAGATCTGTTGTAATTCCATATTCTCTCTCACTCAATCTCCTCTCTCTTTCTCATTCAAAATACAGATCTACATAACCAAAATACAATTCCCTCATATATAGCGAGGGGTTTCCTTCTATGGAAAAAAACCCTAAATTAAACATAACTTCTATTGTCAGATCTCCACCTAATGAATGACCCATATTGACTACGAAATTACAACATTTTACAAGGCAATTTGACATCTATTTTTTAGCTTTGGGGGCACTACCCCCAATTGCCTGCCAGGGGCGGGGGCGGGCACCTCCCAATGATCACAATTGTCTCCCCCGAACCCCCCTTGCAGTGCAAATATTACGGGTGGTGTTGCCACAACATTATGAACTGGGGTCCAAAGCAGTGATACCTCTGAATAAAAAAGATAATTAGGCTCCACATCCAAAAATCTCCCACTTGGACACTGATTATAGCAACTCCATTGTTGCTTCATTTGCTAGACAATGACTCCACTTTGGACCTGGTTGTTTCTCATCTTCGTCATCATAATTGAAGATCAATTGAGACTGAGCAGAATCTCAATTTCTCCCTGGTTACAACTTTTGTTAACATATTTGCTAGATTCTGGCTAGTGTGTGTCTTTTACAGCTTCAACTGTCCATCTTCCAACACTGACCATATGAAATGGTACTTGAGTTGTAAATGTTTAGTCTTGGAATGAAATACAGAGTTCTTTGCAAGATGTATGGCACTCTGGCTATCACTATATAACCTTCCCAACTCCTGCTTCTTACCCAATTCATCCAGAAACATTTGTAACCAAATCATTTCTTTACTAGCCTCTGTATCAGCAACATACTTTTCTTCCATTATTGAGAGTGCAACAACACTTTGCAGTTTTGAAACCCAACTGACAGTTGTTCCACCTACAATAAACACATACCCTATGGTGCTCCTCCTGTTATCTCTATCACCCACCATATCTTCATCAACATATCCCTATATATCAATGTTTGAACCGCCAAAGCATAATGCTTGATTTGTGGTACCTCTCAAATACCTGAGAATCCACTTCACCGCCATCCAATGTTATTTTCCTAGATTGTTCATGTACGTACTTACAACTCCCACTATATGTGCAATATCAAGCCTTGTGCATACCATTGAATACATTAAGCTTCCATTTGTTGATGCATATGGAAATTTAGACATATAAGCAATTTCTTCATGAGTCTTGGGACACACCTCCTTAATTAGTTTGAAATGGCTAGCCAAAGCTATACTAATTGGTTTTTCATTTTGCATATTAAATATTTTCAACACATTTTCTATGTACTCACTCTGAGACAATGTTAATTTTTTATTCTTCATGTCTCTAGTTATTCTCATACCATGGATTTGTTTTGCAGCACACAAATCCTTCATTCCAAATGAATTCGCCAATTTTCTTTTGAGCACATTTATTTCCTGCATGTTAGAACCTGCCACAAGCATATCATCTACATACAATAAAAATATAATATAGCTGCCATCATTTTTTGTTTTGAGATGAACACAATGATCAGAGTGACATCTAGTATAACCATGTTTAGACATAAACCTATCAAATTTTATATACCATTGCCTTGGAGCCTATTTTAAGCCATACAATCTCTTCTACAACCAGCATACTAGTTTCTCCTTCCCTTTTACCTCATATCCTTGTGGCTACTCCATATATATCTCTTCATCCAAATCCCCATGGAGAAAGGTTGTCTTTGCACCTAACTGCTCAAGATGAAAATATCCAGCTACTACTAGACTTAAAATAGTTCTGATTGAAGTCATTTTAACATCGGGAGAAAGTATCTCATTAAAGTCTATACCCTTTTTCTGTGCAAACTCTTTCACCACAAGTCTAGCTTTATACCTTTTTCTACCTCTATATTCTTCCTTCAACCTGTAAACCCATTTATTCTACAATGTTGTTTTACTAGCAAGCAACCTGACTAAGTCCCAAGTCTATTTATGTGATAAGGAGTCAATCTCTTATTTCATGGTTGGCTCACACTTCTTCCTGGTTTATACTTGAATGACTTCTTCATAACATTCTGGTTCACCAGAATCAGTCGACAATACATAATATAATGATGGAGAGTATCGTTCAGGGGGTCTACATAACCTGGTAGATCTTCTAACACCACTTTCAGGTGTTTGAGGTGCTTTTTATTGTTGTGGTTGTGGTTGTTGTTCAGGTTGTTGATCATTATGATTTTCAGGTACCATCACATTTTCTATGATCTCATTAAGTACTGTGTATTCTCTGTTTTATTTTTCCAGTTTCTTTTCCTACAATTGATCCTTATACAAAACTTTTTCATTGAATATGACACCTCTATTTCTAATGATTTTGTGTTTTTCATAATCATAAATTGATAACCAAAATCATTAACACCATATCCAATAAAGGTACATTTCTTTGATTTTGACTCAATATTTGTACTATTTTTTTTATTAATGTGGAAAAAGGCTTCACAACCAAAAGTATTTAAAAATGAGTAGATTACCTTTTAATTTGTCCATGCCTCATCGGGAATACCACTTGCCAAGGAACTTGAAGGCCCTATGTTTATTAGATAAACAATAGTATCTACAACATCTTCCCAAAATTGTATAGGCAATCCTGCATGCAATCTCATGCACCTTGCACGCTCCATGATTGTCCTATTCATCCTTTCTAACACACCATTTTCTTGTGGTGTTCCTGGAAATTTATTCTATCTACGAAGTCCATTCTCTGAACAGTACCTACCAAACTCTTTGCTGCAATATTCACCTCCATTGTCTAATCTGAGACACTTCAACCTTTTTCCTGTCTCATTTTCAACCAAAGATTTCCATTTCTTGAAAATATCAAATACATCAAATTTATTTTGAATACAATAAATCCATGTTTTTATGGTTGCATCATCAATAAAAATAACATAATAATGAGAGCCACCAAGAGATGATATCTGAGCATGTCCCCATACATCTGTATGCACAAGCTCTAATTTTTCGCTCTTCTTTTCATTCCCAACTCTAAGGAATCTGACTCTCCTCTGTTTTCCATAAACACAATTCTCACAAAACTAAATCAACATACTTCAAACCTAGCAACAAATTTCTTGAGTGAAGGATCTGCATCCCCTTCTCACTCATGTGCCCAAGCCTATGATGCCACAATGTCGTATCTTCTCCTGTAGAGGTTAAAACATTAACAAAATTAGAAGTACCATTGCATAAATACAATGTACCAACCTTTTCTCCTTTTGCTTATTACCATAGATCATTTAGTGACCTTCCAGGTTTTATCTGTAAAAGTAGTCACACAGCCTTCACCTCCCAACTGCCCTATTGAAATTAGATTTTTCTTCAGATATATAACATGCCTTACCTCCTTCAATAGTCATTGATTTCCATTTCACTATTTTATGAAAATTGTACCCATTCCAATGATTTTACAGACTTTATCATCACCCAATTGAACATGTCCAAAATCTCCTTGAACATAATCATGAAAATGTTTCCTATTAGGTGTGGCATGGAATGAGGCCCCTGAATCTACCACCCAGGCATCAATAATATTTTCTAATGAAAGAATCAAAGCATCTTGCAACACATCACCGGTCACATTCGCTTCATGATTGTTTTCTTGTTGCACATCTCCTTCCTTTCCCTTCCGAGACTTGCAGTCTTTCTTCAGGTGTCCTTTCTTGCCAAATTTCTAGCACACTATCGCCAATCTGGACTTGGATGTTCCTTTCCTTGACTTACTGGGATATCCTGGGCTCTTTCCTCTTTCCATTTCTCTTCCGCTAGTCTCTGTAGTCAAAGAATTACCTGATGTCTCACTGGAGCTTTTCCATCGCATTTCCTCACTAAGGATTGCATCAACAACATCATCAAACTTTAAAGTACTAGATCCAGAGACAGAGTTACTAATGGCCATAACTAAACCATTCCAATTTTCTGGCAATGAGCACAGAAATAACAGATCCCTAACTTCATCATCAAAAGTTACCCCTACAAAACTTAACTGATTGGTAAATATATTAAATTCATTTAAATGATCAGCAATAGATCCACCTTTTGACATATTCATATTAAATAAACGCTCCATAAGAAATACCTTATTTGAGGTTGAGGGTTTTTAATATAGTTTTTCCAATGCTGCAATTAAACCCTCTATTGTCGTTTCCTTTGAAATATTAAAGGCTACCGACACTACTAGGCATAACCGTATTGTTCGAAGTGCCTTTCTATCGAGAATATCCCATTTCGTGTTTTTCATACTCGTCGGCTTCTATGCCTTTCTGCTTAATGGTTGGTATAGATCTTTTTGGTACAAATAATCTTCCATTTTCATTTTCCACAGGTGGTAGTTTTGGCCATTAAATTTTTCTACCCTAAACCTACAATCTTCTGCCATTTCTCCAACTCGAACTAGGAACCCTTCTCTCCTGCGAGTTTATCAGCTAAATAGACCTTTGGCTCTGATACCAATTGTTAGAAAATTATATATTATAGAGCAATGGAACACATAAAATATATTGTAGAAAAGTAAACATAGAAAACACATAAAACAAGAGAGACACAGATATATGTGGTTCACCCAATTCAAGCTACGTCCATAGAGAAACAGCTAGTCCTTCCTTTTATATTATCCAACAAACTGAAGAGATGCAACCTATAGCATATCCACTATAATTCCCTCTTCTCTCTCGCTCAATCTCCTCTCTCTTTCTCACTTAGAATACAGATCTACATAGATGCAATACAATTCCCTCATATATTGCGAGGGGTTGCCTTCTAGGGAAAAAACCCTAAATTAAACTTAACTTCTACCATTAGATCTCCACCTAATGAATGGCTCAGATTGAGTACGAAATTACAACATTTTACAAGGAAATTTTACATCTATTTTTTAGCTTCGAGGGCGTTGCCCCCGATCACCCACTAGGGGGGTGCTCCCAAAGATCATAGTCGCCCCCCCCCCCCCCCCCCGGACCCTCCTTGCAGCACAAATATTATGGGCGGCATTGCCGCCACATTATGAACTGGGGTCCAATGCGGTGATACCTATGAATAAACAAGATAAACAGGCTCCACACCCAACACCTAGAAGTATTACCACTCCTAACACTAGTAAAAACATTAATGGAAAGATAAAATCCAAGATAAAAATTCCAAGCAAATGGAAAACCCAAAATTCAATATAGTTGGGATACCTATAGGAATAATATAAATAAATAAGAATCTTCTTCTGGTGGTAAAACTATTGGGCCACAGGAATTGCATCTTTTTGAAAATTTGTTACCCTTCTCTTTCACTCATTTTCCAGTTATGCTTACATCACTACACTACTATTTTGAAATAAAAATCCATGAGATCTACACAAATAAGAAATAAGGTAAAAGGTGCAGTTTCTATCCATTCTTTACGTTTTTCTTTGTAAACTTCACTTAATTTTCATGAGTTACAAAATTTGACACATTCTGCATCCTCACTAATAATCTGCAGGTGAATCCAAGGTTTGAGTAAATCCCATGGAAGAGGTATCAACCAAATCACATGGGAAGATGCCAAACGGTTCCTACATGGATTTCCACCTATTGGGCACATGTAGAAGAATCCTAGTTGACCAAAATATCAAAGTCAAACCTTCGGTCAAACTCTCACATGGCGCATTTGAAATATACTTGGAATTAGAACAAGGTATCAATCAAGTGGGACCATGAAGGAATGAAGAATATAAAGGATGATGATGTATTTATTCACATGATTCACTTCATTAATAGCGAATCATGTGAATTACAATTTTAATGGAAATCAAACATTGAGATGTCGATTCATAAATCTAGCTTCTAACAACTAGTTTCCCAAGGTGGTTATTTTAAAAACGTTTAAATTGCTTCATTGGGAAGTGAATAATATGTTGTATGTGCTCAATATGCTCAATGTTGTTATTATTTTTGAATACTAGTGAAGCTCTTTTGATTGTACACACACTACTCAGTTAATGTATTTTTCTTTTATGGTTGCATATTCATGATAAGGATTGGTGTTTGATCAATAAATTCTCTGATTTTTCCATCTCCTGTGTGCCTCAGGAGGGCCACCTATTGAGAATGAGTTTAGATTAGTTTTCCTTATGTTTACTTTATAGAATGTTTCTTCCAAGTATTTCATTTAAATGCTCTATTTTGCTTTTTTCATTTATAAATTGTATTTTAATAATTCAATTATTATTCTTTTTCAAATCCAATCACTTGAATAAACCTCTGGAAACAACAAAAGAATTTATTAATCACTTCCTATTATTAGTCTTTTACCTCTTCATTTGTTTTAGACTCAAATTTATAGATATTGTCCAAACACGAATGAGCTCTGAATGTATTACATGCACACCAATATATTTAAGATTACTTGGATAGTTGTCATTTCGAATTGATCTTTCCTAGAATAGCATCTCCTCATGCCTTATAATAGAGTTCAATTGCTTCTTTAGAAACACACTTTAAATACTTTCCTAGAACAAAGTTTTCAATTAAGTTCTCATAAAATATATTCCATTTTCTTTCATAGGATAAATCTACCTTTATATTCATTAGAATATAATCTAAGAGTTTTTGTAGAATATACTTAAAGATAGACTTTTATTTCCTTCATAAAATAGGAACTCTAAATTCTTTCATAGAAATATAAATTGGAAAGCTTTCATAGAGTAAAGTTTGATTGGTTTTATAGTATAAGAATATAGTTGGCTATTACGGCATAAAATTGGTTTCATCGAATAGAATTGCATTTTTTCTTCATAGTTTCAAATTTCTTTCATTTAACTTAGATTAAAATTTCATTGCTTTCTAGTTTAAAATCCATTTCTTTCTTTAGATTGAATATTATTTCATTCCTAGAATCATTTTTGTTTTACTTTCATAGAATAAGCCTCTAATTTCCATAAGAAAGTGTGTAATCATTTTAGATATAATTTCATGAGCAGGATTTTATTTTAAATTTTGGTCTTGTAATTCCCTTCAATAGATTAGATTTCCTTTTAAAATTGAAAGTCGATTTCCTAACATATATTGTGCAAGTGTGCTTCACAGGTGCACGCACCTAAATTGATTAATGCAAAGTAATTTAAATCACAATTAAATTTCCCAACATTTTTGGCACCATTGCTAGGGAAGTCTACATATGCATTTATTTTCAATTTAAAATGTATTTTCATTTCACACAACTCTGATTAGGAGGAGTGGTAAGATGAGAGGAAAGAACATGTCAATCACAATTGCGGGGTTCTTCCTAAACAAAGTTGTTGTATTTGCATCTCATTCTTAGTCGCATTATTTTTAAGATGCATAAAAAAAAATCATATTAAAAAATTCTTTTAGGATGCACATTGCATGTCTAGGGAAAGAGATTCTAGGGGTAGATTTTTTAGAGGACGTAGTTCAATTCCATCATCACCAACTACCTCCACTAGACCACGTGGTTCAATAAGAGTCGTATCACCATTCATATCACACATTCCATCCTTTGCAGTTAGAATAAGACTTCTAGAGGTAAAAGATAATATATCTCTTTGAATTTGAAGCATTACGTAGATCTAATGATTATTTTCTTGATGCTCAAAAGTTGAAATTGTTTCTAGCCACATTGAAAGATAGGTCTCTCAAATGGTTTATGGGTTTAGGAACTAATTCTATAAGGACATGAGATGACATGAACAAATTATTCTTAGAAAAATATAAAGATTAGTGTCTACATCATGACCTTAGGGAGGAAATTTTTAAAATTACTCAAAAGGAAGATGAGAGCTTTGAAGATTTAGAAGAGAGATTTGAATATAATGTTAAAAGATCCAATTTGCATAATTTAGGACTTGATACATAAAAACATATCTTACTTGGAGCTATAAGGGATGCATGGATTGACCTTATTAACCTCATGGGTAAAGGAGATGTGTCTCAAATATCATTTGATGAGATTTGTGAATTATGCAAACATATCTCAAGAGGGAAGACAAAATATGGCAACAATCCTATAGATCCAGTTATGTCAAAAGTAAGTAAGTTTTCATTGAGAATGGTAAGTCTAGAAAAACTCAATAATTTGCTTGATAGCTTTAAAATTGATGTTCTTGGTAATCCTAGTGAACAAATGCAAAATTTAATGCAAAAAAAGAAAAGAAGTTGAAAATGTTTCCTTGTCTATATTATGTCCTAGATGTAAAAAGAAACACATATTACGTGAATTCCTCTTGACAATATTTAAATTTGTGTTATTTGTGTAAAGACTCATCCTATAAAGGATTTTCCTTCAATACCAGGGTTAAAGTTTGTTTACTAAGAAGAAGTTGGAGCAAGTCAAACACCAAAACAACATTGTTATGTTTCTTCTAGAAGGCCTTGATAGCCTCATCAAATAGGTTTGGCACAAGATCCTACTGCTCAAACTCAATCTTATGCACAACCTTAGAATAATTGGAACAAAGCCCTACCTTGTAAAACTTGGCCACCCCAACCTCAAAATTCATCTTGATCGAAATGATGACAAGGTTCCTCTGTAGAAATCCACAATACCCTCAATATTTCCCATAATATCCTCAACATCAACGTCAATATTATTCTCCACCTCAACCTCCACAACCTCCCCAATCTCAATTACACCCTCAATTGACCACAATTCAACCCCTTCTATTACCATCTACTTCGTTTCCTCAAAGACCAAACCAATTACATGCACACCACTTCCAAAAACTAATAATTAAGCACCTAAATAACCCACTAACAATGCTAAAGTCCAAAATTTTCAAACTTACATGATATCTCCTCTATATTTAAATGATATTCATCTTCGATATTGGAGAGTTTTACAAAATAAAACACCTCTTGTTTTCATTCAAGAATATAAAGAGGAGAAAACTCCTAAAAAGGATGAAACTCCTAAAAAGGGAGAAATTCCTAAACAAATAGATGACAATGAAATAAGGCCAACTACTATAACTCCCCTAGTTGAGCAACCCTGTATATCCTTGAAAAACCCTCCTTTTTCGAAGAGATTACAAAATGATAAAGGTGTAGAGAAGAAAATTATTTTACTAGATTATGATATGTTAGATAACTTAAAGAATGTTTGCATTAAAATCACTTTGCTTCAGGCAATAAAGGAAATTCCTATTTTTTCAAAAGAAATAAAGGAGTTTTGTATTGAAAAACCTAGAACAAAATAAAAGAAATACAAAAGGTGCAACTCATAGGGAAAGGTGTAGAAATTATGATGGGAAAATCTAAAATTGTAAAATACTTAGATCCAGGAAGTCCCATTGTAAAGATTCACATCAATAATGTAAAAATTCTAAATAAATTGATTGACTTAGGTGCAGTTATAAATGTCATGAAAAAGAGTACCATGGATGAATTAAGATTAACTAATCCTCAATATACTCCTATATTACAATTAGCAGACAGATATGTTATTAAAATAGAAGGTATACTGGAAGATGTACTATTATCCCTATATTCATGGGAGTATCTAGTTTATTTCAAGATATTAACTACAAGGATTGATCTAGGAGGTCATCCATTGATACTTGGTAGGCCATGGTTAGCCACAACTAATGCATTTATTAGTTTTATATTCGGTGATATGTTTATTTCTAATGGAAATTCAACGAAATTTTTTAAGTTATATCTACTGCCAACAACAATAACTGAAATAGAGAATAAAGAATGGCTTGAAGAAGATGATGAACATTCTAAAAATATTCAATAAGTTTTCACTATCTCACAAAATGATGAGGAAAATAAATTAATGAACCTAATCAATAATCATGATTTTCCCCAATATTGTCAACAAAATTATTGTTTGCATATATTAGACCAAAATTTTCAAGAAAACTGTAGTATTTAAGGATTTTCATCTCGAAAATCCAAACTATAAACTCAATGGAGAAATTTTGAAATACTCTCATAGATATTAACGTAAGAAAAATATTAAATATCAATAATAACCCGGAGGAATTTCAAAAAGAAAAAATGATTAAAATGTTGCAAAAACATTCCTCTGTATTTGCATGGGAGTATACAGATATGAAATGAATTAATATGAATACATGCATGCATCATATTTATATACAATATAATGTCAAATTTGTAAGTCAACCACAGAAAAGGATGAATCCTAAAGTGAGGGAGATTGTTAAAGAAGAGTTACAAAAATTTCTTAATGTGAACTTTTTTAATCCAAATTTCAGATAACCAAGGGGTTCCCCCTTGGTACTATTGTGCCAAAGAAAAATCAAAGTGGAGAGTTTGTGTAGATTATATAGAATTTAATAAAGAAACTCTAAAATATCATTTCCCATTACCTTTCATTGATCAATTTTTATATACACTAGCAAGAAAGAAACATTTTTCTTTTCTTAATGGACGTTTCAGCGGATACAATCAAATTCATGTTGCACCTGAAGATCAAGATAAGACAAATTTTACATGTCCATGGGGTATGTATGCTTATAGCATACTTACTTTTGGATTGTGAAATTCATTTTCTACATTTCAAAGAGAAGTATTAGGTATCTTTTTTGACTTGATTCATCATTTTGTAGAAGTGTATATGGATGATTTTACTGTTTATGGGAAAAAAATTGAAAAAGCTTTAGAAAAATTGGAAAAGTTCCTTGTTATATGTAAAGAAGGTAATATTTCATTAGTAATGAAAAAATAATTATGATGTTTACTAAAGTAATTGTTCTCAATCATCATATTTCAGGTATTGGAATCAAATTGGATTAATTAAAGATGAAAATCATCTCCAAAATATCAGTGCCTAAATGCCAATTGGATGTTCAAATTTTTCTTGGATTAATAGTTCCTATCAAAGGTTTATAGAAAAATTCAAAAAGCTTTCTTCACCACTTTTCAAATTACTCACCAAATATTGTGGATTTCATTGGGATTTTAATTATCTAAAAGCTTTTGAATTTTTTAAATAGAAACAAATTTAGGCACCCATTTTAAGAGTGCCAAATTGGTTCCTTCCATTTCATATTTCCATTGATGCCTCAAATATATGGGCATTTTTAGGAAAAAAACATTTAACTCCTTAAGCTATATATTATACACGCAAATATTTTACTCCTACAGAGTTGAACTATATATTCACACAAAAGGCATTCATAATAGTTGTTCATGCTATCAAAAAGTTTAGACATTACATCGCAAGATATTAGACTTTAATTCACACTGGTCATTCAACTATTAGATATCTTATGAATGAACCAATAACTAATGGTAGGATTGCTAGATAGATTTTACTATAGCAGGAATTTAATATTACCGTTTTAGATAGGTTAGGAAAGGAAAACACAGTCATTGATTTCCTTTCCAGGATGCAAAATGATAGTACTGATATTCTTGTAGTTGATAATTTTCTAGATGAATATATTTTTGCGATATCTACTAAAACTTGGTTTTTAGATATCATTAATTATTTGTCTATAGTAAATTTTCCTCCTCAGCTATCAACAAAACAAAGACAAAAGGTTATCAAATCCATTGCACCTTATTGTTGGATAGAAAGAGAACTATACTAAATAAGAACTAATATGATCATTAGAAAATATGTTTGAGAATATTAGGTACCTAAAATACTTAAAGCATGCCATGATGAACCTTATGGAGGACATTTTGCTGACAGATGAATTGCATACAGAGTACTTCTTTTAGGATATTATTGGCCTTCTCTTTTTAAATATGCCAAACAATATGTCAAGAGATGTGATAGTTGTTAAGGGATTGGGAAACCTGTCCAATCTGATGAAAAGTCTCTACAACCATAGGTATTAATAAAGCCTTTTGAAAAATGGGTTCTAGATTTTTCTAGACCCATTAATCCTCCATCCATGTAAAAGTGGTACATACTTGTTTGCACTTTTTATGTTATTAAATGGGTAGAGGCTAAGCACTAAATTTTTCTACTTAAAATGTTGCTATTACATTTCTTTTGAGGATATTCTCACTCGTTTTGGTGTCCCAAGAGAAATAGTGATAGATCAAGGTGTGCAATTTACATCCAAGCTTATGCAGAAGATCATGGAGAAATACAATATCAAGCATCACAAATCCACTCCATATCATCCACAAGCTAACGTATAAGTGGAATCCATAAATAAATTTCTTGAATCCATATTGACCAAAAGTATTGTGCATCCACATAAAAGATATTGGGCAGATAGACTTCCAAAAGCACTCTAGGAATACTAGACTACATGGATAAATACTAATAGACAAACTCCTCATGAGCTTGTTTATGGAAAGAAAGTTCTACTTCCTATTTAATTCCCAGTGGAGATATACAGGACATCAACAAAATTGGGGCTAGATATTCTTGAGGCCGAAAAGAAGAGATTAGCACAACTAAATGAATTGGATGAGATTAGATAATATGTCATTCAAAGTACAAGCACAATTCAGTAGCAAAGGATAAGATGGCATGGAAAGTTTATTAAGGTCAAGAAGTTCAAACCAGGTGATTGGGCCCTACTCTTTGGTTCCAATTTTAGATATTTTCAAGGGAACTTCCAAATGCATTAGTTAGGCCCTTATGAGATAGAAATTGTTTTTGACAATGGAGCAGTGAGGATCAAAATCATTAATGAACAAGGAATCACATTTCTCATTAATAGGTATAGATTAAAACTTTATTATAAGTCCTTGACAAGAGAATAATTTGTTCAAACTTTTTAGAAACATTATGAATTGAAATTCGTGGAAAACGGGGATTATTCTCCTCTACCACCAAAATATATTTGATTTCTCTTCTATAAAAAAGAAAAGAAAAGAAAAAATAATAATAAAAATGAAAAAATAGTTAAAAAGTAGATAAAAATTAAAATTAAAATGCATAGTTATGAAAACCAACATTGTTGACATAAATTATGCAAGAAATACTAGTTGAAAACAAAGACACTTGGCAAAATGGATTTCCCCTTCCCCTTTGTAGATAAACTTTTAAGTTGAAATTAATTAGTTCGAATACTTTGTTTCTCTTTTAATGAGATCTCATCATCATCTTCAACATCATCAACACCATTGGCATTAACAAAAACAATTATCCTTGAAGAACTTGAAGCAAATATTTAAGACTGGTAAAATTGATATGTAGCCTATGAAACAATTCGTAGTTGACTCATTCTATGGAGAAGAAAAACATTGCCTTTGGACCTATAAGAAAATCATTTTCAAAGGCACAAATGTGAGGTAATATGAAAGGTAATATCATGCATAATTGGTCAATTTATTAAAGTTTAACTATAGGATTTGAGATGTATACATGGACTAATTTACCATTATTTTTTCAATAAAGCTTAAAGAAAAGGCTTATGAGAAGCCTCAAATCCTAATGATGGCCTAAATAAATCCATATTTCACCGCCTCACTTCATAAATATTAAAGAATCCTTATTCCATTCAGAAAATGCAAAATCAAAACTTATATCACAACTCAAGAGTTTTTAATAAAGTGATTATGAGTAATTATTATGGGAGAGTATTATTTTACTACCACCACACAGTCTTATCATAACCCTTTCTCCATTATTATTCATCACCCTCCTCGTTCATTTCACCAAACCATTCCATCTGTCTCTCACCATTCCCTGTAACAATTATTGAAGTGTGATTATGAGGTAAAGCTTCCCTTACATCCATGGGTTTTAGAATTCATCATGAACCTAAAGGAGTGAAGTTCTTGGTTGCTTATCCAAAGGTCAGAAAATAATTGCAAAAATTTGGATGGTTGAATTTCTTTGAGAAGTTTCAAGTTTATGATAGAAAGGTCACAAGGCCATTCTCAAGTGTGTTTGATATATTTGAGGATAAAAGTGGGGACATTATAATAACGCTGACATAATGACTCTTAATGGAGGCTACAATGCTCTTAAGAATTGATGAAAATTGGTTCAAATGCTAGAAACTTAAAGATGAATCATGGAAATACTTCCTACAAAATCCAAACATTGATGTATCAACATTCATAAAAGGTATTCTAGTATCTACATTTAAAAGGGAATGACATAATTTTTTATTTGTTTGGTAAAAAAATCTTATATGTGAGGGAAGATATGGAGTCTTCTTGTTTTATCATGCTAAATTATTGATGCATTTTATCAATGGAAAAGAGCTAAATTTTCCATACTATGTGCTGATTAGTTTGAGCAAAATGGCCTTCAATATTCAAATAAACACAAGAAATATTGATAGGGCTCTTTATCATCATGGACTGGTCAAAATGATTTTTGAAGCGAAATTGAAAGCATAAAATTACAATTGGAGAGATTTTTTAGAGAGAAATCATTTTTTCAAAGTCACAAATGAAGAAAAGGTTCCAAAAACAAGAAAACAGAGAAGTAGGGTTCCTCCAAACCCTAACCATCAAGAGGAAACTAAAAGAAATTATGAGATTCTAGTATAGGAGAGAAAGAAAAATAATGTAGTAGAGAAAAGGGACATCCATACTAAAGAAACCTAACAATTTTCCACACCATAAAGACCACTAAAAGGGATTATAGATACGATTGAACCAGAAATAATTCAAATATGCGAGATAGTCCAATGAAACTGATAAGAGGAAGGCCTAAGAAGAAGAAGAGTATTAGAGAACAAAAGGAAAAGGTACCAAAACTGACTAGAGCAACTAAAGAAAAGAAGCTTGTAATAGCCCATGGTTGATTTTCCATGTAAATAAAAATATGGCCAAGGTCATGGGATACGTATTCCAAGATGAATGGTGGGTGAGCATCATAGTGGGTATCACTTTCGATTTATTTATGGTGATGGAAATTGGCAAAGGAATTGGTAAAGGAAAAGAGGCAATAATCGACATGTAATTATGAGAAATATGGAAAATAGGAGAAAAGGAAGGTGAAGATACAAATTTTCTTGCAAGGAAAATTAGAGGGAAAATGAAGGGAAATGAAGAAAAAGGAGACATCAATGATAAAAATCCACCTAAGAATTAGCTGACAACTTTTGCTCATTCTTTGATCAACATCAACAAAGGAGAAGTAGCAAGCACATGGAGAAACAAGCAAGGAAAGAAAGGGTGCACAAGAGAAAGCTTGGACAACTGAGAGTAAGGACAAAAACTAGTTGTGGATTGTAGGTAACAATGTGCATGTGATATTTATCATGATGGCTTTGGATGCATGGTATATGCATGTGGTTCCTAGATTGACAGTGGTTGCAACCTTGCCTTTCCATTTCCTGGAGAGACATGTTGTTGTGGGTTTCCCACTTCTTCTTCTTTTTTCTTTTTTTTTTTATTTGTGCTCAAATTCCCTACCGTTGTAGGTTGGAACAAACAATCTAGAAGTTGTGGAACAACTTGGGTTGAGTTACTAGTTCCTAGAACTTGTAGGTTGGAACAAACGCTCTAGAGCCCTTGGTGGGTTGAGTTAATACTTCCTGGAGCCATGGGTGGAACAAATTCTCTAGAGAAATGGAAGGTTTTGGGTTGAGTTACTAGTTTTTGGAGCCCTCGACAATTTCGGTAGAGATCGATCTATTTTATGTTAATGATTTCCAGACCGTATATGTGAATATACTATGGTTGAGGTGGTTTGAAATCTGAAAGCCCTTTTTTAGGTTTGTTTTGGTTTAACCCATGAGATCCCACATTCATGCTTGAAATATGGTGCGTGGGTGATTGTATGAAAGAGAGATTTGTTTCAACCAAATCTATGCTCAGGTGGTACATGGAAGTCTCTGACTTGGTTGAAATTTTGATATTTTAATATGAGATATTTTCCGATTATGATCTATGAGATTTTGTATTGATTAAGATGGTGATGTTATGGATAATTTTCCATTGTTTCTATTATGGTTATATGCTGGTTATATGTTATTTATATGATGTATTATATCTATGGCTCTTGACATGTTTTGATAAGTATTTGAATGGTTGATGATTACATGCCCTAAAAAGTGTTATTGCAACTAGCTAGAGAGGGTTTTGAGCCTTCTTGGTGGTTCTTAGATGAATATTGTCATTTGGTCAGATATGCATTCATGGCCTGTAGGTTATATGTTTCCCATATGTTTGATGAAATTTCTGTCATGGATTAGGCAAGTCTAGGTCAATTTATTTCTTGAGTTTTAATTGAATAACATTATAATTACCTTTTATTTCATTCTAGAGAGTTACAGGAAATTCTAGGCAATGGTTTGGAGCCTAGCTTGAAAAGGTGGCATAGATCCCGAAACGCATGCTCAAAACTAGAGTTTTTAGGTCATAACTGCATGGAAGTAGGCTTATGAGTGTGGTTGGAGGCTCATAACTACATGCATGCTATTTTGTGCAGATAGTTTGGGGTTAAGCTTGTGAAAAATAGTTCTAGCTCACGATCTGGTCATCAAGGATTATGGACTGACCTCTGGGTGATCTAGTGTTCCCGAGGGATGTTTGTAATTTTTTGGTGTGATGTCCCCACTTCCATAACTGGAACTTCAATGTCAAGTCATGTCATAGTGATATTTGTCTCATGTTTACCCTAGCGAGCTTGTGATATTGGGTAAATGTGGGAGGAGGCATTACAGGGTGGTATCAGAGTGAGGTTGCAACACTCGACCTCAAGGTAAACTCAAATTGTCATACAACATTGTATGTTTGACATGAAGGTGTGATGGTAAATGGTTGTTATATGCATTGCGGTTATATGCATGCCTATTATTTTATTTTTGTTGTGGCTACATGCATGATGGATGTTGTTTTATTAGTGTGGTCATATGCACATGCGTTAGATAGTCATGCATGGTAGTAACTTATTGTTATATGAATTTCGGTCATATGTATGGTGATTATCGTAATTTTCGTTAAGGACATGATATTATTATGTATCATGCTAATCAAGATTGAACTGTGAAAATGGTTATGGTTATGATATTCATGTATGAGTTGATATACTAGTGGTATTGTGTCATACTAATATGGACTGAATTGTGCAGATGTATAGCCTCCCCTAAGATACACTAAGGTATGATGTTTATTATGTCTATATTTGGTTTATGTAACATTGCATGATTGAAAGAGATAGAATATTAGGGATGAAGAGAAAATGGTAGACTACAGTCCACACGATGCCCCTTGCAAGCTTGATGTGAATTCAGTGGAATGGGAAAGGTCAGTTGAGAAGCAAGGAGAAAATTATTCCCCTAGTTTGGCAGAAACATTGAGAAGCTTGAAGGAAGAAATTGTGAATTCCAAGGTAGATAATGAGAGATTGATTTAGGATAGGAAATGATTTCCATAGCTCAGGAAAAAAAAGCAGAAGTTAATGTAGTGATCCTTCTAAGCCTATCAGATTTTCAAAGATAGGGACACTTGAGGATTAGCCATGGTCAAGAGGAAAGGAATAATGGAGCATATGGTAGTAGTTATCAATCAATATATAGGTTGGACAAGGATGGAATAGATAGAGGTAGTAGATGGTGTAGGTTTTAACCCTATATATGAATTAACTACAAACAAATTCTTATAGTAGAAAAATATACAATTGTGAGAAGATAAAAATAATATACATAAATATTTTTCCCTGGATCTGAACACTGGGACTACAAGATTGATTTTTCATTATTATCCTCTCAATGTTACAATACATATATATAAATGCTGAAGCATTCATAAACCCCAATCCACTAACGCTATATTAGAACATAATTGTAGTTCCCTTGAACAGATCGACAAAATACCATGCACAAAACCATGCACAAAACCACAAAAAAAATTATTCCAGGGCCAATCGTGGAAAGAATATAACACATACCCAACATTATCCCACTTTTTGTTTTCTTTCCACACAGGTGGATACATGAATGCATAGTCACGAATCCAAGGTTACAATGCCCATTGTTTCTATACACCAATAAAACTTCTTGGAGATAATAGACTTCATCAATGCATATGCAACTTTCATCAAAGTGTTGACCTTTACCAACAACACCTTTTTGTCTTCAGCCATATCTATCACAAAGTGATTTTGAACATCAACGTGCTTTGTCTTTGAATGATAAGCAGGGTTCGTTACCAATAGAATTTCACTTTGGTTGTCACAGTCTATCCTTATAGCTCATTGTACCAACCCCATACTTGAACACAATCTCTACAACCAAACTACTTCATTTCTTTCAAGAGTGGCTAGCATGTATTCAACCTCTATATTTGAAAGTGCCACTATAGACTCTCTCTTGCTCATCCAAATGACTACTCCTCCAAATAGGTTAAACACATGCCCACTTGTAGATCTTCTTTGATCTAGATCCCCAACCTAGTCTGCATCAACAAAGCCACGAATGTCGAAAACTTTGTCCAATATCGATATTCCTTGGTAGCACAAACCATAATCATTGGTGCCATGGAAGTAACAGAAACCCACTTCAATGTTCTCCAGTGCTCCTTCCCTGGTTTTGACATAAACTTGCTCAATACTCCCACTGCATGTGCAATGGTTGGTCTGGTTCAAACCATTGCATACATCAGGCTACCAACTGCACTCGCATATGGAACATAATACATGTCTACTTCCTCTTCTTGTGTCTTGATACACTATTAAACAAGTAAAAATACACCTACATGAATAAGAACCTTCACTATTTTACTATCCTACATATTAAACCTCTGCAATATTGTCTCGACATAATTCCTCTTGTTTAAACAAAGCTTCCCCTTTGCTCCGTCTATTATGAAACTACCTCACAAAAAGATATAAAAGATAGATCAACGACTTAGAAATCAGCCTCTTCGAGGGGGAAACCTCCTTTACATTACAAAAATGAGCAATTCTTGGATGATACAAATGACAATACCTCCTTTCTATATATTGGAGTCTAAGGGGTCCCAATATAATCAGAGGCTACATAACAATAATATTGTAGGGGCACAACAATAACAATAGTGGGCTTCTATGGGGCATAATAATAACAACATGGGGACTATATGAGAACAATAATACAATAAGGGGGTTGCACCAATAACAATAAGGGGTTACACTAGTAGTATAGGGACCTAACATGCCCCTCTCCTTCAAAAAGTGTTGTCTTCAATGCTTGAGTAGTTCTAGATGCTTCTGTATAAAATTATCATCCTCCCATGTGGAATCTTGAGTGGATAAGTTCTTCCACTTGATGAGATACTCTGAAAGTGATCGATTTCATAGCTGTCGAGTTCTTATTTCCATGACTGCTTTAGGTTCAAATATGATTTTTTCTTCCTCGTCAAGTTTCGACAATATTGTTTGAACTGGGACCTTGTCACCTATAACTTTCTTTAATCATGAAACATGGAAAACTGGGGGCACTCGAGAAGATGCAGGAAGCTCCAATTTGTATGCCATATTACCAATCTTTTGCAGCGCTTTATAAGGACCATAGTACTTTGGTGATAATTTATTATCCTTCTTAGCTTTCTTGAGGGACATTTTTTTATATGGTTGTAGTCATAAAAATACCCAGTCTCCTATGTCAAAACTTCTTTTTCTACAATGTTGATTTGCCTATTGTTTCAATCTATTCTGCGCAAAAGTCAAGTTATCCTTTTTCTTGTTGATATGTCCTTCTATCTTGAGAGTTTGAGGAGTGGTAATTCCTACCAATGCATTACAATATATGGTTGGATTCATTTCTTCTTTCTCTAGGGTGGGTTCTTGGTGTATATCCTCTTCTTTTGATGTTTCTTGATCCTTTTCTTCCTCCTCTTCACAATTAATGTAAAATAATTTCTTCTTAGCACACTTATGACCTTTATTGTATTTTCTATCACAACTGTAACAAAGGTCATTTTCTCCTTTTTCTTCCCATTGTTGTGGTGTCAACCTTTTAGGTTGTGGAAGGCTAGGAGAAACAACACTTCCATCTTTATAATTGTGAGTGGTAGGATTTCTTGTTGCCATAATTTTTCTTTCAATTTTGCTTGCCAACCTGAATTCCTTCTCCAATGAATCAGGTTCCCAAAGGCGAACCTCATGTTGGATTTCATCCTTTAAAGTCCCTATGAACTCATCAATCCTAATCTCCTCTAGAATATATTTTACCCTTATATTTAATTTTTGGAAGTCCTCGATATGCGCCATCATTGAATCCTTTTGTTTGAGATTTATCAATTGGCTAAAAAAGGTGTTTCTCTTTGTATCCTCATAATGTGCTATCATTTCCTCTGTGAAAATTGACCAGGTCACAAGTGGTTTATGTCAACAAAGACCTTTATACCATAAAAATTGTTTCAATTCTAAATATAAAGATGCAATACGTACCTTTTGTAACAGTTGCACATCATCTAGGTCAAAAATTTTCTCCATCTGTAGTATCCATGTTATGGGATCCTTTACATCAAAATTCCTCATATCAATCTTTGGAATATGGTGGGTCTTCAATCCAATGTTAGATTCTATGAAATCATGATTAACATTTATTTTTTTCTCATCATGAGTTTCCTCTACTACCTTTTCGTCATTAGGAGGCCTTTCTTGTAGCAGTTTTGTCCCACCTTCCTTCAAACCTTCCATGTATTTAGTCAAATATTCCATGCCTTTATTCAAATATACTTCCATGGCACATATAAAACTATTTATCTTAGCTTCTATCACATTCTTCAAATCATCCATCCAATTTTGCTTACTAGGTGTTTCTATTTTCTTGATTCAAGTCATTCTTTTTCTTGTGTTTAGCAGCTCGACCTTGAATTTGTTGTACACATGGAATTTTGGATTTCCAAGGTATGACATTGTGACTTGTAGTATCTCTTTGTGTCCTCTTTCCAATGCAACCAATCTTATCAAAATTGGATTCTCCAAGAAAGAGTTATGCCCAATCTGCCAAGATGACTTGATTATATAAAGTTTCAGTAGAGAGAACTTGTACAAAGTGCCATGTGTCACTTTTTCGACCTTTGGCCCTGAAAAAGATACACAAAAAGTGTTTCCAACTACTTTTTGTAACTTCTTACAAAATTTCAATCTGATGCTCAGAAAGAAATTTATGATGATTTTCCCAAGGTCACCTGTTTGGGATGTAATTCAGGAGCGTGTAAAAACCCTAAATGTCTTGGACCGTTTCTCCAAAAATATAGAGAACCAATATCTAAAATTAGGGTCCAAGCTTCACCCAGATTGTGATTCAAATGAATTTTAATTTCAGAGTCTTAACCTTCATATAAAACAAATTATAGTGAAAATCCCATGATGCTCTGTTTTAGATGAAATTGTGGAGCTTGCAAAAACCCTAACTTCCTTAGATCATATCTCTGGAAATAATGCAAGAAAATATCTAAAATTTGAACTCACGATTTAGAACTATTTAGACTCAAAAGGGTTTTTTGTTAGCTTCTAAAATTTTGTAGCACAAAATTTATAGCGAAAATTCCACGATGACCTATTTGGAGCAGAGAAACCCAAGAATCCAAAGCTCTGATACCAAATGTTATGAAACCAGCACAAAAAAAAATAGAAAATATAGATTAATGACTTATAAATCAACCTCTTCAAGGGGGGACATCCTTTACATTACACAAATGAACAATTCTTGGATGATACAAATGACAAGACCTCCTTTCTATATATAGGAGTCAAAGGGGTCCCAATACAATCAAAGCCTACATAACAATAATATTGTAGGGGCACAACAATAACAATAGTGGGCTTCTATGGGGCATAATAATAACAACATGGGGACTATATGGGCACAATAATACAATAAGGGAATTGCACTATAAAAATAAAGGGTTACACTAGTAGTATAGGAACCTAACACGATCTCCTTTTATTTCCATGCCCAAAATATAGTTTGTAGCACCAAGACCCTTCATGTCGAATTTAGAGGACAATTGGGTCTTCAAATCCTAGATAATTTCTTTGTTATTTCCAATCAGCAACATATCATCCACATATAATACCATGTAAATAAAATAGTCACCAATTAATTTAAAATACACATAGTGATCTACTTTGCTCCTGGTGAAGCCAAGTCCCCGTATATATGTAGCAAATTTCTAATACCACATCCTTGGCGATTGTTTTAACACATACAAAGATCTTTTTAACCTATATACTAGTTCTCTCTTAGACTTCACCACAAATCCTTCAATTTGCTTCATATATATATATATATATATATATATATATATATATATATATATATATATATATATATATATATATATATATATATATATATATATATATATCTGTTGGAAATAATACTGAGAGGGGGGTGAATCAGTATTATCAAATTCTTTTCAATATATCTTCCTTATTTATACTTTGAATTATTATTCAGACATTGATCGTTACTTTGTATGTCAGTACCATAAAATAATGAGCATGAACAAGAAAAACAGATAGTCACACCAAAGAACACCAGATATAAGGTGGAAACCCAATGTGGGTGAAAACCACCTGCTGCAATATGTCTCTATCTTCTTTCAATTAGAAACTCCTTTTACAATAATTTTATACTGGTGCAGTCCTTTACCAGTACGCAGGCTGCAACCTGCAGAGAGCTACAACTCTCTCTCATTTTCCAGTCTCTCCTGGAAGGGAGCTACAACCCCCTACTTCTTTCAAGGACCACTTTTCAAACTGGATTCATGAACATCAAATGATCATCAAGTACAAGTAAATCACCCAGTCAACTGCAGTAACCAGATCAATTGTAACAGTAAACTAAACCCAGAACACCTTATCAACAGAAAAAAGTCAGTCAAATAAATGCCTTAATACAGATCCACAGTTTTTCTTTATTTGGCATGCGTTGCTCCGCACTTCACCTTCTACACCTCTGCGTATCCCCGCAGAGAGCCTTGAACTGTACTGCGTATCCACGCACTGTGCCTTCAAATGTGTCGCGTACCTATACTGTGCCCCCGCACCCACTGCTTCTATCGCGCCGCGTACTTTCACAGTGCCTCCGCAGTTACTGCTTCTATCGCGTCGCGTACTTTCACAGTGCCTCCGTAGTTACTGCTTCTATCGCGCCGCGTACTTTCACTGTGCCTCCGCACTGCGGCTTCTGTCGCACAGCGTACCTCCACGCTTCTCCTTTCCCTTCACTGCCAACCTCCGCACTTGGACTTCTGTCGCACTGCGTACCCACACACTTCTCCTTCTTCTGGGATGCGTACCCCTGCACTTGCACCGTTAATCGTCTGTGAACCTCTGATTAGGGCCAAATTGGCAGTCCACCAGTGTGCCACAGTTTGTCAGATGCCCAGATCTGATCATGCGCTCGAGAGATCACACTTCATAGATTCACTTTCAACTTCACTTTTATATAGATCAAGCTTTTAAACCGATAACCCAATATTTCAGATCTTAAGATATTGAATTTGCCAAGATACTTTGGCCAAGTGATCTCCTTCCCTATTTATAGTCAAGCCCTCATTCACACCATGGGACAAAACCATCAAATAACCAAAACAAGGGATCCAAACCGGGGCTAAATTAGATCCTATGCCACGGGCCAAAACCATAGGATCATGAACGATGGGCTAAATACCATGGGCCAAACATAAGAAACCCCATATGAGCGCGCTTCTCTGCCTTGAAGTGAGTGAACTGGGGGACCGCACCTTCTGAACGGGTAACCTGCGGGTATGACCGCATTTCCTGCACGGCGCACCTGCGGGTACACACTCTTTTCACTGAGCACATGCGGACCTCTTAATTTTTATCATTTTGAGAGCCTGATCAGAGTTTTTCCATCTGTATGAGTTGCCATCAAGTACAACACTTGTACCATAGAGCCAAACCAGAATCATAATGCCAACAATCTCCCCTTTAGACTTGATGGCAACCTCAAGATTCTCCATGTCATTCTCCCCCTTTGACATCAAGGGAAAAGGGTTATACTCCCCCTGAGAACATGCTCCCCCTGATTATAGACCAGATCTGCAAAAGAATGATCACCAAACACCATAAATGAACATGAAAGAGATAGAGACATATTGCAGTGATATTTGGATCAGCATCCATGATCTCCTTTTGTACTTCTACCATAATGCCAACAATGCATTATATGCTCCCCCTGAACCTGTGCCATCAAATGTATACCCCATATGATCCTCACGTACAACAACAGATGAGATTCAACAACAAGATGATGAATCAACAACCCCCAACTTTTGCCTGAGGTATTCAAAGGTGTCCCTAGGCAATGGTTTGGTGAGTATATCAGCAACCTGTTCCTTAGAAGGAACATACTCCAACTGGACCTTTTGTTCAAGCGCTTGTTCCCGGAGAAAATGATACTTGATTGGTGTGTGCTTGGTCTTTGAATGCATGACTGGGTTCTTTGAAATGCTGATTGCACTTGTATTATCACATAAGATGGAGATAGGTGGTGTACATGTGATTTGAAAATCCTGCAAGGTCTGCATCATCCAAAGGAGTTGAGTGCAGCAAGATGCAGCAGCAACATATTCTGCTTCAGCTGTGGATAAAGCAATCGAACTCTGTTTCTTGTTGAACCAAGATACTAATCTGGAACCCATAAAGAATGCACCACCACTTGTGCTCTTCCTGTCATCCACGCTTCCGGCCCAATCTGCGTCTGTATAAGCATGAAGTGTGAGATCAGTATCTCTAGGATACCATAAGCCATAATTTTGAGTCCCTTGAAGATATTTGAAAATTCTCTTCACTGCCTGAAGATGAGTTTCCTTTGGATTTGCCTGAAATCTTCCAACTATTCCCACTGCATGCATGATGTCTGGTCGGGTACCTGTCAAATAAAGTAGACTTCCAATCATAGATCTGTAGGTTGGTTGATGCACTGCTGCTGATTCATCATTTGCACTGAGGCTACATCCTGTGACCATGGGTGTACATACTGGTTTTGCATCTTCCATGCCATATTTCTTCAAGATCTGCTTGAGATACTTGGTTTGAGACAAGAAGATCCCTCCTTCTTTTTGTTGGATTCGCAAACCAAGAAAATATGTCAGTTCTCCAAGCAAGGACATTTCGAATTCTTTCTGCATCACCAAGGCAAAGCTTTGACTCATAGCTTCTTCATTGCTGCCAAAGATAATGTCATCTACATACACAACAAGTATTAGCAATTTGTCATTTTCAACTTTTATATAAATATTGTTATCTGCTGATCCCTTTGAAAAACCTTGTTGATGAAGATATTTGTCCAAACGACAGTACCAAGCCCTTGGAGCTTGTTTGAGACCATAGAGAGCCTTTTTCAGTCTACATACAAGATTTGGATCATTTCCAAGAATGAAACCATCTGGCTGCTCAATGTATACTTCTTCTTCTAAGTCTCCATTCAGAAAGGCTGATTTCACGTCCATTTGAAATACTTTGAATTTTTGAAAGCTTTAGAGAGAAAGGAACATTCGGATGGCCTCAAGTCTTGCAACAGGAGCAAAAGTTTCTTCAAAATCTATTCCTTCTTGCGGCACATACCCTTTACAAACAAGTCTGGCCTTGTTTCTAATTACTTCCCCATTTTCATTCAACTTATTTTTGAAGACCCATTTTGTCCCTATACCATTCTTATCCTTTGGTCTAGGAACCAACTCCCACGTGTTGTTCTTTTCGATCTGCTCAAGTTCTTCATCCATTGCTTTGACCCAACGTTCATCTTTGCATGCCTCTTTCACATTTTGTGGTTCAGTGGAAGAGAGTAATGCCAAATAGCTTGAAGCTTCTGCAATTGTTCTTCTTGTTTGTACACCTGCTTCCTTTTGCCCCAAAATTTGAGATTCTGGATCATTCTTCTGAACATACCTAGATGGAGTCTTCTCTTCTATCCTTATCTGTTCCTCTGGTGCTTCTTGCGGTTCTTCTTCTTCATCACTCTGTCTTTGAGGGTAGTCTTCATCTTCTTCGATATTTTCATGATTTACTTGCCTAGGAATGTATCCCTTTTCATCAACCACTACATCAATGCTGTCAACAATTCTTCCAAGTCTTTTATTGTAGCACTTATATGCTTTGTTGTGATCCGGGTTTAAACAGGAACGCAACAAATTACAGAGATAACCATATACACAAAGATGCAGCGGAAACAATACTTCATTTCATTAATGGAAAATACTGAAAATATGCTTACAAACAGAAATGGAAATAGACTAGCTAGGGCGATGGTAGCTTATCTCTGAGAAGAGATGTGATGGCTACATGCCTCTGAACTCTGTTACAATGAGGCTCGAAGGCCTATTTATTGTTGAGAAACAATGGAAAACCCTTAACATTCCAAAACCTAACCCTAGGAGATGAAACGCCAAACTGTGGGCCCCGTTTGGGGGTAAGTTGGTACATCAACTTCCCGGGGTCGTAACTTTGGCATATGATCTCCGTTTGACGCGTACAATAGCTCATTAGAAAGATCTATCCGAGCACTATCATTGTTGGAACGGGCAACACCAGTCCATTCCATGGACTCGTGTTGCCCTCGGATTCCCCAAAAAACGTCGTTTAGGGCCTCAAAACGGCTCCGGAAGTTCAGGACCCGAAAAACTGCTAAAAATAGTAAGTTGTGCTACAATTAAGGAAACTGAAAATGCTGAGAAAGACAATGGTGGGGGTCCAGGTGGACTTGGCAGGTGGCCACCAATATCCACCTGGATCATTCCTCCCCCCTTAGGAAGCAATGGTCCCCATTGCGTTGAGCTCCTCCATGAGATGAGGAAACTTCTGCTGAACTTGTTCCCTGGTGAGCCACTTGCCCTGCTGAAGGAGTTGGCCCGCTTTGACAACTCGATACAGTTGGATATTCTGTTGGCGAGTGTTCTTGATCTGTGTGTCCATGATCCGATCAGTTGCAGCTTGTTCCATGCAATCTGGATTTAATTCTGTGGGTTTGAGCTGTTCTGCAATGTCGGATGTGTCTAGCAATGGTGGAAAGTATGGCCGAAGGCGGTCCACATTGAATACTGGGTGCAGGCCAAGGAATGGGGGAATGCTGAGCTCAAATGCATTGTCTCCCATAGCCTTAGTAATGGTGTAAGGACCATATCGGAGTGGTCTCAATTTCCGATAGGCTCCAGTAAGGCGTTCCTTTTGCAAATGCAACCAGACTTTGTCGCCCACCTGAAACTTGTGTGGCACCCGATGTTGATCATGTCGCTGCTTGTACTTGGCATTTGATTTCTCAAGAATGTCATGGACCTGCTGGCGAATATGTTGGATGCGCTCAATGAAGCTGGTGGCCTTATCTGTTTCGGACTGGACATGAGCTGAATTCATGTGAGTAGCTGCAAGTGGCATGGCCACATCAATGGGGCATAGTGGCTGGAATCCCAAACCCACCTGAAAAGGGCTATGGCCAGTGGAGCTGTGAAGAGCTCGGTTGTAGCTGTGCTGAACGTAGGGGAGGCTCTCGTCCCATGTGCGTGGATGCTTTGAGTTATACATGCGCAGAATGTGCACAATCATCCTATTGACAACCTCTGTCTGGCCATCAGTTTGAGGATGGAAGGCTGTGGACTTCGTGAGTTTGGTGTCCAGCATTGACCAGAGACTGGACCAAAAGGTGCTGAGAAACCGACTGTCCCGATCTGAGATGATAGACTGTGGGATCCCAAAGTGCACCCACACTCGTTCAAAGAAGAGTTTAGCAGTGGCTTCTGCTGTGATATTCTTCTTGCAGGCCATCATAATGGCCATCTTTGAGAACCTGTCGACGACCACAAAAACACAGTCATTTCCATGCTTAGTGGAAGGAAGGCCTGACATGTAATCCATGGAGATGGATTCCCAAGGTCGACTAGGGGTAGGCAACGGGGTATAGAGGCCTTGCTTCTTAATGGTCGGTTTGGCAATGGCACAGGCAGTACATGATCGGATGTACTTCCCAACATCCTGTCGAAGATTCGGCCAATAGAAATAGTTTTGCAGTACTGCCACTGTTTTCTCGACCCCGAAATGCCCAGCAGCCCGACTGTAGTGTGCTTCCCAAATCATCTTGGCACGCTCGCTTGAAGGAACACAAAGGTGACCGAGGTGGCATAATAGGGCATCCTGGAGGTGAAAATCTGCAACCTGCCGACCCTCCAAGAGTGTCTGGTATGTGTGGCCGAATTCTGGGTCGCTTTTGTAGAGAAGTGGCCAATCAGAAGTCTCGTGCCCGCAAGAGTTGAGCACGGTGGTTAGCGCCATGATCGGTGGTCGACTGAGGCAATCTGCAACATTATTGGTGCTGCCCTTTTTATACTTGATATTCAAGTGAAACTGTTGCAGGTATGTAGACCACTTCTGATGGCGATCATTCTGCAATTTCCCTTGGGTCTGTATGAACTGCAGAGGTCGGTGGTCTGTGTGGATGACCGTTTCCTTCCCCAAAATGTAATGCTTCCATTGTCGGCAGGCCTGTACAATGGAATACATCTCTTTATCATAAGTGGGGTACTTCCGGACTGTGTCTGAAAGTGTTTCACTGTGATATGCCACTGGATGTCCATGTTGAGTAAGGACTGCCCCAATAGCATAGTCAGAGGCATCTGTCTCGACCTCAAATGGTTGTTGTAAATCTGGTAACGCGAGCACTGGTGCCGTGCAGAGGCGATCCTTCAACTCCCTGAATGCCTTCTGTTGAGATTCAGACCAAAAGAATTTTGCTTTCGCCCCGCCCTTGGTGACTTGACTCAAGGGCCAAGAAATATGAGAAAATCCCAACACAAACCTGCGGTAGAAGTTGGCAAGACCTAGAAAGCTGCGGAGCTCTGTTAGAGTGGTTGGAGAGGGCCAATCCCGAATGACTTGGACCTTGGCTGGATCGACATGCACCCCCTGTTCATCAATGATGTATCCCAGATACTGAACCTCGGTCATGCCAAAAGTGCATTTCTCCAAATTGGCACATAGCTTGTGTTGCCGCAGTGTTTGGAGAACCTGTCGGATGTGGTGGAGGTGCTCTTCCCAACTCTGGCTGAAGATCAGAATGTCATCCAAGTATACTACTACAAAGGAGTTGGTGAATGGCCGCAAGATGTCATCCATTAGCCTCATAAAGGTTGCAGGAGCATTCGTCAATCCGAAAGGCATGACCAACCATTCGAAGAGGCCCTCCTTGGATTTGAAGGCAGTCTTCCACACATCTGAGGGTTCAATTGGTACCTGGTGATATCCTGACTTCAGATCGATCTTGCTGAAATATTTCGCCCCCTTTAGTTGGTCTAGGAGGTCATCAATCCGCGGGATCGGGTACCTATTACGGACAGTGATCTTGTTCAGCGCCCGATAGTCAATACAGAGTCTCCACGTCCCATCCTTCTTCTGTACCAACACTATCGGGCTCCCACAGGGCGAAGAACTCGGACGGATGTGACCTTTCTGCAGGAGCTCCTGAATCTGCCTCTTGATTTCATTGTTCTCCAGAACGGAGCGCCGATAAATTGGTCCATTGGGTAGCGGCGCACCTGGGGTCAGATCGATGGAGTGCTTGACTTGACAGTGCAGAGGAACCCCTGCCGGGGAGGTGAAGATGTCTTCGTACTCCTCCACAATCTTGTCCATCTGTAGCTGCCGTGCAGAGGGACCCCGTTTGGAGGCCGCGGCCACTGTCTTCTTCTTCCCTTGAGGGCGTATCATCAGGAAAACAAATTTCCTGGTTTTGGAAATGATCTTACTGCATTGTTTTGCAGTAATCAAAGAGATGGCGGCAGGTGGTGCTACCTCTGGTATCCTGAACAACTTATTTCCCAATGTAATAATAACAGCACGGGGCCTTGATTCATACACAGCATGTCGCTTCCACAAGTATGGTTGTCCTAGTAATACATCACAAACTTCAAGGGGAGCAATGTCACACAATACCTCATCCGTGAAGGGCTTGATGTTGTATGGAAGGCGACACTGCTGGCTCACGCGAAGATCTCGCCCTTGGTGAAGCCACCCAATGGTGTATGGTTGTGGATGTGCTGTGGTCGGTAAGCCCAACCGCTTCACGACCTCTGCCGAAATGAGGTTCTTTTGACTCCCGCTATCAACAATGAACTGTATCGGGGAGCCCTTTACCCACATCTGGGAGTGGAAGAGACGCTCCTCCTCCTCTGGATCTTCGGGTTCATTTTTCTGGATCTTTGCGGTAGCAACAGTGGCGCTGGGATCCGCATCAATGATCTGCTTCCCTTTTTCATACCCCTTATCGGGTTCTGACTCAGAGTCGGAACATGCATCTGATTCTGAAACCTTTAGCTCAGCCACCAGTGACTGCTTGGCCCGACACTCACTTGTGTTGTGAGTGGAGCTCTTATGGAACTCGCACCATTTTCCAGTGTCCTTTCTCGGCTTCGCGGCGTTGCTCTTTGCTTGCAGCTTCGGCTGGTTGTCTTGGGCTGTCCCGCCTTGGCTTTGTCCTTTGTTCTGTGGTTTAGGGGCACCTTTCCCCTGCTTTGGATTCGCAGATCCAAAGTCTCGCTTCTTTTGTTTAAACTTCTGCTCGACCTTGACGGCATACCGGTATGCTGCGCCGAGCGAGGGGATGTTTAGGAACTGTATTTCTTCCTGGATGTACTTGTGCAGGCAGCCACGGTATTTGAGTATCAAATGTTGCTCCGAATCCTTGATACCCAACTTTGTGCGAAGGGTATGGAAAAGATTGGTGAACTCCGGCACGTCTTGGTCCCTTCCCTGCCGCAGCGTGGTCCACTTTATGTATTCATCCTCATAGCTTCCGACAGGGTAGTACTGCTCCTTGATGGCATCCCGGAACGAATCCCAGGTGGGTGCGGCTGAAAATAGTGAGCCAGTACTTTCATCCTTCTGCTCGCAGTAGGTTTCCCACCAGTCCTTGACGTGGGGGGCTGCTTTGAGAAGAGCAAAAACAATCTTTTCCCGACTCGAAAATTCATGAACAGAAAAATAACCCTCTAGCAGATTTAACCATTTATCTACGGCATCGGCGTCTATCTGACCCTCGAATATGGGGATTTCAAAATTAACTTGTACCTTAAAGGGTGTGGCGTTTCCAGAGGAGCTGCTGGAAGCCGATGCGCCGCTTCTGGGTAGCCGCTGAAGGATCTGCGCAAAGCTGTCCATCATCGCGTTCCGTTGTCGCTCGAGCGCTTCTTCGAGCAAGATTTTGATGGGATCTCCTGCCCCCTCGTCTTTCTTCTCGTCCGCCATGGGAGGCCGTCGGGATTTGCGAGGCTGGTCTTGCAAAGGTTCAACCAGTTCAAGCCCTAACTCCTTATATCCCGACCTTGTTGGGGACATGCAAAGAAAAACAGAGAAAAAGCAGACCGCTCTGATACCACTGATCCGGATTTAAACAGGAACGCAACAAATTACAGAGATAACCATATACACAAAGATGCAGCGGAAATAATACTTCATTTCATTAATGGAAAATACTGAAATATGCTTACAAACAGAAATGGAAATAAACTAGCTAGGGCGATGGTAGCTTATCTCTGAGAAGAGATGTGATGGCTACATGCCTCTGAACTGTGTTACAATGAGGCTCGAAGGCCTATTTATTGTTGAGAAACAATGGAAAAACCCTTAACATTCCAAAACCTAACCCTAGGAGATGAAACGCCAAACTGTGGGCCCCGTTTGGGGGTAAGTTGGTACATCAACTTCCCAGGGTCGTAACTTTGGCATATGATCTCCGTTTGACGCGTACAATAGCTCATTAGAAAGATCTATCCGAGCACTATCATTGTTGGATTCCCAAAAAACGTCGTTTAGGGCCTCAAAACGGCTCCGGAAGTTCAGGACCCGAAAAACTGCTAAAAATAGTAAGTTGTGCTACAATTAAGGAAACTGAAAATGTTGAGAAAGACAATGGTGGGGGTCCAGGTGGACTTGGCAGGTGGCCACCAATATCCACCTGGATCATGTTGTGTGGAGAATAACCAAGAAGAATGCCTTCATCTGCTCTAGGTTCAAGTTTTCCAAGTTGCTCATCAGTATTCTTAATATAACATTTGCTCCCAAAGATTTTGAAATGCTTTACGAAGGAGTCTCACCATACCAGAGCTCATGAGGAGTTTGAGTGCTGTTCACTCGGACATTTATTTTGTTGAGAATAACAACCGCAGCATATGCAGCTTCACCCCAGAAAGTTGCGGGAGTTCCAGATTCATCAAGCATAGCATGAGCCATTTGTTGGACTGTTATGTTCATCCTTTCCACCACTCCATTTTGCTGAGGAGTTCTAGCTGTAGAGAATTCTCTTCTTATCCCATGTTCTTCACAGAAATTGAAAAATTCATTTGAGGTAAACACCCCACCTCTGTTGGACCTGAGGCACTTAATTTTGTAACCTGATTCATTTTCAACCAAGGCTTTGAAGGATTTGAATTTTTCGAATGCTTCGTCTTTGTGCTTCATAAGTCCTAACCAAACAAACCTGGAGAAATCATCAATGAATAATATCAAGTATTCTTCTCCTCGAGGTGTCCTTTTCCTAAATGGACCACATACATCTGTATGGACTAGCTCAAGAGGCATGCTAGTTGATCATTCCTTCTCCGGAAAGTTAGTTCTGGTTTTCTTTCCAAACTGACATGATTTGCATATGGTGTTGTCTGGAATTTTGATATCTGGAAGACCACGAACTGCCTGATATTTGCATGCTTTCCTTATTTGTGAAAAGCTTAGATTCCCCAACCTCTGATGCCATAACCAGTGTTCATCATCCTTGCTCAAATAGCATTGTTGTTGTCCTTCTTCAAATATGTATAGATTATTTGGAGTTCTTCTACCTTTGATCACTGTTTCACCTGTATCAAGATCACGAACACGACATCCATTTGATCTACATATCACCTCGGTTCCTTGATCACACATCTGGCTGACACTCAGAAGATTATGCTTCAATCCATCAACATACAAAACATTTCCAGCTTTAACCTTTTCTTTTAACTGAGTAGTGCCTTTTCCTTTTATAGCTGCAGGAGTATCATTTCCAAAAGAAACTTTCTTTCCCTTTTCTAAAGCAGAATATGATTCAAGTTTTTCTTTATCACCTGTCATATGCTTCGAACATCCACTGTCAATGTACCATAGATTTTCCTATCCCTCTGCATAAAATGTTATCCCACATCTTTCTGTTTGTGGTTCCTTTATTCTCCATGTTCTGGTGCTTGAGGCTTGTTCCTTTGTCTGCTGAAACCTGCTCCTGCATTCAGAATCTTCATGACCAAATTTATTGCAAATAGAACATTCAACTTCATTTTCAAGAGACGAAAAGTTGTTATAGGTCCTTTTTGTAATCCCAGTCATACTTCTTTGTTTTTGAGCTTCTCTAGTCATGATTGTTTTATATGCAACACATTGAACTGCTTTGTGACCAAAGTTATGGCAAGAGAAACATTGCCCATTGAAGAAACTTCTGCGATTATCAAATCTACTGGCCAAATGATTGTAATTTCTATTGTCATCCATCCTTGAAGCAAATTGAGAAGATTTTACCTGTGGCTGGTTGTAGCTTTTGTTCAACCTTAAGACAGATAGCCCCTGGTTAACCTGATAGTCTTTGTTTGTTCTTGATTTAACTCGTCCCTGCTTTACCTGGTGATCTCCATTGTGCTTTTTCTCATTCCCTCTTGCTACATCAAGATAACTCTTTGAGGTTGATGCTTGAGATGTTTCTCCATTATACCCCAGACCTGTCTTGTTTAGCGGAGAACGTTGTACATTGATGATCTCATCCAGAGTTTCAGATCCTTTGACAAACTTAAGATTAATAGCCTTTGTTTTCTCAATTTCTTTTCTAAGGCCAACAATTTCACATTCTAACTTTTCAAGAGGTTTTTCTTTTTCATCAATTTGAAATTGTAGGGTATCAATGATCACATTCTTTTCTTCTATACATGTCTTGAGTCTAGAAATCTCTTCATAAAAGCTATCCACATCTATAGCATCCATGTAATCATCATCTTCAAATGCCATTAAAAGTTTATAGTCATTACCTCGTTCATCTTCATCACTATTTGATAGACCATCACTGTCTTCATGAGTGTAGTAGCTTTTCTTATTTGCATTCTGTTTCTTGTTCCATCTAGCAGGCTCCTTTCCGTTATCAATCTTATCCTTATGAGGACATTTAGCAGCATAATGACCTACTCTTCCACAAGCAAAACATTTAAAAGGTAACTTACCTCTGAACCTTCCAGTACCCCGTTGAAGATTTCTAACAAAATTTGATTCTTCTTCTTCTTCTGGCACGTGACTTGATTCATAGTAGTCTCCTTTGCCTAAAGCCTTAAAAGCAGCTTCTCTCCTGTCTGATGGACTTCCTTTTCTCATTTCATAAGCAGTTAGAATTCCGTGTAGCTGAGACATAGTAAGAGTTCGTAGATTTTCCTTTTCTTCTATTGCAGACACTTTAGATTCAAACTTGGGAGACAAGGATCTTAGAACTTTTTCAACCACAATAGCCTCTTTTATTTCTTCACCCAAGTTTTTCATGCAATTAACAATCTCGTCTACCCGAAGGAAATAGTTAGCCACACTTTCATCATTATACATTCTGAGATTCTCATACTGAATCCTGAGGGTTTGAAGTTTAGCACGCTTTACCTGTTCATGTCCTTCGTAGCTCAAGACAATCTTGTCCCATATTTCTTTTGCAGATTTATATTGCATAACCTTCACGAATTCTGATTGAGATAAGCATCCCAGCAGAGTATTGACTGCTTTAGCATTTGTTTCATATTTCTTCTTCTCGGCCGGATCTGTAGGAGTACCTGAAGGAAAAGTGTAGCCTGTATCTATGATATCCCAAACTTCTGTACCAAGAGATTGAAGATAGGCAGTAACTCTTACCTTCCAATAATTGAAGTTTGTCCCATCAAAAATTGGTGGCCTGATTGATGCTTCCCTCTCGTAGTTGCTCATGATGAATGATCTTCCTTCAAGCGATCAAGCTTCTCTGAAGGACCTGCTCTGATACCAATTGTTGGAAATAATACTAAGAGGGGGGGGTGAATCAGTATTATCAAATTCTTTTCAATATATCTTCCTTATTTATACTTTGAATTATTCTTCAGATATTGATCGTTACTTTGTATGTCAGTACCATAAAATAATGAGCATGAACAAGAAAAACAGATAGTCACACCAAAGAACACCAAATATAAGGTGGAAACCCAATGTGGGTGAAAACCACCTGCTGCAATATGTCTCTATCTTCTTTCAATTAGAAACTCCTTTTACAATAATTTTGTCTGGTGCAGTCCTTTACCAGTACGCAGGCTACAACCTGCAGAGAGCTACAACTCTCTCTCGTTTTCCAGTCTCTCCTGGAAGGGAGCCACAACCCCCTACTTCTTTCAAGGACCACTTTTCAAACTGGATCCATGAACATCAAATGATCATCAAGTACAAGTAAATCACCCAGTCAACTGCAGTAACCAGATCAATTGTAACAATAAACTAAACCCAGAACACCTTATCAACAGAAAAAAGTCAGTCAAATAAATGCCTTAATACAGATCCACAGTTTTTCTTTATCTGGCATGCGTTGCTCCGCACTTCACCTTCTGCACCTCTGCGTATCCCCGCAGAGAGCCTTGAACTGTACTGCGGATCCGCGCACTGTGCCTTCAAATATGCCGCGTACCTATACTGTGCCCCCGCACCCACTGCTTCTATCGCGCCGCGTACTTTCACAGTGCCTCCGTAGTTACTGCTTCTATCGCGCCGCGTACTTTCACAATGCCTCCGCAGTTACTGCTTCTATCGCACCACGTACTTTCACTGTGCCTTCGCACTGCGGCTTCTGTCGCACAACGTACCTCCGCGCTTCTCCTTTCCCTTCACTGCGAAGCTCTGCACTTGGACTTCTGTCGAACTGCGTACCCACACACTTCTCCTTCTTCTGGGATGCGTACCCCCGCACTTGCACCGTTAATCGCCTACAGACCTCTGATTAGGGCCAAATTGGCAGTCCACCAGTGTGCCACAGATAGTCAGATGCCCAGATTTGATCATGCGCCCGAGAGATCACACTTCATAGATTCACTTTCAACTTCACTTTTATATAGATCAAGCTTTTAAACCGATAACCCAATATTTCAGATCTTAAGATATTCAATTTGCCAAGATACTTTGGCCAAGTGATCTCCTTCCCTATTTATAGTCAAGCCCTCATTCACACCATGGGACAAAACCATCAAATAACCAAAACAAGGGATCCAAACCGGGGCTAAATTAGATCCTATACCACGGGCCAAAACCATAGGATCATGAACGACGGCTAAATACCACGGGCCAAACATAAGAAACCCCATATGAGCACGCTTCTCTGCCTTGAAGTGAGTGAACTGGGGGACCACACCTTCTGAACGGGTAACCTGCGGGTATGACCGCATTTCCTGCACGGCGCACCTGCAGGTACGCACTCTTTTCACTGAGCACATGCAGACCTCTTAATTTTTATCATTTTGAGAGCCTGATCATAGTTTTGCCACCTGTATGAGTTGCCATCAAGTACAACACTTGTACCATAGAGCCAAACCAGAATCATAATGCCAACAATATCTATATATATATATATATATTCTTCATATTTTTTTCACATCCATCTGTTCTAACCCAAAATCAAAATAAAGAACAACAAATAAAAGTAATAGAATAGAAGCTAACTTGGCAACAGGAGAAAAAATATCACCGAAATCAATTCTTGGCACCTGGGAGTAACCTTTTTCTACCAACTGAGCTTTCTATTTCTCCACCTTACCTTCTAGATTCATCTTCTTTGTAAACAACCATTTGTTTCCAATGGGTTTCCTTCTAACCAACAAATCCACTAGGTCCTAAGCCTCATTTTTATCCAAATATTCCATTTCATCAACCATGGCCTCTTTCCAGAGTTTTCCATCCTTTGAATCCACTACCTCCCTAACAGTTATGGGATCATCATTCATAATAGATAAATAAAAAATTGAACAGAAGGAAGATGGACTATACCTCTTTAGCTTCCTTCTCTCTCAACTAATCTTCTCAAAACTAGAGTTTGCGGTTCTTCCTCTTCTAATTCATGTTCTCTTGTAGAGTCTGAATCTTCTTCCTTCAGTTTGAAATCTATATTTTTAGGTTCTTTTGATAGCACTTCATGTTTAATAACACAATTCACCTCTATAAACACCAGATCTCAGTTGTACGCAACCTTCTTTGTTTTTGGTTTCGAAATCTTATAGCCTTTTAAACCACCCTTATACCCAATAAAGATGCACCTTTCAGATTTACTATCTAACTTTGTTTTTTCCTCCTTTGGAACATGAGCATATGCATCACAGTGAAATACCCTTAGATGTGAAAGATTCAGTTTCTTACTAGTCCATACCTCATGTGGAGTCTTATTCTCCAACTCCGATGAAGGTGATATGTTAAATAGGTAACATATAGTATCACTACCTCTACCCTAAATTCTTGTCCTAACTTGACACCACTAAGAACACTTCTTTCCTTTTCCATTAACATCATGTTCATTATTTCTGCAACACCATTTTTCTGAGGTGTGTATGGAGTAGTATTCTTTCATGCTATACCACACTTCTTACATAACTCTTCAAATTACTTCTTGTAGAAATCTCCACCATTATCTGTCCCCAATACCTTCATCTTCTTCTTTATCTGGTTCTCCACTAGAGCCTTAAATTCTTTAACCCTGTTAAAGACTCTAGATTTATTCCTGAGGAAATATATCCATGTATTCCTTGAGAAGTCATCTATAAATGAGACATAATACACAGGCTTACCCAATGATGGAACTGACATAGATTCAAACACATCACCGTGCAAAAGCTTTAATATCCCTTTTTTCCCTCTTAGCACCAGAGGGGAAACTCACTCGATTCTACTTCCCATATACACAATGTTCACATAATTAGAAATCTAGAGAGAAATTAGGCATACCTTCTACAATACCATTACCATGTAGTATTTGAAGGCCCTTCTCTCCAGTATGTCCAAGCCTTTATTGCCATAGCATGGTATTTTCTTTAGAGGCCACTAGATTTTCTGTTCCACCTTCAGGAACCACAAAATTGTTGCACCGATCAATAACAATGCTACCCAGAAGCTTGTATAGAGTTCCAATCTGAAATCACCATAGCAATACCAGTGCTCCTTCTACCATCTTTCAAGTATATTTTTAAACATTGTTTTTACACCTGCATCATCCATCTTGCTTACAGAAATCAAATTTCTAGCCAATACAAGATTATGTAGAATACCAGGAAGTGTTCTAATCCTTCAACCTTGCAACTTCAACTTCAATTTTCCATGTCCAATGATTCTAACCTTCTTTTCATTCCTCAAGAAGACATCACCACCGTCATACTTCTCGTACTCATAGAACCAATTCATATGGGGAGTGAAGTGAAAGGATGCACCTAAGTCAATCAACCATTCCTCATGATATACATGTGTACATGAAGAAGAATCCAACTACTCATCCCCAACTTTATTTGAGGTGGTTTTGACCTCTACAGAAGGAGCATCATCATATCCCTTACCTTTCTCAGGATTTTTAGATTTACAATCCCTTTTGTAGTTCCCTTCATTTTCACATTTGCAACATACCTTTACAACTTTTCTTGGATATTTATATCATCCACTTGAGGACTTATTCTTGTTTCTATTCTAGGATTGTCCTCTTACAAACAAGGCTTCTCCATTCTAGCTCTCCATATTTTTCCATCTCATATCTTCTGACAACAAGGATGAGACTATTTCATCAAACTTCAAGGTAGTTTTATTGCTACCTATAACAACAACAAGAGTATCCGATAAATCTGCTAGAGAAAAAAATAAATTAATGCACTTATCTTCATTTGAAATTTTTATATGAACAAATAGGAATTGGATTACCAGAGTATTAAAGGCCTTCAAATTCTCTATCACTGAGTCTCCTTCCTTCATCCTTAGGTTATACAATTTTTTCCCCAGGATTAATTTGTTCACTAGAGACTTAGATTGGTGGAAAGTCCCTAAGTTGTCCCACAAAGCCTTCACCATATCTTCTCTTGATACAATAAAAAACACTAGATCTAAGAGACACAATCATATTTTCATCTTCACCTTATAATCTAACCTTGCCCCATCTCTTGCCAATACTCTTGTTGGTGCCATGCCTGGATCTGCATCAATCCATTGATCGCATTCCACCAACCGATCCTACATCTTGATCTTCCACAACTCAAGACTTTGACCATTAAATTTCACGATCTCTCTCTTTCCACTATTTTCCATCTTCTTTCACCACTAGAATCGATCCCACAGATATCCCATTAAACAAGGTCCACCACAGACCCATTCAAAACCCCTCAGTAGCAAAGGCATCCCCTTGAAGCTAAAACTTCTTTGATACCAAATGTAGGTTTTAACCCTGTATAAAAATTACCTACAAAACAATTCTTAAAATAAAAAATATATATACAATGGAGAGAATATAAAATAAATATACACAGAGATTTTCCCCTGGATCCCAAAACTGGGACTACAAGATTGATTTTTCATTATTATCCTTTCAATGTTATAGTACATATATAGATACATGTCGAAGCATTCATAAACCCCAATCCACTAACCATAGATTAGAACATAATAGTATTTCCCTTGACCGGATCTACAAAATACCATGGGCAAAAAACCATATTGCAAAAACCATGCGTTAAAACTATGCATAAAACGACGCAGAATTTCATTTCTAGCGCATTGTCTTGGACCCCAAAAAAATTATTCTGGTGTCAATTATGGAAAGAATATAACACATACCCAAAAAATGGTTGGATACACCTAATAAGAGAGGTAGTTCTTATGGGTTCCATTCTAGTTTTGATTTAAACAGAGATCACCAACATTATTGCCATCATCCTTATAAGAGGAGTGATAAGTTGTATTTTATAGAAGAGTTTAGGAAAGCTAAGTCTCCTAAATTGATGATGAGTTGAATAAGTCAAAAGATCCTTAAGCACGGTTTCTTGGGATGAAGAAGTTCTTCATATTGCATGATACTCAAGGAACATGAAATCTAGATAACTACCTTCAATCTCAAGGGAAAGAAGACATATGGTGGGAAGATGTGAAGAATTGTTATGAGTAGTCAAAGTGCAAGCCTGAGTTCGAGCATGACTAGAAAGGGAACGAGAAGACTAAAGGAAGATTGCTTGAGAAGCAAGGAGAATATTATGATATGCATGAGAAATGAATGTGGCACTTTACAAGAATGCAATTGATAGATGACATGGGTCTTAGTCTATGGATCAGTAGAGTAAAGGAAATGACATAGAACCATTGCGGTGTGGGACTCATGGTGGAGATCATCGCACAAAGGATTTACCTTTGTATTATAGTGGTGAAACTGGATCATCACAGGCCTCAGATATATAGTGTATAGGAGGCATATGCATTTGGGGATGTAGGTGAGATCATTCCATGGATCTATGCAGTAGTGGATAGCAAGAAGGCATATCATCAGGAATTTATAATTGAGGTGGAAGTAGAACCAGGGGTAGAGTTCCAGGAAGAGCATCAATGTATCTTATAGTGGAAGGATCCCATGCTCTCAAAAGGAGAAATAAAGCAAGTCAAGTGCATGGAAGAAATTTGGGGTTGAGGAAGCTACATGAAAGATGATGGATCAAATGAAAACATAATAGTTTCTCTCAAATTACAGTTGAATTGGAATCCCTTGAGGGATGGTATGTATAGGTGTTTAGTTATAAGGCAACATGCTTGGCATAGCGAGGTAAGGTAACTTGTATATTGTTATATTTATGCATTTATGGTAGTGTGATGCAGGGGATTGTATGGCAAAAGAAACTACCATGAAATCTTGAAGAAGGCTTTGGTTGAGCTTTCCTTTGGAAGCACTAAGAACCATGGGGGTTAAATTATGGTGTATGTTGAAGTATCGTGCTTTAAGTATTTTGTGATTTTCTTGAGCTTGATTTGTGGATTTAATTGTTTTTAGTTCATGCCCATGAAATTTTATTTCTGGTGTCATATTTTTATTGGTTTTTCATTGTTTTCTTCTTATTTTCTTCTTGTTCTTGCCTTTTATGTTTTGAGGGTCTTGGGGATTGGATGGGGAAAGAGAGAAATTTAATTCAACTCAGTGATATTTGAATGAAACCTAATAGGTAATATAAGACCTTAATGAATCTTGGTGCATGAGTAAAGGGCAGCTGAAGACAAGAATATGACAGCCAGTTGGGTTGGTTGGGTCCATTGGGATAAATGGACAGTGGAAAGAAAGTCATGACAAAGGTAACAGGATAGGTAATGTAAATGGATTTGAGGCATCAGATGCCTAGGCTATGTTGGAAATTGTTGTTCTCAATGTTGTGCATGCTTTGCATGGATAAAGGAATTTCTCTTAACCTTGACCTTATGAATACCAATATGTTATGATCATGATTATGCTGATATATATATATATATATATAGATATATATATATATATATATATATATATATATATATATATATATATATATATATATATATGTATATGTATATATAGATATATAGATATATAGATATATGTATGTATTACGTATGTATAGACACACACACACACACACACACACATATATATGAATGTCATTGTCTGATAAGGCCATCAAGGATGATTCTTGTGGAGGAATGATTCTTATGTAGGTGAATGGCATGAAAGGGTTCTTTGTATGATGATGAATCAAGTGGGAATAGTATCCCTGAAATATCTATGAGGTTAGTATCATGTGGATATGATTTTGATAATATGTGCTTATACTATGCCTATGTTTATGTTATGGCAGGCTATGGTGGAGGATACATCAATGGAATAAAATATGTGTGATTTGCGACATGCTAGGATAAGAATGGATAGTGGAAAGAGCCACAAACTTGGGACTTGGGTTGTGGATACACACAATAAGGCATGGGAAAGACACTAAAAGCAAGGTTGCTTGGTAGAGATAATGCAGTCTCTGGATGTGAAGTATTGTTGTTGTGTACATGTTCTACATATTTTACATCTTGTGTTGTGTACCTTTCATACATGTTGTGTTGTATACATCTGATGCTATGTCATGTGTATCGTGTAGTCATTGTATCGTGACATGTGAATTCTTTGTATTGTATTCTGTGTATGTATATGTGTTGTGATTGTACAATAGGTGTAGGTGTATGTGTAGTTTTGTACAATGGGTGTAGGTGTATATGCTAAGATGTACACTCTGTGTATGTGTATGTGTTGGGGTTTGGCTCTCTGGATCCCTAGAGGCTGTGGCTGGATGCTAGTCCCTAGAGCCTAAGGGTTGGGAGAAATTCTCTGCAGCCCTAGATAGCTTGGGATGAGACCAACCTTGAGTTGATGATATTAAGGGTTGAGATGGTATAGTCTCTAGACACCCTTTTTTCTAATACTAAAGAGAAGAGAAGGCACTAGGTGATTCTCAAGTTTTTCAACCGATCTAGTGTGCGTACGTGGTCAAGAGAAAAGAAGGCATTGGGTGCTTGTCGGGTTTGGAAACCGATCCCGTGTGTGTACGGAAAGGAAAAATAACAAAGGAAAAAGAAAAGAACAATTAGGAAGACAAGTATCAATATTTTACTTTAGTTTTAATTATGCACATAGTTTATGATTTTGATTTATGATGATTGTGTTTTTAGCCAATCGGATGTGACATTTCTATACATGATGATTTGATCAAACAACTAGTTTGACTTGTTCTGACGGGAAGTAAATAGAATTGTAGGTGTACCTTATTGATGAACTACCAATGAGGTATGGTTTGAGTTTATTTCAATTCCTTTTGAATCTAATGAAATTATGTGATTAATATAGGAAAGCACGGAAAATCCCTGGTTTGGGTGGTTTGAACTGGCTACTAGAGTGCTAGTAGTAGTAGTAGCAAAAGGAATTGGAATATGCAACAATGTGCTAGTAAAGAATTCAGGAGCACGACCATTATGAGACACTGGTACCCAATAGATTCCATTGATTTCCATGAGCATGTTATGACCGATATGATGGTTTTGTTGTAGGGATATGTCTTGGTTTTTGGACCTTTTGATGCAAGGAAACCTTTCCAAGGGATGTGTTAGGTTCCTATACCAATAGGAGTCATAATTTTGAATGACTAAGGTTAAGCCTTGTAATATTCCACATACCTTTTCTTTATGCAAATGTTTTCATATTATAAAAGTTAAAAATGTAAAGAGGGTATGTCCTCAAAGAAAAATCAAAGGACAAAAGAATAAGAGAAGATCAAAAAATTGAAAATATATGAACCCCAAAAACAAAGAGACCATGAAAGTGTGCAAGTCTAGATGCCACTACTATTTACTTTCATGCATAATAATGATTGTGTGTAACTTGTTATTCATACCACAATCCATGGTAATCAAACTATTTAATCTTGGTTATTTCATGCTTTGAATTTTATGTTTATAGTTACAGAATAAAATAGTTAGGTAGAGAAAATAAAAGGAGCTCATCAGCTTAATCTGAGCCCTTGGATGATATAAGGTTAGAAATAGATAGATTGCTTTTCAAAATAAAAATAGATGAATAGTGGCAGATCATAGTTAGGTAGAGAAAATAAAAGGAGCTCATCATCTTAATCTACGCCCTTGGATGATATAAGGTTGGAAATAGATAGATTACTTTTCAAAATAAAAATAGATGAATAAGGGTTTGCTAGCCTAAATGCACCCAAAGAAATGAAGAAAACATGTTAGAGGTAAGAAATGGGTAAGTAGAATAAAGGTTGTTGAACTACAAAGTTGATTGGATGGTAATACATGCATCATGCTTAGATACATATTTCAATATGTATGATTCACTATGGAAGCAAACAAAGGTTTACAGGTTAATGTAATTAACTCCCACTCATTTATATTTCCCCTATACTTACTAATTTCCTATCCATAAGTATGTTCTAGTACATTAAATCCCACAAGTCAAAGAGGCTCAGATCATTTCTCTGACTTTTGCTGGGATCAGACCCTCAGCTTGATGACTTATGGACACAAGTGGTAGAATCCACTTCATAAAATCATTCCCCCATCATACAAACCATTTCCTCTCATCACCCTAAGAAACCCCCTTTTCCTAAGGTTAAACACCTTTTACGTAGGAAAAGTAAGCCCCCCCCCCTGCCCCCGCATGTAAATCCCTTTTCACCCAAAAACCCATAAAAAAACACTTTATCCTAAGTATAAAGCAAAGTGCGTGAAATGTATACATTTTACCTTTTTACTTAGGAAAAACCCACTCCACCCATTATATTTCATATTAATTTCTAATTTTATTACATAACTCCCCCATAACCCTTTTCCCGTATATAACTAAATCCCTATGTAAAATACCCCCAGCCCTTATTTCTTCTAATTAACGCGTCAAGCCCCCCCAAGCATCCGTACATTTCCTCCATGCTATTTCATGACCCGACCACCGTCCGATCAACTGCGCCCTAATCCAACGATGCGCAGCCGTATCGGCCTCACCTGATGCCCGACCTTTACCCTGAGAGTTAAAAATTGTTATTAAGCTCTTCCCGTTCATTGTTAACCCATTATTAATTCCTAAATAAACAAATACCACTGAAGATTAAAGCGTTGGGCCCCTCCTAAACCCAAGCTTTATAACATGTGCATTTCCCTTGCCCGATTGCCATCCGATCAACATCCGCTAAATCCAACACTCCACAACTATATCGGTCATGCCCAATGGCTAAACGTTACCCACCCAATAGGGCGGTTTTCCCCAACCCCCCGATGGCTACGTGTCAACCGTCGAAGTATATCGGGTAACCCCTCCTAAAAACTGCCCTCGCCTCATAAGCATTTGATGACCTCTAATACCACCTCCCCACCAACCTGATAAATCACCTATTATCCGTAATATGAATTTATGCGCCATATTCAAAAATTTTCCATTTAAGCTTAAAACCCCGAAAACCTTCGTTTTCGTGCCTTTTGCCTGTTTCATAGTATAAACCCGTTAAACCCTTCAGCGCCACCCTGAACCCATGCAATGCAGTTCCACCTCAATTTATGTCCAAAACATTGCTACAACCTCTTCCCCAGTCATCCCTATGCAAATAAAGCCATCAAGTTCCTTTCCAACCGACCGAGGTTTTCTTAATAATTGTTGTGTCTCGCAAGTAATTAGCCAAAGACTAGATCTTGGATAAAAAAATTTGATACTAGTCGAAGAACCTGTCTACTCCAAGACTCGACAAGAAACCTGTTAAAATCCTATATTTATAAGAAGAACACAATTATACAAGGAACAGGAGATGAAGACAATTACACACAGAGCTGAGAAGAAAACACTTATACAGAGCATTGACAGTCAAAACAGAGGAGCCAAACTAAAGATGCAGTTAGAAGACAAGAAAGTAAAACGTACTGAGACTTGATCAATGTCCACTTCCTGATGCTGATACACATAAAAACAAAATAATTTACTGTTGAAACACACAGTAAAAGGTTAAAATGTACAGTAAAAGGGAAAGATACATTGAAGGATAAAGATAGGTCATCAAAGTAAAAGAGTATCAGTGACAGAGAGTATCAGTGACAGAGAGTATCAAATGAAAGACTGAAGCAAATGAAACCTCCAGCGTGATAATTTAAACAATAGAGAGCATAAAGAGCTAAATACTAACCATAAAAGCCAGCAATACCACAATAAAAGGGACAACATGAAAGTAGTTCAATAGTTACCTCTATCTTCTTCCGAGAAGATATTTGTATTTCCTAGATTAAATCTCAAGTCAGTTTGAGATATTTGTAATAAAACCTTAGTATAAATACTTCACAATTCAAAGTATGTAGGGTGGATTCTTAGACATTTCTATAGACTTTTTTATCGAAATAATGTAAATCCATTGGAGCATTGACTGAGCCAGCAAGCTGGATTGATGAATAAAGACCAGCTATTTCAAAGGATTCATGTGTAGAGCAAAATGCAAACAAGTATTTTATCATGTTTTTTTTATCTCTTAAAGTTTTTTCCATAATGTTTATCTGAATCTGAATGCCATAACTAAAGTATTGTCTCAAAAATTATTTAATCACACTCTGTTATAATAGATAGGCAAATACATGTTTTCTACTGATAATCTAAGTTAAGGAATTCTTAATTTCTCCTTAGTTTAGGTTGTTTCTCTATAATCTATAGCAAAGGATTCTTAATTGCCCTTTGTTTCTGATAACCCACTGTTCCTTGTTTCAATCCCGGTCTGAGAATTCTTAATTTCTTTCTCACCTGGTTAAAACCTTTTCACCCCTCTGGCCCAAAGACCTGCGCTCTACTCTACTATCTTGCCCTTTGAACATTCCCTTTAGTGAGTTGATCCAGTCTTGCTGCTCTTTTGTTGACTCCATAGTCCAATGGACTAGAGACATCATTCTATCCATCTGTTTAAAGGATCCCACCACCCAATCTTCAATACAAATAAAAAACCCCTTGAACATTAAGAACTAGCCTAAAATCCCATCAAACAAAGCTAAATCATATAAGAGAGCCCTCTTTGGACTTAGGTTGGCTAGAGCCTATGCCCAAAAGTTGGTTTATGGTTACCTTGATCATTTTATTTCTTCTAATAGCTTCTAGAGAAAATTTTGAGTGATAACATAGTGGCGACAATACTAGGGACGACTAACATTTTCTTCAAAAATGTTTTACAGGTTCAGATCTGATCTATGATGGTGGACAGTGATCAGACACACAAAGGTTAAAATCATCCACCTTGCGACTCCAATCAATTTCACGGTCAAGACTCCACTGGAGGAATGAACCTGAAAGAACAATATGAAAAGATCAGGCTTTTAACTTGGATTATTATCCAAGACATTATGTTCTTTCTCATCAATAAATTTTTTCAATGTATATTGTATTTTAGAGAAGATTTTATATTAATTTTTTATTATTTCCCTTTGAAAATTTTAGATATAAAGTCTCCTTACACATTTGAGCAGCAGTCTTCTAACTCTTATGAAGATCATTTTCCAATTAAGGAGCATCAAACAATCAAGACTAATCATACAATCCCTGTACATATTCTTGTACCTTATAAAGTTCCTGATAGATATAAGCCACTCATCTTACCTCCTACACTCCATGCTTTCCCTAATAATTATTACAATTATCTCCATAGGTTTGATGGAGAGAATGGTATCACTGCCCAAAAATATATTCAAGGTTTTGAGAATTATTTGGACTTATTTGAAATTGATGAAGATGATGTTATTATTAGGGCTTTTGATCATTCTTTGCAAAGTAGAGTAAAGAGTTGGTTCAAGAATTTATCTATTGCAAGCATCTCAAATTTCCAACAGTTTGTCAAAATTTTCCTTGATAGGTGGATAAGCAAAGTCAAAAAATTTGTGATCATAGAAGAATATAATCAGTTAAAAGGACAACCAAATGAAACAATACAACAATTTTCTAACAGATTTAATCAAGTCTATTATTCAATGCCATCAAATATAAGACCTCCTCCTGATTTAGATCTCTTGCATTATCTAAAATCATTTGATCCAGAGATAGAATTTCAGCTAAGAGAAATAAACCCCTCAACACTGGATTAGATGCAGAACATTGCAGTAGATGTAGAAGTTCATTTCCAGATTAGAAGAGAAAGGTTGAAAGCGGAAGCAAAGGAAAACAACATTGCAGAGGAAAAACTCGACATTTTGATAGGAGAGGATGCAGAAGATCACCATGAAAGATAATTTTTTTTCTCAAAATCACCATGACACATTTATTTCACAAAAAGGAGAGGTTGAGAGTCATGAACAAGTTCCTACTAATTCCAACTACCATAGATCAAAAGATAGATTCATAGAGCAATATGTGGAGGAGCAATCTCCTGATCTAATGTGTATGTTTGATGACATTACTTCTTTTGATGATTTGCCTAAATATGATCAGTATGATGATAATCATGTTCTTCAAATCCAAACTAACTTTACAGAGCAATCAGAAACTAGTTTGGGAATAAGGAAATTCAGTTGCAGCAGCTTGAAAACAGTGATCATCTTATCCATATTAGCTATGAAAGTGAGGAAGAAAGTGCAAAAAATTTGGAAATAAGTGGAGCTTCTTTGCCTCTTTGTTTTGAATCATTTCAGTTTTTAAAGGAAATGTGGTATAAAATCTCTAAAGAAAAGGATGAGCAGCTTGTAGAAATCTATGAAGTTCCATTCAAACCTATATGCAATAAGTTGCAGCAATCCTTTCAAGTTGTTTATGATCCAATAGCTGATAGGTTGGGTAATGAATGCAATCATAATTTTTCTCCATTAATTGACTATGAGAGTCAAAATCAAGATGATAAAGGTTTCACCAGACAGACATTTCAAACAATAAAAATATCATCACAAAGCTTATCTGAAAGTCTACAGCGTGTTAAAGATAAAAGTGGCATTTCAGTTTCATGGCATGGAGGCCATCCAGAACAATTGTGCATTTGCTTAAATTAGTTGAAAAATAGTGTATATATTTTGGAAGATCCTTTTGTACAATTTTTAGAGTCTACAAAGGAAATCAAGTGTTTCCTTATCTTCTCATTGGTTGACAAGGTTATCACTAGTTTTAGAATCTTAGTTTTAATCACAAATAAGCCCAAGCAACAAAATCCACCAAAGTATATGATGCTTGAATGGTTGTATTGGCTGTTTCATTTTCCCTAACCAGCAGTTGGACAACTGATTAGAGTAAGTAGGTAGGATTTTAGTTTGAATAAATTCAGTTGCAGAAAAGGGTGTATTTTTCAGTACAAGGGTTTCAGTCACAAAGTTTATACAACAGAGCATATACATGTTTGGGATTGGCCCAATGGATCAGGCTACTAGTCGATGGTGTTCTTGAAATCTCATAAGGAGATGCCATCCCCATGTGGAGCCACTTTTAGGTTCCTATACTAATAGGAGTCATAATTTTGAATGACTAAGGTTAAACCTTGTAATATTGCACATACCTTTGCTTTCTACAAATGTTTTCCATATTATAAAAGTAAAAATGTAAAGAGGGTATGTCCTAAAAGAAAAATCAAAGGACAAAAGAATAAGAGAAGGTCAAAAAAATGAAAATATATGAACCCCAAAAACAAAGAGACCATGAAAGTGTGCAAGTCTAGATGCCACTACTATTTACTTTCATGCATAATAATGATTGTGTGCAACTTTTTATTCATACCACAATCCATGGTAATCAAACTATTTAATCTTGGTTATTTCATGCTTTGAATTTTATGTTTATAGTTACACAATAAAATCTAACCAAACAGTTTAATCTTGGCAGATCATAGTTAGGTAGAGAAAATAAAAGGAGCTCATAAGCATAATCTGAGCCCTTGGATGATATAAGGTTAGAAATAGATAGATTACTTTTCAAAATAAAAATAGATGAATAAGGATTTTATAGCCTAAATTCACCCAAAGAAATGAAGAAAACATGTTAGAGGTAAGAAATGGGTAAGTAGAAGAAAGGTTGCTTAACTACAAAGTTGATTGGATCATAACACATGCATCATGCTTAGATACATATTTCAATATGTATGATTCACTATGGAAGCAAACAAAGGTTTACAAGTTAATGTAATTAACTCCCCATCATTCATTTTTTCCCCTATACTTACTAATTTCCTATCCACGGGTATGTTCTAGCACATTAAATCCTACAAGTCAAAGAGGCTCCGAGCATTTCCTAACTTTTGGTGGGACCGGACCCTCATCTTTATGACTTATCGACACAAGTTCTAGAATTCCCTTCATAAAATCATTCCCCCTTCATACAAACCATTTCCCCTCATCACGCTAAGAAACCCCCTTTTCCTAAGGTTAAACACCTTTTATCTAGGAAAAGTAAAACCCCCCCAATGTAAATCCCTTTTCACCCAAAAACCCATAAAAAAACACTTTATCCTAAGTATAAAGAAAAGTGTGCGAAATGTATACATTTTAACTTTTTACTTAGGAAAAACCCACTCCGCCCATTATATTTCATATTAATTTCTAATTTTATTATATAACTCCCCCATAACCCTTTTCCCATATATAACTAAATCCCTATGTAAAATACCCCCAACCCTTAAATCTTCTGATTAACGCGTTGGACCACCCCTAAGCCTTTGTACATATCCTCTGTGTTGTTTCACGACTTGACCACCGTTCGATAAACTGCGCCCTAATCCAACGATGCACAGTCGTATCGACCTCACCTGATGCCCAACCTTTACCTAGAGAGTTAAACATCGTTATTAATCTCTCTCTGGTCATTGCTAACCTATGATTAATTCCTAAATAAACCGATACCGCCGAAGATTAAAGCATTGGGCCCCACCTAAACCCAAGCTTTTATAACCTGCACATTTCCCTTGCCCAATTTCTGTCCAATCAACATTCGCTAAATCCAAATCTCCACAACCATATCGGTCGCACCCGATGGCTAAATGTTACCCGCTCGATAATCTGATTTTCCCTGACCCCCCAATGGCTATGTGTCAAGCACCGGAGTATATCGGGTGACCCCTCCTAAAAACCTCCCTCGCCTCATAACTAGTGTGACGACCTCTAATACCACCTCCCCGCCAACTCAATAAATCACCTATTATCCATAATATGAATTTCTGCGCCATATTCAAAAATTTGCCCGTTAATATTAAAAACCAAAATACCTTCATTTTCGTGCCTTTTTCCTGTTTCACAGTATAAACCCATTAAACCCTTCAGTGCCACCCTGAACCCCTGCAACACAGTTCCACCTCCATTTACGTCCAAAACATTGTTACAACCTATTCCCTAGGCATCCCTATGAAAATAAAGCCATCAAGTGCCTTTCCATCCGACTGTGGTTTTCTTAATAATTGTTGTATTTTGCAAGTAATTAGTCGAACACTAGACCTTAGATAAACAATTTTGATATTAGTCACAGAACCTGTTTACTCCAAGACTCGACAAGAAACCTATTAAAATCCTATATTCAGAAGAAGAACATAATTATACAAGGAACAGGAGATGAAGACAATTACACAAAAAGCCAAGAAGAAAACACGTATACAGAGCATTAACAGTCAAAACAGAGGAGCCATATTGAAGATGTAGTTAGAAGACAAACAAATAAAACATATTGAGACTTGATCAATATCGACTTCCAGACGTTGATACACATAAAAAAAAAAGAATTTAATATTGAAACACACAGTAAAAGGTTCAAATGTATAGTAAAATGGAAAGACACAGTGAAGGATAAAGACAGGTCATTAGAGTAAAAGAGTATCAGTGACAGAGAGTATCAAATGAAAGACTAAAGTAAATGAAACCTCCAGCGTGATAATTCAAGCAAGAAATATCATAAAGAGCTAAATACTAACAAAAAAAGCCAGCGATACCACAATAAAAGGGACAACATGAAAGTAGTTCAATAGCTACCTCTATCTTCCTGCGAGAAGATATTTGTATTTCCTAGATTAAATCTCAAGTCAGTTTGAGATATTTGTAATAAAATCTTAGTATAAATACTTCACAATTCGAAGTATGTAGGGTGGATTCTTAAACATTTCTATAGACCTTTTGATCAAAAGACTATAAAGCCATTGGAGCATTGATTGGCCAACAAGCTGGATTGATGAATAAAGACCAGATATTTCAAAGGATTCATGTGTACAGCGAAGTGCATACAAGTATTTTCTCACATTGTTGTTATTTCTTAAAGTTTTCTCCATAATGTTTATCTGAATCTGAATTCCATAACTGAAGTATTATCTCAAAATTTTTTTAATTACACTCTTTTATAATAGTTAGGCAAATAAATGATTTCTACTGATAATCTAAGTGAAGGAATTCTTAATTGCTCCTTAGTTTAGGTTGTTTCTCTATAATTTATAACAAAGGATTCTTAATTGTCCTTTGTTTCTGATTACCCTTTGTTCTTAATTTCAATCCCGGTCTAGGCATTCTTAATTTCTCTCTCACCCTGGTTAAAACCTTTTCACCCCTCCAGCCCAAAGACCTGCACCCTACTCTACTATCTTGCTCTTTGAACAATCCCTTTAGCAAGTTGATCCAGTCCTACTACTCTTTTGTTGACTCGATAGCCCAATGGACCAGAGACATCATTCTACCCATCTATTTAAAGGATCCCACCACCCAATCTTCAATACAAATCCAAAACCCCTTGAACATTAAGAACTAGCCCAAAATCCCATCAAACAAAGCTAAATCATATAGAGAGAGCCCTTTCTGGGCTTAGGTTGGCTAGAGCCTATTCCCAAAAGTTGGTTTGTGGTTACCTCGGTCATTTTCTTCCTTTTAATAACTTCTAGAAAAACTTTTGAGTGATAACAGGATGGATTGCTCGAGTGAAGGGGATGCCAACAAAATTTGGAAGGTGGGTGATTGCACAAAAGGGGGTTACTAGATTTCCTGAGGGACTGTGTATTAGAGAAGGGAAGGCTAGGGAATGAATTTCTTTTGGTCATTAGCATATCCAGATGGATTCAAAAGAACATTGGGAGTGTTCCCTAGAATAATGAGTTGGTAACTGTTCACTGAGAGAACAAGTAGAGCAAGGATTTTAGTGATAGACATTGGATACTGACTTTGATTTTGGTAGTGGATTCTGGACTTCCTGGGAAGGAGGTGAGTCCTAGTGCTACTTTGTAGGTGGAGGTGTGAGCCTCTAGATTCCATTGTTGCAGAAGCATGCATCACATCCTTTTATTTGTTGGTTATAGAAAATGTGCATATGTATATCTATGTATATTATTGTAAATATTGTATTAAGATATGTTTATAAAGCAACATAGGTAGTATGATTATTTGTTGGTTGAAGAAAATGTGAATAAGTATATGTGTTTGTCATTGTAAATACCACGTTGAGATTGTTTATAAAGCTTCATAAGCAGTATGGTGTTCATGGCTTCAATAGTTTGGTATAATGTAAATGCTACATTGAGTTGTGTTATAAATCTCTATAGGAAGTATGTTTTGTTGGTTATAAGTGTCATTGAAGACCAAGGATGGTGTTCCCCAAAGGGGGAGGGGTTTGTAACTACCCCTGGTTGATCTTCCATGTAAATAAAAATAATACCAAGGTCATGGGGCACATATGCCAAGTTGAATGGTGGGTGAATATTATAGTGGGGATCACTTGTGGTTTATTTATGGATATGGAAATTGGCAAAGGAAAAGAGGAAATAATTTGCATTTAATTATGACAAATATGGAAGATAGGATATCTTATCACTCAGATTTTCCTTGAAGTTGTTGGGAAGAGGAAAGGGGTCCGAGGTAACCACAAACCAACTTTTAGGTACAGAATCTAGCCAATCTATACCTAGAGAGGCTCTCTCTTTAAGTTTTAGCTTTGTTTTGAAAGATATTAGGCTAGTTATGAAAGTTTAGGGGTTTTGATTGTGTTTGGTGGTGAAATTCAATAGAAGAGGGATAGGATTGCGTAGTTTAGGCCATTGGTCTAATGGAGTTAAATAAGATGGCTTACCTAGATTTGGTTTCTTAATAAGGGATGGTTTCATAGGGCAAGATAGCTAAACAGGGAACAAATAATGACTTGGTAAAATGGAATGGAATCAAAATGGATGAAGGGAAATTAAGAATCCTTCAACATATTTTGAGAGAGGGAACTTAGATGATTATCAATAAAGAGCAATTAAGAATTCTTTACTAAATAATCAAAATGAATAAACTAGGAAATAGGAGCAATTAAGAATTCACTGCTTATGCTAGTTTAGAGGAAAACATTTAAGAATAAAAACGATTGAAAACAGATTGCACTTAAGCACTTTCTAATTTATTCTTTTTTGTTTACTACTCAGATATGAAACACAGTTGATATAATAAACAAGAAAACTTTAAAACATGAGATATAGAAAACTTATTGATCTGGTGTCTGACTCATGAATCCTGTGAAAAGTCCTTTGCATTAATTCTTCATCCAACTAGCCATACAAAATTTGTCCAACAACACTTTATTCCAAAGTAATCAGTTTTACAACAATGTCTAAGAATCCACCCTCAGTACTCCAATTGAGGGAGTATTTATACAAAAAATATCTCATAACAAAGTGAGATATATTCTAGGATGACTATCAATAAGTTACAAGAAAAATAGAGACAGATGGTCTCATAGATAGAAGAAAAGGAAAAATGATGTTGTGATGTTCCTATTCTTATGAATGTGATGGAGGTAGGCCCTAAGATTTGGCAGGTTGTTGTCTTCTTTATAATTCTGTGTTGGCTACCCTGTTTTCACTGATACTCTTTACCTGCTCTGATACTCTTAGACCTGTTTGATCTCTGTTTATCCTCTTTACCATTATTGACTGTAGCAAATAATCAAAATTTACTTTTTACCAAGGATAATTTACAAACTTTCTAACATTTCTTCCCACCATTTTGGTTGTGGTATTTTGGTTTTTTGAAGTTTCCTTAGGGTCTCATCAGTTTCGGTGTACCTGGAAAAGGGAGGCTGAATTCGAAACAAGTGCTTTATTTCATGCTCGACATAGAATATGTTCTCTAGGCTGTCATAGAGAACTCTGCCTATAGGCAATGCTTTTGATGCTGATGCACTCGTTGATGAACTTGTCTAGTTGCCTGCATATTGAATTAATTTCTCCACATAATCTATATGCCTCATTAATTTGCCATTAATAACTAAAGGACTAGGCAACCCTTTACTTTGCAAAATATCAAATTTCTTCATAAAAGCATTAATTTCTTCCTGCATGTCATGGCATCTCCTTTCTAAATTTGCATCAAAGTCCTTTTAGTTAAAACCCTTTTAACTTCCAGAATTGTCCCTGTTATGTCTTCAATGCCCAGTTCTTCAAGCTAGTACTTATTTTTGGTATTCAAAAAATTTATGAGCCTAGTGGCTTTCCCAGGCATCTTTCCTAACGCTGCTCTTGTCCTTTGAACCTCTTCTTGGGCTGCCTTTACTAAATCAATTTGTTAAGAAATTATTTGGATTGATGGCCAAACATCATTTATTGACTGAGCGATGTTGGCCCAAAGAATCTTTTTAATATCTGTCAAGGTCTTGTCAAATGTAAGGTCCTTTTCTAATGATTTAACCCTCTTTTCTAATCCTTTAATTTCCCTCATCTTTTCTGCAACATTGATCTTTGAGAGATCATACTTTTGCTCCAAGGTAGCAAATTGTTCTTTTAACTTTTGCAGCTCTGTGACTTGGGGCTTCAATTCCTCCATTGATTTTACTAATTCATTTGGACTAAGGACTGAAATTTCTGCTTATGTTGTACCTGTTGTTGTTGTTGCTGTTACTGCCTCTGCTGTGACCACTGGAACAAAAGGTGCCAGAATTGTTCCAAGGGTTGAAGGGGCTATAGTGGAAACTACTGGAATGACAATGGGAGGCTGAGAGGTTGAATCTTCTTGCTTGTCCTTCAATGATTTCTCCAATTCTTGTTCAGTTTCCTTTAGCTGCTCATTAAGTTTCATAACTAAATCCATTAGTTCTTCTTCTGTTCTTTGTTGTATCACCTCAGCTGTTTGGGGGTGCTATGAAGGTGGCAATTTCAGTTGCTTTCTCAAAGCGACGATGTCTTCATCCTTTTTTTTTATTAAGGCTTCTGCAACCTTCACATCTTTAGGATCATGACCTAACCCAATGATCACTCTTCTGATGTTTTAATCCTGTTGTCTTTAGCCTGTGAAGAGGCTTTCTCCAGTTGTAGTTGGGAAGTTGTGTTATTCAAAGAATTTTCCAGCCTTTGGGCCATCATAGCCTTACCAGACAAGGTGGAATAAATCATCTCTCTAGTTTGTTTGTGCAATTCAATTTGATCCAAGGGATGAATATCCTTTGCCATAACCTCAAAATTGGTTCTGAGATAGTCTGCTGCTGATTAAGGTTGTTGCACTTTAGGTTTGAAATAACTCATTATCATTTTACCTTCCTTGATGTCATAGGCTGACATCAATCTATTTTGATTAGTGGGAGCCATTTTCAAATATTGATTGTAAACCTGAATCCTCAATGGATCATTTCTGGCTTTTATTTCTATAAATGTCTTCTTGATATCTGAAGTGTCCTTTCCTGGTGGTCTGAAAGATGATACCTCTGCACTTTGTTGTCTCTCTAGCTCCTGTCTCTGTGAGCTAGTAGATGTTCCACCTACTGGGAATGTTTGATGACTATCTTTTCCTTCTTTCCTTTGACTATCAGTAGTCTCTTCAAAAAATTCCTCCTCTGAAAGAGGATTTAACCTTTGCCTTTTTGCACCAGGCTGCTCTGAGGGTCCACTGGCAAGGGTAGCTAATTCCCTGTCTCTTTTCTTATTCCTTTCCTCATTCAGAGGAGTCTGCAAAATTGGAGGTTCTCCCACATTGCCCTGAGTTGGGGGAGTTTGCATTTGGGCCTATTCCTTGGAAGTTTCAGGTTGTTTTGACATTGTAGATTGCACTGTGGCTTGAGTGCTATTCTCTATCCCCTTTCCCTTAGATGTTTCTGTAGCTGGTGTATTGGTCTACTGTGAGTGTATTTCAGAGGTCCCCGCTACTGAAGCACTTATTCCTGATGCTAATTTATGAGAACTATCATAATGTACCTGCCCAAGAGAATCTAAGTCAAGAGTCTTTTCAAGATCTCTCATTATATTTTCAATATTCACCTATTCACTCTCAGCAGCTACTAAGGTCCCCTCTCTCCATTCATCCATGTTGGCAAACTGTTCAATTTCTGGGATCCTATGATGCATATAGGGGGACAACCTATTCTTCATTCTTCTATCACAGATAAAGCCCTGAGGGTCATATGGGGCCCAACCAAAGCTCTTTTGTAATCTAAGGTAGTTTTCTAGAATCCTTTCTGCTACTTCCCTTGCTTCTCTACTGTTGCAGATGAATGGGCCTATTTGATGTTTGATCCTGAGCTGTGCTTTCTTTTTGGCTTTGGTAAAATGGATCAAATCTGCATTACACATCTGCCTATAGTATTCCAATGCAAACAGTCGCATTGGAACATACTTTGGTAATTTGAAGGGGGCGATCTCACAACCATATATCTTGAATTCTGTGAAATTCTGATATAGGTACCAATCTCCCACTTCGTACTGTTTAGAAAGTTGAAGGGTATTTCTAATATAACCACTAATCATGGGAGGGGAAACCCCTGTTAACAAGTTAGTTTCTGGATGAATGAATAGGTCAATGAATTCATCATAGGAGTAAGGGGTTTCAAAGGAATCATGGAAGACTGCAGACCAGAAGATTATAGACCTTGGATTTCCTCTGGTGTCATGTTTCAGGATAGGGGATGGGAAGTTGTCTGATTGATAAAAGAGCATAAGATGGTATATAAAGGTGGTGTACTTGAAAACTCTTTCATTTACCACTCTCATGAACTGGTCATGAATCTTGTCAGTAATGTAGGAGGCAAAGTCATAGTTGACAGCACGGGGCTATCCAAGAGTAAAAATTGACAACATTGTTAAGGTTAACTCATCAACAATTTCACTAGTATTGAAACCCATTATTGATGATATCATTTCGATTATGAGTTGTCCCATATCTATAAAGAAAGTTTGCATGTAAGGAGGTGGGCCATTAGGTTGATGTTTCAGTGACATGAAAGTTTGATAGAGGTGATTGAGTTCCTCTTAGGATAATTTAGTTGATTTCTCAAGTAAATCTCCCATGGAAAGGGGAGTTAGGGCTTGACTGGGATGAAACTGTAAAATTTCATTAATTGACTCACCAGTTATTGGAAAAAGAATGGTTTGGCTCGGGGACATGACTGCTTGACGATTAAGTTCATAATTGGCGTGGCAATGATGAATTATTTCTAGGAAAACATGAATTGAGGGTAGAAAATACATAGGAAGGTTGGATTCCCACAATCCTAGGATATCAGAGCCATTTAGATAGTTATCTCTGCTTTGGCAAAAGGCTCTCAGGTAATTTTTGTTAGTTATGAGGTCTTTTATCTAGAAGTCCCTATCAGCTAAAGGCAGATAGTCTAAATCTTTGTGGGGAGCATTTAGGGGTGTAACATTCAAAGATACAGGGGTTTCCATGTCTGGTTCTTATGGATTCATACGGAAACAGTGGTTTTCTATAAAAAAAAAATGGGCAAAACAAAGGGTCTGGGAACTTATATGATGAAAACAAAGACTGAATTGTAGTGAATTTGGGTCTTTTCTGTTAAATTACAGTGAAAACGAGAACTTGTAGGGTTTTATTGGGAATTTGGATAAATACCTGTGTTCGGGGGATGAACAATGAAATTTAGGTACTGGTTGTGGCTAATAGGCTCTGGGTTGCGTCAGCTACAAGTTTCGAGTGGGTTGGCGGCTGAAAACTTTGAACTGTTGACTTCGACATTCTTTTGCATGGGAGCACAGGTTTACAGTACGAGGCAATGAAAATGACATTGTTTGTTTTATTTACAAAGTCAAGGGTTGGCGGGGTTTTTTGGTTTCGGGACGGGTGACGTCAGCGGGGAGTGACATGACAGTTTTGTCGTATGCGGGAAGGCGGTAAGCGGTTTCATATTGCACTGCTTTTGGGGACGGGCGGTAATAAGCCAGGAGCCAGCGATTCCATAGATTTTGCGATGCATGGCAGAGGCGCTATGGCAAAACCACGTTGTGATCGTGTGCTAACGCGCGGTCACAAAGGGGTGTGCGATATCGATGATAGCCGTTGGATGTCAAAGGTGTGATCGGATGGCTAACGAGAGGAGCGATGCGATGGGATTTAACAACGGCGAGCCCAACACAATTAAGGTTTAATTAATTATATCGGGGGTGGTATGATAGGTCGGGGAGGTTCTTAATTAACCGTGAGGGTTAATTAATCCTTTATTAATGCAGTGGGGGACTAGGGATATTAACTAGGTACGGCTTAACTAGTTAATCCTGGTTAAAATGTATTTATGGTTATAACTTAACCAAAGGGGTGAGATATATAGAAATTTGAGATTTTTAATAGTTTAAATAATACGAGACAAGGTGAATCTTTGTGCAGGAGTTAGATAATATAAGTTAATAGTTAATATGGTAATGTAATGAAAAAACGCCAAGTAAAAAACATTAGAATTGTGTATTTAACTTAGGCTTGAACGAAAAAAGGGTTTTTATGGGGTGTTGTGTAATTTTCCTAAGTAAAACATGATTTTACTTAGGAAAAGAATTATGAAGGTGAATGAGTGTTCTTATGAATAATTTTAAGTACTTTAGGCTTTAAAAACTATTGAGCCGAGGGTCCGGTCCCTCCAGAAGTCAGGGAAATGCTCTGAGCCCCTCTAATTTGGCAAATGCCTTGGTACTTAGGGGAAATTAGTGAGAATTTAGGGAAAAATGAAGGGGGAAGTTAAGTATTTGACCTTGCCTTGTTTAGAATGCTTCCAGTGTAATGTCTGCCTTGTACTTGAGATGAAAGTAAAAATTAACACATTTAGAGTCATTGTTCATCACATGTAATTCTACAACATCATCTACCTACCCTACCTAACTTAACCTAACATTTTTTCTTCTTTATTTGGGTGCACTTAGACTCGCAAACCCTTATCAAACTTTTCTTTTTTTTACATGGAAATATCTATCTAAATCTAGCCCTATTACATCCAAGGGTTCAGATTAAACTATTGAGCTCCTTTTATTCACTCTACCTATCTACTTATCTGACAAGATTAAACAATTTGGTCAGATTTTATTCTCTATTTCTACAACATGAAATTCAAATATGAACTAACCAAGCTTAAGTTGTTTGATTGTTCATGAATTGTGGCATGAGTTGACAAGCTACACACAATTGTTTATTGCACAAGAGTAAAAAGTAATGGAATTTAGACTTGCACACTTTCCTTGGTCTTTCTTTTGATGGGGTTCATTTTCTTTCATTTTTTTGACCATCTTTTTTATTCTTTTCACCCTTTGATTTTTATTTTAGGGTATACCCTCTTTACATTTTTGAAATCTTTTGATTTTTTGAGAATATGGAAAACCTTTGCAACAAGTAAAGGTATGAACATATTACATAGCTCATCAAGTCAATCATGATATATGACACCTATTGGTATAGGAGCATAACACTAGCTCCACTTGGGGATGGATTTTCTTAGCGGAAAGTCAAGAACAACAGGTCAAATGGCCTCTGAATGACTTTGACTGAACTATGGAATCTTCTTTTTCTCATTGCTTTATTGTATATATGATAGTGACACTTCTGAAGCTTAGGGCCTTCTCTTCAAGCTTCAACTTCAATAAGCTACTATCCAATCAAAACCAGGACAATACAAAGGATATAGTATGTACATGTTAAAAGTGAGGATACATTAATAAGTAGGATCAAAGTAATGTTTCAACATCTGACCATTAACTGGCCCTTCTTTTGTTTATGTGCCATCCAAATTTTTCAGATAATATGTATTGTTTCCTTGTAAGGCATAGATAATATAAGGTCCTTTCCATAAGAAGTCAAACTTCCCATGTTTCCCCTTATCCTCTCTCTTGGAATCCCATCTTAACACTTTGTATCCAAGGTAGAAGTCATCTGCCTTGGTCCTTTTATCAAATACTTTCTTAAGCTTTTCTTGCAACACTTGGGATCTTTGATACACTTCTTCTCTTGCTGTAGATTGATGGTCTGGTTTATCCTCCTTTGAATATCATTAGGTTCCACCTGAGCTTCTTGAAGTAATTTCATTACAGGAACTCCTAATGATGAAGGGAATACAACCTCCATGCCATAAACTAATTCATAAGGACTGGTTCTAATGGATTTTTTGGTGGTAAGTCTGTCTGCCCATAATGCATTTGTCAGTTTCTTGTGCCAATTTTTCTTGTTCTCCTCCAATAATTTTTTAATAATATTAATGAGGCTCTTGTTGGAAGACTCAACTAGTCCATTACCTTGAGGGTAATAGGCTATGGAATGGCCTAAGGTGATGTGGTATTTGTTACAAAAACTTATCATTTTCTTGGATTTGAAGGCAGCAGCATTATCAGTTATGATTTTATCAGGACAACCAAATCTAGACAATATGTTGGTTTCTAAGAATCCTATGATCACTGTGTCATTAGCTTGTCTGGAGGGGATGACCTCTATCCATTTGGTGAAATAGTCTATGGCAATGAGAATCCATTTGTGTTGGCCAGAAGAGGGAGGATGGATTTCTCCAATGAAGTCAAGGCCCCATTATTGGAAGGGTTTTTCAGTGGAAATTGGTTTGAGGGGTAAAGGTAACAATTTTCTCTTGCCTTCAAAAATTTGACATTTATGGCAAGCAGTAACAAATTTCTTTACATCAGCGAACAAGCTTGGCCAATAAAATGCAGCCCTTAGGATCTTGTCTACAGTTGATTTCCAGTAAAGGTGCCCACCACAATCTCCTACATGAAATTCTTGGAGAGCCTTGTGAACTTCTTCTTTTAGTAGAAAATTCAATAAAATTCCTTCATGATTTTTCCAAAAAAGAGCATTATCTAAAATAAAAAACTTTGAAGCTTTCATCTTTAAAAACCTTTTCTTTGTTCTGGATAACTCTTGAGGAGCCTACAGGTTTATTAATTCATAAATTACATCAGCATACCAAGGTGAATCTAAGAAGGCCTGACTGATTTGTGGAGTCACCATCTCTTGTTCGTTATCCAGTTCATTAATGTCCAGGGCTTGATAATTTATTTCTGTCATGAGTTTGGCCAATCCTTGTCCTTTTATTAGCTTTGTAGGTTTTATTTCAATATCATATTCTAATATGGTAGCAATCCATTTACCTCTTTTGCCCTCAATTCCATCCTAGGTTAAGATGTCTTTGACAACAAAATTTGGTACATAGGCTATCACATGAGAGTATAATATATAGACTCTGAAGTCTTTAATGGCTTTTACAAGTGCAAAGGCTTGTTTCTCTATGATTTTGTATTTTAATGATGCATCCCTAAGTGCTTTACTAAAAAAGGCTATGGGTTTCTCACATCCTTGATCATCCTTTTGTAATAAAACAGTTGCTATAGTGTGTTTTGATGCGAATGAAAATATTATGAAGTCTCTATCAAATTGTGGACTGGTTAAGACCGGTGTTCTAGTTAAAGCCATTTTAATTTCTTCAAATGCTTGTTTGGATTTTACTGTCCATTTGATACTTGAACCCTTTTTTAACATATCATTAAGCAATCTAATTAGTTTGACTAAATTAGATATGAATCTTCTCAAAAAAATTATCTTTCCTAAGAAAGCTTGAAGTTCTTTGATATTTCTTGAATGAGGTATCTGCCGAATAGCTTCTATTCGAGTAGGACCAATTCGAATGCCATCTTTGGAAATGATATGGCCCAAAAGTTTACCTTCCTCGAGACCAAACAAGGACGTCTTTGGATTTAAAGAGATACCATATTTTCTGCATTTTAGGAATACTTGTCTGAGATAGTCCAAACATTGTTGATCTGATTTAGAAAAAACAGTTAAGTCATCCAAATATATGACAAGAAAATCATGAATTTCTTTTGCAAATTCTATGTCCATTGCTCTTTGGAAGGTTGCTCTTTCATTTTTAGGTCCATATGGCATTTTGATGTACATGAGTGTGCCCCATGGTGTTGTAAAAGAAGTTTTCTCCTGGTCATCAGGATGAACCAAAATCTGGTTATATCCTGAGAACCCATCTAAAATTGAAATCCTAGAAGAACCTACTACCCTTTGTAAAATATGGTCCATCTTGGGTAAAGGGTAATTGTCCTTCAGAGAAACCTTATTCACATTTCTTAAATCAACACATAATCTGATTTCCCCAGTTTTCTTCCTAGCAGGTACTAGATTAGACACCCACTCTGAAAAACTAATAGGGGCAATTATCACTACTTCATACATTCGTTTAATTTCTTTTTCAATCAATGGTAGAAGTATAGGGTTAATTCTTCTGAGGTTTTTTTTGAATGGTTTCTGATTTTCTTTCAAAGGTATTGTATGTTGAATTATAGAGGTGTCATATGATTTCAATTCCTCATAGCTCCAGGCAAAGACATCCTGGAATTCTTTCATTAGTTCAACATATTTTAATTTCTGGTCAGGAGGCAAAGATTTGGATAACTTTATCATTTTTGGATTTTCTTCAGTCCCCAAGTTATATTCTTCAATGTCTACTTTTAGTGGTTCTATCTTAGGTTTCTTTGGAATATCATTAGAATCAAAGAGATCTTCTAGAGGAGTTAGTCCTTTAGGCAGGTGATTATCTTTTAAATCAATGACTTCTGATTCTCCTTCAATAATCTCATCAATTTCCATCTGTTTAAGGTCCTGCATTTCTTTGTTGGTGAACTTTGTGGGATGAAGCATTTGAATTGTACCTTCTTCTGAAATTTCTGTTTCTACCTCATTTGTTCAATCAAATTCAATAGTTATATCTACATCTATGTGACTGTTAGAAAAATCTCCATCTAAAGTCAAGAAATTATTAATCTGCTCATCACTACCAAACACTTTCCGGTTCTTTAAATTGTCAGGTATGGTTGGTCTGTGCCTAATCTCAGCTATAAACTGATGATTTGGTTCGAATGGTAATTTGTAGGTGTTGGAAAACATTTCCAGACTGTGCGCTTTCCAGTTTTGTTTTCTTGGGATTTTAGCAAGCTGAATTTCTAGGAAAGTATTAAGAATATCTATAATTGTTCCTCTGTAGTATCTTAATTTGGGATCGTTAGTTAGATACTTCTCTTTGATCTGTTGAATGGTTAAATCAGAATGTCCTATGACAGATACTCTAATTTCTCCTAATATTTTGACAAGTTTAAGACCTAGCAAGGGAGCTTCATACTCTGCCATATTATTGGTGCACTTAAAGTCTAATATGTAGGCATGGCCTTCAGCATGGTCATTTTCAAGATTGTACACCCAAACTCCTACTCCTACTCCTAATTTGTTGACTGAACCATCAAATTCTAAGTGCCAAAGAATTTCATGTTCGTAGTTGGTATCAGGAGTATCAGGAATTTGTTTAACTGTAAGATCTAATTTTTTACTTTCTTCTGGTTTCTCTTGGGTATCTGATATTTCATTGTTCTCGTAGAATTCCTGGATTTGAACACTAGATTTTTCTTTTTTAATTTCTTTTGGTTCTACTGCTAAAACTTCTAATTCATTGGAGGGATCAATTTCAACATTGTAAAGAATGAATGAATCCATATCAGTGTTACTGAGTAGATGGGGAAATTTTGGGGTTTCTCCTGACTACTTACTACATATTTCATTAAATTTTCTCTGTATAGTTTCTTAGGTTGGCTAAAAACTAAGATAGTAGCATATGACATGTCCAATTGAAGAGATCCCTGAACCTTCATGCCATATTTTGGTGGAATATCTACTACTACTATGTCCATTAAGATTGTCTTTGCAAGGTATTGAACCAATGAAACACAGAAGTATTTTATTAATTCTAAACATCTCACCTGACTTGAATCGAAGGAGAAAATGTCTTTGTATGGCCTGGTGATATCTAGGTTTAGTTTTTCCATTACAGACTTGGGCATTAGGTTGTGAGATGCCCCATAATCAAACATGGCATTATGAATTATTTTGTCATGTATGTTTAAACTTACATAGAAAGGAGGAATTCCTCCATCTAAGGGTTTTCCATTTACTTCAAGGCCAAAGATTAATTCAGGTTGGTCATCAAAAACATTTATTGAGTCTTCATTTCCAGTGATTTTGAGTGATCTATTGATTTGGCTTTGGTAGACATCATGTTTAGTTAATTCAGACAATGGAACAACTATTTTGAGTTTGCCTACTTCAGTGTCTAGATTAAAAGGTTTTTCAGTCTGAGCTCTTGTATTTCGAATAGTGGGATTCTCTTTATCTTCTATATTTTCTGTATTTTTCTCCTTCTCAGGAGTGGGGTTATGAGCTGAAGTTGTTTCCAAATCAAATTCCGGAGGTTCTTCCACATTTCCTTTGGGAGGAGGAGGAGTGGAGAGTTGTCTGTTATTAGGTTGATTATTGGATACATCTTCAATTATTGGATTAGAAGGATTAGGATCTGATCTAGAAAGAATATGTATAGGTGTAGTATTGGTCTTACCTTTGATGGGTTGTTTTGTAGCTTTCTGTTTGTTGGTTTCAGGGACATCGATTCTTTTGCTCCTCAGATTATATTGTTTGTGAACTTCATAAATGGCTGTATCATATCCCTCCCTGAAGTCAAATGATTCACCTGACTGAGTTTGGAATTGTTTAAGAATATGAGCCTCCTGATCCTCTTGGGTCAATAAAAATTATTGTTCATTATTGAGTCCCATCAAGTTTATTTGAGTATATTCTATTGGTTAATCAAAATTTGAGGCTTCAGCATAATTTTCTTAGAATGGGGGCCTAATGTTTTGGTCAGGACTAGCCTTTCCAGTGTTCTGGTTTTGATTTATCTTGAAATTTGGATTTCTTCTAGTATTGGTTGGCTCACCATCCCAAGGGGATTTCCTTTCAATATTTTCTACTCTATCTCCTAGCCTATCCATCCCTTTAATAATGGTATCCAATTTCTATTCAAAGGCTGAGGGTTCTTCTTTCAATGGTATTCTCCTTTCACTTCTGGCCTTGGCTCATTTAGATATCAGGTTGGCTTCAACACTGACAACTATACTTTGCATATCTTCTAAAGTTCAAGGAGCTCTTTCCCTAAGCTGGTAGGCCATGTTAGAATCAAATCCATCAGGGAATTTGATTAATGCTAAATTGGGAGGATGTCTGAGGTTTTGAGGAATAGCATTGTAAACATTATTAAACCTAGTGCAGTAATCTTGCACAGTTTCTTGTGCTCCTTTCTTCAGGTTTTCATATTCTGATAAGATTTGGAGAGGATCTTTTTTCTTTTCCCATCTGTTTAAGAATTTTCTATAGAGAGGTTCTAGATCATTGATATTGTTTGCAGGTAGGGCTCTAAACCAGGTTCTAACCTCTCCAGTCAGACTTTGAACAAATTTTCTCATTCTTACATCATCAGCATCTATTTCGTATATTTCAAAGTAATCAATCATTTCTTTGGTATGTTTTTGTGTAGTGTAAGTACCAAAATCGTCAAATGGAGTGATTTTACTTTGGTAATCGTGGGGCATAGCCCCTAGATTGGCTGGTAATACCAAGGGAGTATATCTATTTGCCATTGCAGCAGGTAGCGATGAAACAACAACTGGAGTTGGGATAACAATGGGTGTAGATGGAGAGGTAGAAGGGGTGGTTTGAGGTTGAGATGTCTGAGGAAATGGTGATGAACTCGGAGAAGAAGTAGTAGTCACAGAAAGGTTGGGTGTTCCTTCAGAGGTAAGACCAGATTATATGGAGTTCTGCAAATGTCTACCAAGATGTGTAGTAACAACTTCAAGTTGTAAATATTCAATAAATATTGGGTCTTGAACCAAGCGAACCAACTCAGAGTCAAAAAATTTTACAAACAAAGAGGTCTCAAGTTTCTCATCAAAGGGTTCATCCTCAAGGTAGATCCACCTTACAGGACAGGATCTTGATCTGAAAGGGGGTCTAGAACTGGCAGAACTTTCTTGGCTATCCCGTCTCCTAAGAATTCTGGGGATCAGATTAGGATTTTCAAACACAGGTGGTGGATTTGGATCAGGATTAGCTCTAGTGTAACGAGTCCTTTCTGAAGCCAGATTTCTAGGGGTATTTTTAGTTTTTTCTTTAAATGGGATTAACAACACAACTTCAATAGTTCCTTTAAGAGGTTTCAGATATGGGATTTAAACTTTCTTAAAGACTTATTTGACAAGAGGAACTGGTCAAATGTTTGGAAACCAGATGTTCAATCCATAAACTAGACATAAGATATACTGAAGTAGCATTCATTTAATATGCAACTGCAAAGCAAGAGCAGTTCAAAGGCTACCTGGCTAACTCCAGGCTCCATCTGTAGTTTATAAAGTAAACAATAGTAACAAACAAACTATTCGTTCCCCAGCAGAGTCGCCACTATGTTATCACTCAAATTTTCCTTGAAGTTGTTGGGAAGAGGAAAGGGGTCCGAGGTAGCCATAAACCAACTTTTAGGTACAGAATCTAGCCAATTTGTACCCAGAGAGGGATCTATCTTTAATTTTTAGCTTTGTTTTGAAAGATATTAGGCTGGTTATGAAAGTTTAGGGGTTTTGATTGTGTTTGGTGGTGAAATTCAATAGCAGAGGGGTAGGACTAAGTAGTTTAGGCCATTGGGCTAATGGAGTTAAAGAAGATGGCTTAACTGGATTCGGTTTCTTAACAAAGGATGGTTTCACAGGGCAAGATAGCTAAATAGGGAACAAATAATGACTTGGTAAAATGGAATGGATTCAAACTGGATGAAGGGAAATTAAGAATCCTTCAACATATTTTGAGAGAGGGAACTCAGATGATTATCAATAAAGAGAAATTAACAATTCTTTACTAAATAATCAAAATGAATAAACTAGGAAACATGAGCAATTAAGAATTCACTGCTTATGCTAGTTTAGAGGAAAACATTTAAGAATAAAAACGATTGAAAACAGATTGCAATTAAGCACTTTCTAATTTATTCTTTTTTGTTTACTACTCAGATATGAAACACAGTTGATATAATAAACAAGAAAACTTTAAAACATGATATATAGAATACTTATTGATCCAGTGTCTGACTCATGAATCCTGTGAAAAGTCCTTTGCATTAATTCTTCATCCAGCTAGCCATACAAAATTTTTCCAATAGCACTTTATTCCAAAGTAAATAGTTTTATAGCAATGTCTAAGAATCCACCGTCAATACTCCAATTGAGGGAGTATTTATACAAAAAATATCTCATAACAAAGTGAGATATATTCTAGGATGACTATCAATAAGTTACAAGAAAAATAGAGACAGATGGTCTCATAGATAGAAGAAAAGGCAAAATGATGTTGTGTTGTTCCTATTCTTATGAATGTGCTGGAGGCAAGCCCTAAGATTTGGCAGGTTGTTTTCTTCTTTGTAATTCAGTGTTGGCTACCCTGTTTTCACTGATACTCTTTACCTGCTCTGATACTATTTGACCTATTTGATCTCTGTTTATCCTCTTTACCATTATTGACTGTAGTAAATAATGAAAATTTACTTTTTACCAAGGATAATTTACAAAATTTCTAAAATTTCCTCCCACCATTTTGGTTGTGGTATTCTGGTTTTTTGAAGTTTCCTTAGGGTCTCATCAGTTTCGATGTACTTGAAAAAGGTAGGTTGAATTGGAAACAAGTGCTTTATTTCATGCTCAACATAGAATAGCTTCTCTAGGCTATCATAGAGAACTCTACCTATAGGCAATGTTGTTGATTCTGATGCACTCATTGATGAACTTGCCTAGTTTCCTGCATATTGATTTAATTTCTCCACATAATCTATATGCCTCATTAATTTGTCATTAATAACTAAAGGACTAGGCAACCTTTTACTTTGCAAAATATCAAATTTCTTCATAAAAGCATTAATTTCTTCCTACATGTCATTGCATCTCCTTTCTAAATTTTGCATCAAAGTCGTTTTAGTTAAAACCCTTTTAACATCTAGAATTGTCCCTGTTCTGTCTTCAATGCCCAGTTCTTCAAGTTGGTACTTATTCTTGGTATTCAAAAAATTTATGAGCCTGGTGGCTTCCTCAGGCATCTTTCCTAACTCTGCTTTTGTCCTTTGAACCTCTTCTCGGGCTGCCTTTACTAAATCAATTTGTTCAAAAATTATTTGGATTGATGGCCAAACATCATTTATTTACTGAGTGATGTTGGCCCAAAGAATATTTTTAATATCTGTCAAGGTCTTGTCAAATTTAAAGTCTTTTTCTAATGATTTCACCCTATTTTCTAATCCTTTAATTTCCCTCGCCTTTTCTGTAACATTGATCTTTGAGAGATCATACTTTTGCTCCAAGGTAGCAAATTATTCTTTTACCTTTTGCAGCTCCGTGACTTGCAGCTTCAATTCCTCCATTGATTTTACTAATTCATTTGGTCTAAGGCCTGAAACTCCTACTTGTGTTGTACCTATTGTTGTTGTCGCTATTACTGCCTCTGTTGTGACCACTGGAACATTAGCTGCCAGAGTTGTTCCAAGGGTCGAAGGGACTGCAGTGGAAACTACTAGAATCACATTGGGAGGCTGAGAGGTCGACTCTCCCTACTTTTCCTTCAATAATTTCTCCAATTCTTGTTCAGTTTCCTTTAGCTGCTCATTCAGTTTCAGAACTAAATCCATTAGTTCTTCTTCTGTTCTTTGTTATATCACCTCAACTATCTGGGGCTGCCGTGAAGGTGGCAATTTCAGTTGCTTTCTCAAAGCGGCAATGTCTTCATCCTTTTTTATAATTAAGGCTTCTGCAGCCTTCACATATTTAGTATCATGACCCAACCCAACAATCAATTCTTCTAATGTTTTAATCCTGTCGTCTTTAGCCTATGAAGAGGCTTTCTCCAGTTGTAGTTGGGCAGTTGTGTTGTTCAAAGAATTTTCCAGCCTTTGGGCCATCATAGCCTTACCAGTCAACGTGGAATAAATCATCTCTCCAGTTTGTTTGTGCAATTCAATTTGATCCAAAGGATGAATATCCTTTACCATAATCTCAAAATTGGTTCTTAGATAGTCTGCTACTGATTGAGGCTGTTGCACTTTAGGTTTGAAATAACTCATTATCATTTTACCTTCCTTGGTGTTATAGGCTGACATCAATCTATTTTGATTAGTGGGATCCATTTTGAAATATTGATTGTAAACCTAAATCCTTAATGGATCATTTCTGGGTTTTATTTCTATAAATATCTTCTTGATATTTGAAGTCTCCTTTCTTGGTGGTCTAAAAGATGATACCTTTGCACTTTGTTGTCTCTCTAGCTCCTGTCTCTATGAGCTAGAAGATGTTCCACCTACTGGGAATATTTGATGACTATATTTTCCTTCTTTTCTTTGACTATCAGTAGTCTCTTCAAAAAAAATCCTCCTCTAAAAGAGGATTTAACCTTTGCCTTTCTGCACTAAGCTTCTCTGAGGGTCCATTGGCAGGGGTAGCTACTTCTTTGTCTCTTTTCTTATTCCTTTCCTCATTCAGAGGAGTCCGCAAAATTGGAGGTTCTCCCACATTTCCCTGAGTTTGGGAAGTTCGTATTTGGGCCTGTTCCTTGGAAGTTTCAGGCTATTTTGACATTGTAGATTGCTCTGTGGCTTGAGTGCTAGTCTCTAGCCCCTTTCCCTTATATGTTTCTGTAGCTTGTGTATTGGTCTGCTGTGAGTGTCTTTTAGAGGTCCCAGCTGCTAAGGCACTTATTCTTGATGCTAATTTCTGAGAACTATCGTAATGTACCTAACCAAAAGAATCTAAGTCAAGAGTCTTTTCAAGATATCTCATTACATTTTCAATATTCACCTGTTCACTCTCAGCAACTACTAAGGTCCCCTCTCTCCATTCATCCATGTTGGCAAACTGTTCAATTTCTGGGATCTTATGATGGATATAGAGGGATAACCTATTATTCATTCTTCTATCACAGATAAATCCCTAAGGGTCATATGGGTCCCAACCAAATCTCTTTTGTAATCTAAGGTAGTTTTCTAGAATCCTTTCTGCTGCTTCCCCTGCTTCTCTACTATTGCAAATAAATGGGCCTATTTGATGTTTGATCCTGAGCTGTGCTTTCTTTTTGGCTTTGGTAAAATGGATCAAATTTGAATTACACATCTGCCTATAGTATTCCTGTTGGAAATAATACTGAGAGGGGGGGTGAATCAGTATTATTAAGTCAATAAAACTTTTTCATTTCCATACTCTGATTCATATATGCTGCTTCTGTTAAGAATACTCGCGTATATTCCGTAAATTTATGATTCAGTTAATTGATCTTCAATGAGTGCATTAGAACATTATTAACCATATCAACAGTAAACAGGTGCAGTAAAATAGAACATATCATCACACATAAGCCACACACATGAACACCATGATATGAGGTGGAAACCCAATGTGGGAGAAAACCACCTACTGCAACTCATCTCAATCTTCTTCTTAATAAGAAAATCCTTATACAAAATTTCTATACTAGTGCAGTCCTTTACCAGTACACAGGCTACTACCTGCAAAGAGCTACAACCTTCTCTCGTTCTCCAGTCTCTCCTAGAAGGGAGCTACAACCCCCATAGTTCTTGTACTAGTCGATCCATTTACTAGTACGTAGGCTGCTACCTGCTACAATGCTCCAAAGTTTTCAACTGCTACTGGAAGGGAGCTACCACCCCCTTAGCTCTTGTACTAGCTAAGATACTAGTACGTAGGCACCGGCCTACAATCTTCTCTCCTCCAGGTACCACGTTTCATACATTTTCAAACTCGATACACCTGAAGCACAACACATAATCTGAAAGGCCACGTTTCATCCAATTTTCATGTTGGACCCATTAATATCATTGAAGCACATAATCAATCAATCTTCTAAATCACCCAAACACCAAATCAATACATATACAAGGATAATATGTGAGTTAGCAACCACATCTAGTCCATCAGATCACATAAAGATAAGTCATTAAGAACTTGATCCATTCAACCATCAATACTAAAGCTAAACATAATCATGTTGTTATCAGAACTCAATACCAGTAACCAAACATCAATTATGCACCCAGAACCCTGCAGAATAGTCAAAGGCAGTTAAAACAAATTTCAAGAAGGGTCCGCAACTTCACCAATAGACATCTGCGAACATCCACGCCTGTGCTGCTTTCTGATATGCGGGTATCCACACCTGCACAGTCTTCTTATCTGCGGGTATCCGCACCTGCACACTCTTCTGCTCTGCGGGTATCCGCACCTGCACCGTGTCGCACCTGCAGTCCTGCAGCTACATCTGCACCTGTGCACTCTTCTGCTCTACGGGTATCCGCACCTGCACCGTGTCGCTCCTGCGGTCCTGCGGCTAGATCCGCACCTGCACACTCTTCTGCTCTGCGGGTATCCGCACCTGCACTGCGTCGCACCTGCGGTCCTGCGGGTATAGATAGTTTTTCAGTCTTCAAGCCTACCCCAGACTATCAGATCTACAGATCTGATCATGCACCATGGAGATCTCGACCCATTCAGATCTAGCTATCACTCACCAACCGATCACAAGAATTTCAGATCTAGCTCACCTTAAGATATTCAACCCATGAGTGTGCAGCCAAATGATCTCCTTTCCTTTTTATAGCCTTAGGCCTTTCACAATACCACGGACAAAAAACCATAACAATTCAATACCATGGACCCAATACTTGGGATCAACACTTTTGGATGCAATACCATGGACCAAAACCATAGGATCAAAAATTGTCGGACTAATACCATGAATCAATCATGAAAGTGTGTGATCTTTTCTCTACATGAGAGAAACTTTTCTCTGCATGAAAGTGTGTGAACTTTTCTCTACATGAAAGAAACTTTTATGTGCATGAAAGTGCATGAACGTTTCTCTACACGAAAGAAACTTTTCTCTGCATGAAAGTGTGTGAACTTTTCACCATATGAAGGAAACTTTTCTCTACAAGAAATTGCGTGAACTTGAAAATAACTTTGCTGCACTATAATATATCATCTGTGTGATTTGCCATCAAGGACAACACTTGTCTCATAATACCAACAATTCCAATGCAAACAGTCGCATTGGAACATACTTTGGTAATTTGAAGGAGGCGAGCTCACAACCATATATCCTGAATTCTGTGAAATTCGGATATAGGTACCAATCTCCCACTTTGTACTGTTTAGAAATTTGAAGGGTATTTCTAATATCACCACTGATCCTAGGAGGGGAAACCCTTGTTAACAAGGTAGTTGCTGGATGAATGAATAGGTCAATGAATTCATTATAGGAGTAAGGGGTTTCAAAGGAATCATGGAAGACTATAGACCAAAAGATTACAGACCTTGGATTTCCTCTGGTGTCAAGTTTTAGGACAGGAAATCGGAAGTTGTCTGATTGATAAAATACCATAAGATGGTATATAAAGGTGGTGTACTTGAAAACTCTTTCATTTTCCACTCTCATGAAGTAGTCATGAATCTTGTCAGCAATGTAGGAGGCAAAGTCATATTTGACAGTAGGGGGCTGTCCAGGAGTAAAAATTGACAACATTGCTAGGGTTAACTCATCAACAAATTCACTAGTATTGAAACCCATTATTGATGATATCATGTCGATTATGAGTTGTCCCATATCTGTAAAGAAAGTTTGCATGTAAGGAGGTGGGCCATCAGGCTGATGTTTCGGTGACATGAAAGTTTGACAGAGGCGATTGAGTTCCTCTTGGGATAATTTAGTTGATTTCTCAAGTAAATCTCCAATGGAAAGGGGAGTCAAGGCTTGAATGGGATGAAACTGTAACATTTCATTAATTGACTCAACATTTATTGGAAAAAGAATGGTTTGGCTCAGGGACATGACTGCTCGACGATTAGCGTCATAATTGGCGTGGCAATGATGAATTATTTCTGGGAAAACATGAACTGAGGGTAGAAAATACATACGAAGGTTGGATTCCCACAGTCCTAGGATATCAGATCCATTTAGATAGTTATCTCTGGTTTGGCAAAAGATTCTCAGGTGATTTTTGTCAATTATGAGGTCTTTTATCTGGAAGTCCCTATCAGCTAAAGGCAAATAGTCTAAATCTTTATGGGGAGCATTTAGGGGTGTAACATTCAAAGATATAGGGGTTTCCATTTCTGGTTCTTGTGGATTCAGACGGAAACAATGATTTTCTATAAAAAATGGGCAAAACAGAGGGTCTAGGAACTTATATGATGAAAACAAAGACTAAATTGTAGTGAATTTGGGTCTTTTCTGTCAAATTACAGTGAAAACGGGTGCTTGCAAGATTTTATTGGGAATTTGGATAAATACCTGTGTTCAGGGGATGAACAGTGAAATTTAGGTACTGGTTGTGGCTAACAGGCTCTGGGCTACATCAGCTACAAGTTTCGAGCAAGTTGGCGGCTGAAAACTTTGAACTGTTGACTTCGACATTCTTTTGCATGGGCGCACAGGTTTACAGTACGAAGCAATGAAAATGACATTGTTTGTTTTATTTACAAAGTCAAGGGTTGGTGGGGTTTTTTGGTTTCAAGACAGATGACGTCAGTGGGGAGTGACATGACAGTTTTGTCATATGCGAGAAGGTGGTAAGCGGTTTCATATCGCACTGCTTTTGGGGACGGGCAGTAATAAGCCGGGAGCCAGCAATTCCATAGATTTTGCGACATGTGGCAGAGGCATTGTGTGAAAACCACTTTGTGATCGCATGCTAACGCGCGGTCACAAAGGGGTGTGTGATATTGATGATAGCCGTTGGATGTGGGAGGTGTGATCGGACGACTGACAGGAGGCGCGATGCGATGGGATTTAACAATGGCAGGCCCAACACAATTAAGGTTTAATTAATTATATCGGGAGTGGTATGATAGGTTGAGGAGGTTCTTAATTAACAGTGAGGGTTAATTAATCCTTTATTAATGCAGCAGGGGATTAGGGCTATTAACTAGTTAATCCTAGTTAAAATGTATTTATGGTTATAACTTAACCAAAGGGGCGGGATATATAAAAATTTTGGATTTTTAATAGTTTAAATAATATGGGACAGGGTGAATTTTTGTGCAGGAGTTATATAATATAAGTTAATAGTTAATATGGTAATGTAATGAAAAAGCGCTAAGTAAAAAACATTAGAATTGTGTATTTAACTTAACCTTGAATGAAAAAAGGGTTTTTATGGGGTATTGTGTAATTTTCCTAAGTAAAACAGGATTTTACTTAGGAAAAGAATTATGAAGGTGAATGAGTGTTCTTATGAATAATTTTAGGTACTTTAGGCTTTATAAACTATTGGGCCGAGGGTCCATTCCCTCCAGAAGTCAGAGAAATGCTCTGAGCCCCTCTAATTTGGCAAATGCCATGGTACTTAGGGGAAATTAGTGAGAATTTAGGGAAAAATGAAGGGGGAAGTTAAGTATTTGACCTTGCCTTGTTTATAATGCTTCCAGTGTAATGTCTGCCTTGTACTTGAGATGAAAGTAAAAATTAACATATTTAGAGTCATTGTTCATCACATGTAATTCTGTAACATCATCTACCTACCCTACCTACTTTAACCTAACATTTTTTCTTCTTTATTTGGGTGCACTTAGATTGGCTAAACCTTATCAAACTTTTCTTTTCTTTTACATGGAGATATCTATCTAAATCTAGCCTTATTACATCCAAGGGCTCAGATTAAATTGTTGAGCTCCTTTTATTCACTCTACCTATCTACTTATCTGCCAAGATTAAACAGTTTAGTCAGATTTTATTCTCTATTTCTACAACATGAAATTCAAATATGAACTAGCCAAGCTTAAGCTATTTGACTGTTCATGAATTGTGGTATAAGTTGACAAGCTGCACACAATTGTTGATTGCACAAGAGTAAAAAGTAGTGGCATTTAGACTTGCACACTTTCCTTGGTCTTTCTTTTGATGGGGTTCATTTTCTTTCATTTTTTTTACCATCTTTTTTATTCTTTTCACCCTTTGATTTTTGTTTTAGGGTATACCCTATTTACATTTTTTAAATTTTTTAATTTTTTGACAACATGGAAAACCTTTGCAACAAGTAAAGGTATGAACATATTACATAGCTCATCAAGTGAATCATGATATATGACACCTATTGGTATAGGAGCATAACAGGATAAAATGAAGGTGAAGAGACACAAATTTGCATGTAAGGTAAATTAGAGGAACAATGAAGGAAAATGAAGAAAAAGGAGACAACGGTGATAAAAAGGCACCTGAGAATCAGTTGACAACTTTTTCTCATTCTTTAATCAGGATTAGAAAAGGAGAAGGATAAATCACTTATACAAGCAAGGGTGCACAAGAGAAAGCTTGGAAAACTACAAGTAAGGACGTAAACTAGTTGTAGATTGCAGGTAAGCATATGGATGTCAAATTTAACATGTTGGTTTTGGATGCATGGTATATGTATGTGGTTCCTTGGTTATGTTCTATCTTTGGCATGGATATTTTCCTAGATTGACAGTGGTTTTAGCCTTTCCTTGTCACTTCCCGGATATCCATGGTGATGTGGGCATCCCACTTGCTTTTCTTATTAGTGCTCAAGTTCCCTATGGTTGTAGGTTGGAAAAAACACTTTGCAACCCATGGAACAACTTGGGTTGATTTGATAGTTCCTAGAACTCACAAGTTGGGAAACCTTATGTGGAGCCCTTGGTGGGTTGAGATACTAGTTCCTTGAGCCACAGGTGGAACAAACACTCTGGATCCTTGGAAGGCTATGGGTTAAGTTACTAGTTCCTGAAGCCCTGACAACTTCGTATAGACTGATCTGGTTGATGTTAGTGATTTCAAGACCATATAGGTGAAATCACTATGGTTGCAGGTTGAGGTGGTTTTGCCTCAGGAAGCCTTAGTTTGGTTTTGTTTTGGTTTAATCCATGAGATCCCACATTCATGCTTGGAATATGGTGTGGGGGTGATTGGATGAAAGAGAGATTTGGTTCAACCCAATATATGGTTGGGTGGTACATGGAATTCCTTGAGTTGATTGGCATTTTTATTCATTAATAGATATATTTTTGTATTTTGATCTATAAGCATTTGTATTGATTATGATGGTGATGTTATGGCTGATTTTCCATGGTTTATATTCTGGTTATATGCTAGTTATATGATGTATTCTAACTATGGATCTTGACATGTTTTGATAAGCATTTGAATGGTTGATGAATGTGTCACCTAACAAGTGTTATTGCAGGTAGATAGAGAGGGCTTGGAGCCTTGTTGGTGATTCTCAGATGAACATTATCAGTTTATGATCATATATGAATTCATGACCTGTAGCTTATATATTTTCCATATGTTTGAAGAAATTTCAATCATGGATTAGGCATGTCTAGGTAAAGTTGTTGCTTGAATTTTGATTGAATAAAATTGTCATTACCTTTGATTTCATTCTAGAAAGTTACAGGAAATTATAGGCAGTGGTTTGGAGGCTAGTCTAAAAACGTGCCCCAAATCCTAGAACAACATTATCAGAACTAGCTAGATTTTTTGGGTCATAACCATGTGGAAGCGATCTTATGAGTGTATTTTTAGATTCATAATTGCACGCATGTTGTGTTGTTGTGTAGTTGGGGGTTAAGCCTATGAAAAACCAGTTCCAGGTCAGGATCAGGTCATCAGGGGTTGTGAATTGACTTCTTGGTGATGTAGTGTTCCTGAGGGATGTCTATAAGCTATTTGTTTATTGGCCCCACTTCCATAACTAGAAAATGGAAGTCAGGTCATGTCATAGTGACAATCGTCTCATGTTTACCCTGGTGAGCTTGTGAATTTTGGTAAATGTGGGAGGCAACATTACAAAGCTAAACATCATTATTTTTCCCAAACTAGAAAAGATAAATATCAAGAGGAAAAATTTTTAAGAATCAAAAGAGCTAGAGCATAGAAAGAAATATCTAAGAATTACAAGGAGTATGTTGAAGAAAAATAATTTCACTTTATCCAAGGTTATAGATCACGAGGTGTTGGGACAGGGTCCCCTGGGTCAAAATTTTGACTAAGTTTTGTAAAAGCCTTCGCATTTTAAGGAGTGAATCACGCATCTCTTGTGTCACTAGGAGTCAAGGAGTTTTAGGAAGGTCAAAGCCCCTTAGTTTTTGTATTGTTTTGAGATTCACCCATGGTTTGAGGACCATGGTATTGTAATAGGAAAAAGTATATAAAGGGGTATCTTAGAAAGTCTAAGGAAATACATTTTGGAGATGATGTGTTTTTGATTCTGTAATTGTGAGACCTTCTTGTATTTGGGTGAAGGGGAAGGCTTCTGTAGCTGTGTGTGCAACGACCTTGTTAAGTCCAGAACTGAGTGCTCAAGCCCCTACAGCTGTGTTCACAGGGTCTGAAAGCATATGTATTGAAGATATGGAATAATAAAGAGTATTTGAAGCAATTATGTATTTATGCTCAGTTGAATGCCATTTATCTCTGATATTGTCTTGATTACTCCACGAAGATCTGGATCTACTGTTATATGTTATTTTATGTATGATTAGACCCTTAAGTGAAGCTCATAACTCTGTTTAACTGGAAATTAATTTAATTTTGGGTATTTCAAGGATAAGGGTTCGTGAAGGTCAGATCAAGTCTGAAACTGAGAAACATCTTACCCCCACATCACATAGCCTTCTTGAAGCAGGAACCTGGTTCTAGCATCCCCCAATACTACCTCGGGTGAGACTACAGCCTGCACTAAGTGAGTTGTTATCGAAAGAGCCAATAGTGTAGGGTTTTGTTGGTTAGCGCAGGTAACTCTGAACCTAGGTCCAAGCCCCCTCAAGCCAACGAACGGGTCCATTACTAGGACCAGGAATATCTGAGGGATGTGTGATGTGGCATCTGTGGAGATCGACTAAGAAATTAATCGAGAAGTGGATAGATCGAAAGTTGCACGAGTTTGCAGCTCAGGAAAATCAAAATCCATGTTTGTCAAAAGAAAAGTGGTTACAGATATATCTCTACAAATAAGTGCACAAAGTTTTATTTTCGACATTCCTTTGCAAATTACACAAGTGGTTGTCCAAATTAGTAGATAGTGAACCTACTTGGAAGCACGACGATCCTATTGTGTGGACTCCAAAATTAGTCAAACATCTTGAAGGATATGATTATAAGGTTGCAAGGGATGTTGATTACTGGATCGATAGTATCTTCGGTGGTTTCATCACTGAATTTTCAATCGATACATTTGTGTCTTATAGCGAAGCTAAAAGCCGATTCTTCAAAGTTCCGAGAGGTAAGTACCTGAAATCGCTAAAGATCTGGATTAAAATGCGGTTGTGCGAAAAATCATTTATGCCTTTATATCAATATTTAAGGGAGTTCAGAATGAATCTACATGAAGTGGAAAGTGATTCAGAGTAGATCTAGACAAATTCCTCGAGAGTGAATACATCCCTTTATTGGGAGACTATGGAAGTGGAGACGAAAGAAGTAGACCTAGTATGCCCAGAGATGCGGTGTAGTCAGTAGATCAAGATACTTCTGGAACTCCACATCCATCCACTCCACCTCTGCCTTCACCTCTACCTCATACACATATGCCTCCACCTGCACCACCACCTCTACCTCCGCTATTCAGTATGAAGAAAACTATGAAAATGCTTATAGTCAAGGGTCAATGATTAGAGGATCTCGATCAGTTTTAGTTCATTGCAATAGTTTTGTGGAAAGTATAGTAGGTCAATGATGATGAAATGAAGAAAGTGCAACTAGTTACAGCACTACAGGACAAAGAACTTAACTAGTACATCAGGTACAATATGAGTCATCTAACTACTTTGTTAGCTAACACGAAGGATGCGCTGAATGCAAAATTTAGGAAGCTAAAGTCGCAAGCTCAGTGTGTAACCGAAATAAAGGAGATCAAGAAGATGGTTAATGAGTCTATGTGGGATATAGATTAGTGACCGAAGTATTTACTGATCCAAACTAATCTTCAGATTTCAGATGAACAACATAGGGACTGGTACATAGCTACGTTATTACCTCACTTAAGATTTTTGTTATCTCAACAGAAGATTAGGTCTTAGATCGAAGCTTTGGAGATCGTGATGAAGCTAGAAGCTTTGTCGATCCGAGACATGAATATATGAGTTCAAAAGATCCAGTCATAATTAGCAATCCTGCATATCAACTTACAGGATCTAAAGAATGGAAAGGAGGTTAAATTGAAAACACATTATGAGGTTTGTTGCACAAAGTGCAAGACTGAAGGTCATCATAAAGATCAGTGCCCTGTAATTTGGGATTAGATAGCTCCAGGGGGTTCCAACCCACTAAAGCTAGAATCTTCTACTGGATCAAGCACTGGTGCAATTTCCTAGTGTAGCATCTTCCAAGTGTCAAGACAACATTCGACAGATAATTGTTCTCAATTACAAAAGTTTGTATAGTCTCCAAAGAAACTCTTTTGTAACTTTTGTAAATCGGTTGTTCATAATGAAAGGAATTTTCAAAGTTATGACTTGATGATGGACAAGACTCTGATGTATAGAATGCATGTTGAGACCCATACACAGAACAATCAAGGCTCACCTGCCGCTCGAAAAGGATTCCAAGGACAGGGAAGAGGACGAGGACGAGGAGATAGAAGAGGTTGGGGCCAGATCATTTGCTACAACCGTGGAGAACTAGGATACTTTGCACGCAACTCCCAAAACCAAACTCAACCTTCTTGTTAATATTGTCGGTAATTTGATCATGTCATAGAAGATTTCCCGTTCTTAATAGCGAAGATGTAGGAAAAGAATAACCAACAACTGCCGCAAAATATTCAAATGATGAGATCTGAGCCACGTGAAGATGATCCCAGTATCAACATAGTCACGTGAAGCGGTATAGCCACTGGTGAAGACAAGGTCCAATGCAAACATCTAGCATTAGATCTATGATTCTGAAAATCATGTGAGAAGAATGTTGGGTTTGATTTACATAGAGAAAAAGAGATGTCAATGGATGAAAGAAAATGTTTTATGGATCCAGGTGCTTCTACTTCTCAGAAACAGATGCTGTTAGTCCCACAAAAGGAGAAACCTAAAGAAGTTACTGCAATGCAGGATTTAGATCCCATGGTGTTAAAGTCATTTCTACAGACCTGTATGAAGTTATTAGGGGATTAGAAGGCAATTGAAGGACTACAAGAGCTGATAAATAACTACACTAGCAAGGATAAACTATTACCAGAGCAACACATAGTCAATAAGGTAAACTAGAGTAAGAAGAGAACTGGTAGGGAGATGCGGTTGATAGCACAGATTGGTGATTTCAAAATGGACCAGGTAATCCTAGACTTGGGCTCTGATGCTAACATACTGCCAAAGAAAACTTGGGAATGTATGGGGAAGCCTAAGTTACAATGGTCTCCAATTCAGCTATGCATGGTGAACCAGCAAAAGATAATTCCAATGGGTCGCCTACATGGAGTAACTGTTCACATTTAATGTGTGAGCGTAGTGGCAGATTTTGAATTTATTGAGATAGTTGATGAAAACAATCCATACTCAACATTGCTTGGGATTGATTAGGCCTTTGACATGAATGAAATCATTAATTTATAGAACTGAAGCATGGTATTTGAAAAGAATGAGCTTCGAGTGATTGTTTCATTGGATCCAACACAAGGTGCACGATACATAGAACCAGTTTGTGATTATTATGAAGACGAAGACATTGAGCACATATATAAGCTAACTGCACAAAATGAATATTGGATCAATCCCATTGTGGATGGAAGGATCAACTCGGAAAAGGAAAGTTCCTACCAATCAAATTCAGATGAAGAGTTGGAAAACTGGCAGAATCAGTTGCATGAGGTCTCTACGCTGCGATGTAATTGGCTTACAAAGTCGCTACATTGTATATCTACTGAGGTACATAAGTTTCCTTATTATGATGGCTTGGATGATGTCAATATGTTTCTTGACCATTTTGAAAGAGACGTACCAGAGGAGCATTGGTTCCAGGCCTTAGATCTAGCATTGAGAGCTACACCTACAAGATGGTGGGGTACGCACAAGGATAATTTTTCTGACTGGAAGGAATATCGTAGGATGATGCGACTAAGATTTGGCTACGAAAACACCTGAATCACTGAAAAGTACATAGGAAAGGATGATCTGTGTGAACGTCTAGCTCAATGAACTAAGGCGTGGGGTGAGTTACCTCATCTAGAGTGGGTGCATATCTTTATTCATACCTTGGATGTTATCCCAAGGAATTGGTATTTAGAGACAGAGCTGTGACATGGGACTATTGATTGGGATGAAATGAAGGAGAGTTTCTTGCTAACATTCAATTTTGAAGACAAGTTCGAATGCATTGATGAATCACTTCACGATATTAAATCATACATCTTCTGAACACTCGTAAAACCTATCACTTGGATATAGCATGACTAGAGTATGCAACTACAACATGCTTTGGAATGTTACAATGTTACTATGGAAGAAGGCAATGAATATCTGTGAAATATTAATATCCCTGAGTCAAAGGGACTACATGAAGTTGTTGGACCTGATGTGGAGATCCCTGATATCTCACAACTGGTGCGCACAAATTAGGTAAATATTAGCTCAAAAGTTGAACTGAAATTCGCGAACATTGGTGACTATTGGGATGAAGACACAGTGGATAAGGTTGTTGAATTTTTACACCAATATCAAGATTTATTTCCAAATAAGTTCTTTGACTTGAAGGGGATAGTAGGAGATTTGGGTATGATGAATATCAATCTAAAACCATATAAAAATTCAGTCAAGCAGTACCCATATCAGTTGAATCCCAAATATAAGGAAAAGGTAAGAGAGAAAATCAATAAAATGTCTACGGCGTGAATAATTGAGTCTGTAGAAGAATTGGAATGGGGCAGTCTTATGGTGGTCTAGGAGAAGTAATCAAAGGGTGATATCAAGATCCGTGTTGATCTGTGGAAGTTAAATGATGCATGTGTACATAGTCCATTTCCCGCACCTTTTACAGATGAACTTCTAGGAAATGTTGGTGCGCAGGAATCTTATTCATTCACCGATGGATTTTCGGGATATCACCAAATTAAGATTGCACCAGAGGATAGAAACAAGACTACCTTCACTAAAGAATGAAGGCATTCGCAATATACAGTCATGCCTTTTGGACTAAAAAATCCTCCTGTGATCTTCTCAACAGTGGTAGTCGCAGTGTTCAAGGAATTCATTCATGAATTTTTGGAAGTCTACTTTGATGATTGGACAATGTTTGGGCTAGTCAAGGAGCATGTCTCTAGCCTGCGCCTAATGTTGGATACATGTAGAAAGTATCATATTTCCTTGAATTTGAAGAAATGTATTTTGTTTGTACCTTATGGAATACTTTTGGGACATGTTGATTGTAAGCAAGGATTGATGGTAGACCCTACTAAGATTGTTGTAATTATCAATTTGGAGCCCCCTAGGAATGTAAAGAAGCTACAAGTGACTTTGGGTCATAATGTGTACTACAAGAAGTTTATTAGGGCATACGCATAGATCACTGTGTCCATGGAGAAGTTGTTAAAGAAGGATGCTACATTCTACTAGGACGACATTTGTCAGAAGAGCTTGGATATTCTGAAGGAAAATATGGTTACGACACCAATCCTAGTATTCCCATATTGGAAGAAGTAATTTCATGTGCATGTGGATGCATCTTGTATAGCGTTGGGAGATGTCTTAACTCAACCAGGGGCAGGAGATATTGATCACCCAATTGCATTTTCTAGATGAAAAATGCCAAAGGTAGATAAAAATTATTCTACAACTGAGTGTGAAAGGTTGGCCATGGTATATGCGCTACATAAATTCCTCGATTATCTATTAGGTGCACACTTTAAAATGTACATGGACCATTCCACTTTGAAGTACCTAGTTAATAAGCCTATGTTGGGGTGGGTTGGGGGGGGGGGGGGATCTATAGATGGTCACTTCTTTTCTAGGAGTATGATTTTGAAGTAATAGCTAAGCCCGAGAGATTGAATTTTGGACCTAATCACCTCTCTAGGATCGAGAATGGTGAAGAGCACACTAATATTGATGACTTGTTACCTGACACACATCTATTTGTTGTTAGAGTTACAGATGAACATTTTGTAGACGTTATTCATTTTTTATCTACTGGCGTAGCTCTTGAAGGTTATACGACACAGCAAAAGAAGGAATTAGTTGTCGGGACTACATATTTTTCCGTGATTGCAGGAAATCATATAAGATGGGGTCAGATGAAGTTCTACAAAAATATGTGCTTGAATATGAAAGACACAATATCCTAGCTTAAGCACATGGTGGTGTTGTTGGAGGTCACTATGTAGGCAAGGAAACTAAACAGAATATTTTGTGAGCAGGATTATGGTGGCCTATGGTACATAAATATTCTAACGAGTATTGAAGTGTGTGCGATGTGTGTCAAAGGACCGGAATGCCATCGTGAAGGGATGAACTGTAATTAAATAAACAAATCACGCTACAAGAATTTGATAAATGTGAAATTGACTTCATTGGGCCTATTCATCCACCAAGGAAGAATATTCGAGCACGTTATATTATCACTGCGACATAGTACTTAACCAGGTGGGCTGAGGCACAACCTACAATGTATTGCAGTGCAACAATTGTTGCAAAGTTTATATTCGAATTTATTCTATCAAGGTTTGGATGCCCGAAGATTGTTATGAGTGACAAAGTTTCACACTTCCTAAATGAGATAATCATGGCTTTAACAAAAGAATTCCAGATGTAGCATCATAAGAGTATGTTGTATCATCCCCAGGCGAATGGCACTGTCGAAGCTTTCAACAAGATCTTGGAGAATTCCCTAACAAAGGTCTACAATGTTAATAGGAATGATTGGGATGTGCACATACCAGTGGTTCTATGGGAATATAGGACAACCTATAAGAAATTGACTAGGAAAACACCATTTCGACTAGTTTATGGACAAGAAGCATTGATGTTGATGGAATATATCATGCCCAGCCTCAAGATCGAAGCAGTAATCGAGATGGAAGATCGCAACATAATGGGGGAATGCCTAGCACAGCTACTTGCATTAGAGGAAGACCTCTTTTTGGTTGACTTTCATCAGTAGGTGTAGAAAGCTAGAGAAAAGGTGTGGCATGATCATCACATTAAGTAGCATACTTTTAAGAATGGAGATTTTGTCGTGATGTATGAAAACAAGTTTACCAAATTGCGGGAAAGTTTCAGATTCATTGGCTAGGACCATATGTGATTAAGGACATTTCAGATGGTGGCACAGTTTAGCTCGTGAAGATGAATGGGGAAGTGTTTCCTAGCATGATTAATGGGAGTAGATTGAAATTCGACAAGGACAATCCCGCCCCTACGCAATCACTACATTATAGTAGGATAGTCATAGTGCTTCTAACAGCTGAAAAATTGTGTAGGACTACAAACTAATCTACCGAGGAAAAACTTTATCGAAGAAGGAGGGTTGCATGATGTTAAGGAAGATGGCACAGGTGGCAACTATGATGAGGTAGTTGTGCCATAAGGAGGGGTCCCATGTAGCCTACCCAGAAAATGATAGGTTGGAACAACTATAGTTGATTTGACAGGGAATTTTTCTTTAAAAGGAGTGAGGGAATTTCATTTAAGGCGCAAATCCAGGAAAATATACTGCAAAATTCACATTTATGAGGAACATCCCAGGGGGAACAGACAGTTTGAATTTGAAATGGGTTATAAATATCACACCCTACTCCACATTTGCACACTTTTATTCTTAAGAGTTCGTTGTGGCTTTTTGCACTTAAAGAGCCGAGTGTGTCGTTGCATGTCTGGTTACATGAGTTGGGAGGAAGTTAAACAAGACTTTTTTAAAAGAAGAGTAGGGAACATCATGACTACAACACCTTCAGTCCACACTACAACACCCAGGTCACCGAGGCCAAAGCCTATTACCTCCATGACAGGAGATAAAATGAAAAAGAAACTAATGAAGGCACCTGTAAGATAGTCGCCATGAAAAATCCTCATAGAGTTGATAACGAAAGAGAAAATGGAAAAAATGAAACAACCAATGGAGCCATAAGACCTGGATGAAGAAGAGTTGAATGAAGGGATTGAGGATATCAGTGCAGAAGCAACATAACCAATTTCTTGATTGTCTCCGTATACACCACTGAAGAATCCAGCCTCAAAAGTGACTAAGGATCCAAACTTTGTCAAATTTAAGGTGTTAGAATTCTGTAATTTCAAGGTTGAAGAAAAAAACCATGGAGGCAACATCAAAACCACTTTCCCATTTAGGATCTAGCCCTCCTAAGCTGAGAGACGGATCTCTCTATGAGATTTATCTTTGTTTACTGGGAATTTAAGGCTAGTTATTGGGCTCAGAGTTTGGTTTTTGAAATGGTTTAGTTGGAACAACAAGGGAAGGCCATTGGGCATTGGAGTCAAATAACACTGAGTGCTACATCAAATGTTTAAAAGACTAGTCACAGGGAAAGCTAGTTACATTTATTGGATCTTTTAAGTTGAATTATGAAATGGAGAAAAAGTGTATTTCAGTAGTGATTGAAAAGAATTTAAGATTTTTTCAATCAGACTTCAAAATAAAACATATAGATTGTAAAAAAAATCCAAACAAGGTGTTCAATAACATATCTTATTTTTCACATCTCTTGTTTTACAATTAGATTTTAGATGATAAACATACAAAGAATAACAGTGGAAACAACAATTACAATAAGAAAAACATCACCAGTAAAGTGTAGAATAAGAATCTTGTGAAAAGTCTTTGTATTATTCATCAATCCATTTGAGCTCAATGAGAAGATTTACATTGGACAACAGATTTCTTCATACAAATCCCAACATCTATTACTTCAAATTATGAAGTATTTATACAAATTCTAAACTAAAATATCTTGATAAAAATCTCAATATCTTTTTACAAATATCCTAAAATGTTTTACAAAAATAGAAATGAAATGTAGGACATTCAAAACTAATGTATATACTTGGCACTATCATCATGGATTTCTTTTGACAAAGAAGAGAAATTTGAATTTGATTGCAACTCTTAGTTGATGAGGTTGAGCATTTTCCCCCCGAAATTCTGCAAAATAGGGTCCATTAATACATTTGTATATCTCAATCCAAGATATCACTATAAAACATGACAGAGGTTATTGTATATAAATAGGTTCTTCAGAAAAAACTCGCTCTGTTTCCAGAAATTCAGCTCTAGTTGTTCCCAATATTCTCTTCAAAAAGGTGCCTGAAACAGGACTTTGCACAGTCCGAAACATAGGCCGTAAAGATGTAAATTTATATCTCCTTATGTAATAGTTGTGTAAAATATGAAATAGGTTAGTGTACCTTGGAATTGTAGGAACACAAACCTCCTCTAGTTTCTCAAGAGTCATCTCTGATTGGCCACACTATGTTCTGCAAAAGTAAGGCTAAACACAGAAATTTGGGAAAATATGTCTGCAAAGCTTCATATGTATATCCCTAACCATAATAACTATTAGAAAACTGAGAGATATTTTTATACATGAGGATGTTGGGAGAAAAAACCTCTTTCATTTTTTGAAAATTTATCCTCATTGGTTTGGAAACCATGTTTGAAATCACTGTGGTGTATAGGAAAAAGCATAGTTTCAACTAATCATGAGAACAATGAATGATGTGGATGCGAGAGGTGACATGGAAGTCGGGGAATGGAGGGTAACATAACTAGGAGTGTATGGGAAATATGGTGTGAGAGTTGTAAGCAAGAAGGTGGTAAGCAGTTTTTGGAGGGGGGTTGGAGTGGTAGGCGATATCGTGAGGGGGGAGGGTGCAAAAACACGAGGTGGTGACACCTTGTGGTGGGCACGGGTTTGAATACCTCCCATTTCGGACACTACCCCCCCCCCCCCCTCCCGACGGTAAAATTTGGATGGTGAGGGGGGGCCGAAACGTAATGTAGGTTTTCGATCTACAGAGCGAGAGGATCGAGGAGTGGGAAAGCCGCAACTTTTTAACCCCATGTGAAAAAACCATTTTTTGTCGTTTTCAACCTTACACTAAAATCAAAATATAATGCCAAGGCCTTTATTACAATTTTATTTAATCACATTTAAATGATGTGATTAATTTAATCTAAACATAGTTATCCTCTAAGGTTGCATTTCATCTTGCAAGCATATTTTTTTATTTTTCTTAAGGTTTTGACCCTTTTTGCAAATAATTTACAATATGGAATATTATTTACAACATCTGAAATATAATAATCACTATCAAGTGACCCTATAATAATTATAGGACCCTAAAAACGGCTCCATCTAGGGATGGCACATCCTGGTAAAGTTTCAAGAACACCGTAGACTAGTAGCCTAATCCATTGGGCTGAACACAAAAATTGCAACTTGTTCTACCATAAAATCTATGCTACTGAAAAACTCTCAAACTAAAATCAAAACCATTATGCACACTAAAATCTGAAATATACACTGAATTGAAAGTCATACTGCAATCTAAAATTGAAACTAGAAAGAATGCGTTGAAAAAAAAATGATCAAGGTCATGAGCTTATTTGCACTCTGCTACCTACTTTGATATGATAAAATTACTGCCATATCAAGTGATAACAAACATCCAGTGCAACCATTCAAGCAAATGGATACTTAATTGAAGTTTACATTCCACTTCTTTAAGCGGAAAAATAAATTCAGAAAATGGCAACTTAACTTTCCCACTGGATCCAATAGCTACATTGATAAAAATTTCCGTTCACCAATGGCTGCAATAAAATGACCAAAGGATCATGGAAAACATGAAACATAAGATCTTTAGGATGATTTAAAACAGGAAAACAAACCACATTCCAAACTATTTTTTTTCTTATGTGTTGAAACTGATTTTCTTCAAATAGAATGGGAGAAAACTGTTTTTCCTTGTTATTATCCACTGTAGTCAATTATTCTGAATTCTCTTGAATCTCCTCAAATATAGCAACAATATCCTTTACTTGTTGATTTTTGGTGATGTCCTCTTCTTGATCAGGTTTAGGCTGTTGAATTTCTTCCTTTACCCCTGGCTGATCAGTTTGTTATGGTGCTGCAAGATTTATTTCCAATGGGGAATCTTCATGAACGTATAGAAAACATACATCCTATGTTTCTTCCTGAGGGGAAGATAATTCAAGCAATACTTCTACCTTTTGTTCATAATGTTGAAAATGATTTCCATCTAAAGCCTCTAGTATTTCATCGTTTGTGAATTGATCATCATCATCGTAATCTTCCAGATATTGAATAAAACTTTGAAAATGATCACAACAGTTTTGAATCAACAACAAAGATTGATCCGAATGTAAATGGCATCCGCCCGTGGTATTGTAAAATCCACCCATGGTATTCATTCACCCATGGAATTGACCCGTGGTATTGTAACTGAAAAATATTGTAAGTAACAAGTCACATTTTGTAAAAGGATAGATTGTTCGCCACAATGTAGCCTTTACAGTTCAGAGGCATGTAGTGACCACATCTCTTCTCAGAGATAAGCTACCATCGCCCTAGCTAGTTTATTTTCATTACTATTTTAAATAAAAGTTTTCTTGTGGTTTTGTTTATTGGGCATTCTCCTATTTTTCTTCTCGCAATTCAAGTTTTCAGATCTTGGGGCCTTTCCCCCAAGATCCATTGCAATCTTTCAGATCTTGAGGTTCTCTCACCCCAAGATCCATTTCAATCTTTTAGATCTTGGAGGCCTCCCCCCAAGATCCGAATCAATGGTATCAGAGCGGTCTGCTTTTCTTTGTTTTTCTTTGCATGTCCCCAACGAGGTCGGGATATAAAGAGTTAGGGATTGAACTGGTCGAACCTTTGCAAGACCAGCCTCGCAAATCTCAATGAGCTCCCATGGTGGATGAGAAGAAAGACGAGGGGGCAAGAGATCCTATCAAAATCTTGCTCGAAGAAGCCCTCGAGCAGCAAAGAAACACGATGATGGATAGCTTTGCGCAGATCCTTCAACGGCTACCCAGAGGTGACGCATTGGCTTCCAACAACGACTCTGGAAATGCCACACCGTTTAAGGTACAAGTTAATTTTGAAATCCCCATCTTCGAGGGTCAAATAGACGCAGATGCTGTAGATAAATGGTTAAATCTGCTAGATGGGTATTTTTCTGTTCATGAATTTTCAAGTCGGGAAATTATTGTTTTCTCTCTTCTCAAAGCAACCCCCCAAGTCAAGGACTGGTGGGAAACCTATTGCGAGCAGAAGGATGAAAGTACAGGCTCACTGTTTTCAGCCGCACCCACTTGGAATGACTTCCGGGATGCCATCAAGGAGCAGTACTACCCTGTCAAAATCTATGAGGACAAATACATCAAATGGACCACACTACAACAGGGACGAGACCAAGATGTGCCGGAGTTCACAAACATTTTTCATACCCTTCGCACACAATTGGGTATCAAATATTTTGAGCTGCATCTGGTACTCAAATACCGCGACTGCCTACATAGATACATCCAGGAAGAGATGGAGTTCTTGAACATCTCCTCACTTGGCACAACATACCAATCCGCTGTCAAAATCGAGCAAAATTTCAAACAGAAGAAGCGAGACTTTGGATCTGCAAATCCGAAGCCCAAAGGACAAATCCAAGGTAGGGTGACCCAAGACAACCCCTCGAAGCCACAAGGAAATAACACCACCACGAAGCCGAAGAAGGACACAGGAAAGTGGTGTGAGTTCCACAAGAGTCCCACTCATAACACAAGTGAGTGTCGGACCAAGCAGTCACTGGTGGCCGAGTTGAAGGCTTCCGAATCAGATGCATGTTCCAACCCTGAGCTAGAACCTGACAAGGGGGATGGCAAAGAGAAGCATATCATTGATGCAGAGCCCAGCACCATTGTTGCCACCGCCAAGATCCAAAAAAATGAGCCCGAAGATCCAGAGGAGGGGGAACGTCTTTTCCACTCACAGATGTGGGTGAAGGGTTCGTCGCTGCAATTCATTGTCGACAGTGGCAGCCAGAAGAACCTCATTTTAGCAGAGGTCATGAAGCGGTTGGGCCTACCAACTACACCACACCCGCAGCCGTACAGTATCGGGTGGCTTCACGAAGGATGAGATCTCAAAGTTCGCCAGCAGTGCCGCCTTCCCTACAACATCAAGCCCTTCACAGACGAGGTATTGTGTGATGTTACACCTCTGGATGTTTGTGATGTACTATTAGGCCAGCCATACTTGTGGAGGTGACATGCTGTGTATGAGTCAAGGCCTCGCGCTGTCATTATTTCTTTGGATAATTCATTATACAGGATACCAGAGGTAGCCCCACCTACCGCCACCTCTTTGATCACTGCTAAGAAAGGCAGCAAGCTCATCTCACAGACTGGGAAATTTATTTTCTATCTGGTTCGTTCGTAAAGTAAGGGGAATATCATTGCTACATCCATGACCCCCGCAAAGGGTTCCTCCACGCAGCAGCAACAACAAAGGGATACAGTCATGACAGAACACAGGAAAAACTTCTCCTTACCCAGAGGGGTACCACACAAGTTTCAGGTGGGCGACAAAGTTTTCTTAGATCTGCAGAAAGAACGCCTTACCAGAACCCATCAGAAACTCAGACCATTTCGACATGGTCCTTACACCAGTAACAAGGCTACCAGCAACAATGCTTTGAAGCACAACATTCCTCCATTCCTTCGCTTGCACCGAGTGTTAAATGTGGACCATCGCCGACCATGCTCCCCACCATTTATGGACACATCAGAGATTGTAGAACAGCTCACCAGAAACCCAGCTCAGTAGAAGCTTCCTCATCTCAGGGAGGAACTCAACGCAATGGGGACCATTGCTTCCTAAGGGGGGAGGAATGATCCACATGGGTGTTTGTGGCCACCCACCTATCCCATTTGGACCCCCACAACTATCTCTTTCAGTTTTTCAGTTTCCTTAATTATAGCACAGTTTACTATTTTTAGCAGTTTTTCAGCTCCTAAACTTCCGGAGCCGTTTTGAGGCCCTAAACGACGTTTTTTTGGAAATCTACCGCTAGCGATTTTTCTACCAAAAAATCGAATTTTTCGTCGTAGTCCTCGGAGAGATCTTTCCAACGGGCTACCATGCGTGTCAAACGGAGATAATACGACCAATTCGTGACCCCGGGAAGTTGGTTGTCCAACTCACCCCAAAACGAGGCCCACAATTTGGCGTTTCATCTTCTAGGGTTAGATTTTGGGATGTGAAGGGTTTTCCATTGTTTCTCAATAATAAATAGGCCTTCGAGCCTCATTGTAACACAGTTCAGAGGCATGTAGCCACCACATCTCTCCTAAGAGATAAGCTACCATCGCCCTAGCTAGTTTATTTCCATTTCTGGTTGTAAGCATATTTCAGTATTTTCCATTAATGAAATGAAGGATTCTTTCCGTTGCATCTTTGTGTATCTGTTTATCTATGTAATTTGTTGCGTTCCTGTTTAATTCCGGATAAAAGATGGATAATTCCTTTTTTATTTCTCGCAAAAAACAGTATGAAAATTCTTTAACGAACATATACTAGCAGCACGCAAATTTTCGTACCAAGATCTAGCCTTTTCCTCCAAAGTTGCCATAAAATTTTCATAAGACAATCTTCATGAAATTTGATTTTACGATTACATCTATGAATATGAAACCTCAATAAATGTACAACAACATCATCTCCTTTTTTATATTTAAACAATGGAAGATAAGTTAACCAATCACTGTTGGGAATGGGATTTGGAAAACCTGGAATTTGTGATCTGTCCATAGGAGCATACTTGTGTTGTATTCTTGAACTCATATTGAAAACAATCAACAATGAAATGGAGTCACCATAAGTGCTTTACAATTTTGGATTCTTTGATAAGGGAGTCATCATGCAAAGTTTGAGCTCCGGATTCTTGAAACATGGAGTCGTTGGGTGAATAATTCAGCCTTCTTGTGTATAATTACTATTCACCATCAACAATCAGGTCTGGAACTTGATAAACTTTTATGAGGAATATAAAATGTTCTCCCGAGTATGGTCGCCACTATGTTAGCATTCCGTAATTTCAAGGTTGAAGGAAAAGCCACGGAGGCAACATCAAAACTTCTTTCATGTTTAGGATCTAGCCCTCCTAAACTCAAAGAGGGATCTCTCTTTGAGATTTAGCTTTGTTTACTGGGAATTTCAAGCTAGTTATTGGGCTCAGAGTTTGGTTTTTGAATTGGTTTGGTTGGAACAACAAGGGAAGGCCATTGGGAAATGGAGTCAAATAAAGTTGGATGTTGCATCAAATGTTTAAAAGAGTAATCGCAGGGCAAGCTAGTTACATTCACTGGATCTTTTAAGATGAATTATGAAATGGAGAAAAAGTGTATTTTAGTTGTGATTGAAAATCATTTAATAATTTTTCAATCAGAATTCAGAAGAAAACATACAGATTATAAAAACAGTCCAAATAAGGTGTTCAATAACATGTCTTATTTTTCACATCTCCTATTTTACAATTAGATATCAGATGATAAACATATAGAGAATAACAGTTGAAACTACAATTACAATAAGAAAAACATCACTAGAAAAGTGTAGCACAAGAATCCTGTGAAAAGTCTTTGTATTATTGATTAGTCCATTTGAGCTCAATCAGCAGCTTTACATTGGACAATAGATTTCTTCATACAAACCCCAACATCTATTGCTTCAAATTATGAAGTATTTATACAAATTCTAAACTAAAATATCTTGATAAAAATCTCAAGATCTTTTTACAAATATCCTAAACTATTTTACACAATTAAAAATGAAATGTAGGAAATTAAAAACTAATGTATCTACTTGGCACTATCATTATGGATTTCTATTGAAAAAGAAGAGAAATTCAAATTTGATTGCAACTCTTAGTTGATGAGGTGGCTAACTGTCTTTGAGCATTTTCCTCCTGAAATTATACAAAATAGGGTCTAGTCATCCCTTTGTATATTTCAATCGAAGAGAACTTTGTAAAAAGTGAGAGAGGTATCGTAGATAAATATGTTCTTGAGATAAACCTCTCTCAGTTTCCCAAAATTTAGCTCCAGCTGTTCCCAATATTCTCTACAAAAAGGTGACTGAAACATGGCTTTGCATAGTCCATAAAATAGGTTGTAAATATGTAAATGTCTCTTTCATTTTGTAATAGCTATGTAAAATATGAAGTAGGTTATTGTAATTTTGCATCTTAGGAAGACAAACATACTCCAGTTTCTCAAGAATCGTCTCTGATTGGCCACAATATGTTCTGCAAAAGTATGACTAAATAGGAAAATTTGGGAAAATATGTCTGCAAAGCTTCATCTATATATCCCTAACCATAATATTTGTTAGGAAATTGAGAGAGGTTTGTGTGCATGAGGATTTTGGAAGAAAAAACCCATTTCAATTTCTAAAAATTCATCTTCATTAGTTTGGAAACCATGTTTGAAATCACTAGGCGTATAGGAAAAAGTATAGTTTCAACTGATCATGAGACAAATGAATGACATGGATGCAGGAGGTGACATGGCAGTCGGGGAAAGGAGGGTAACATAACCAGGAGTGTGTGGGAAATATGGTGGGAAAGGAGAGTTGTAAGCAAGAAGGTTGTAAGCAGTTTTCGGAGGGGGGTTGGAGTGGTAGGTGGCATCATGAGGGGGGGCGCGAAAACACGAGGTGTTGACACATTACAGTGGGTGAGGGTTTGAATACCACCCATTTCAGACCCCCCCCCCCCCCTTGACAGTAAAATTTGGATGGTGAGGGGGAGCTGAAACGTAATGTAGGTCATCGATCTATGGAGCAAGAGGATCGAGGAGTGGGAAAGGTGCAACTCTTTAACCCATGTGACAAAATCCTTTTTTGTCGTTTTCAACCTTACACTAAAATCAGACTATAGTACCAAGGCCTTTACTATAATTTTATTTAATAACATCTAAATTATGTGATTGATTTAATCTAAACATACCTAATTATCCTCTAATGTTGCATTTCATCTTGCAAGCATATTTTTTTATTTTTCTTAGAGTTTTGACCTTTTTTGGAAATAATTTACAATATGGAATATTATTTACAACATCTGAAATTATAAAAATCATCATCAAGTTACCCTATAATAATTATAGGACCCTAGCATAAGGTATTCACACCATTATTGTTGGAGGAAGTGCATATTGAAGGTAAATTGTTGGCAAGGGTACCCAACTCTGCATGGAAGATTGGGATTTGGGTGACATGAGAAATTTCCGCCACTGGAACCCAACAAGTATCTAAAGATGGTGTACTATGGGGATGCGAGCCTCACAATACTTGAACCAATGAAATGGGTGACCGATATTGAGTGCGTAGGATTTCTCAACATGTTGTACGTCCCACACTTTAGCTGAAGTATCATCAACGCTATTTGTGTGTGCCACCTGTTGGCCTTGGTCCATGATGGGTGCCTATGGTTGGGATAGCCCATCCAAATTGACGACATGTTGATACGAAGAATCATAGCATTGTCCTATCAAGGCACGAACCCCGTAGAAGCTTTTATGGGGAAGTAACTTGAGAAAATGTTGATAGACTAGATGAAGAGTGACTTCGAGCTGATCGAGAAGTCTAAGGGATATGCCATCAGTTCAATCACAGATGAAGTTGTGTGGTTTTCTGCACATACCTGGGCAATAAATATTATCAAGAACTGTCGTGCAAATGAAGTGCTGACACCAGTGGTATCCTTGACTACACAATGCAAGAAGGGGGTCCAGTTGAACTGGGCAAGGTAACTGTGTCAAGAATTCCTAAGTGACTACCACAAAGTGCATGAGGAGGGAAAAGAACTCCACTACGCGTGGCTCTTATTATTGATCACACTGATAGCTTGGAGGACAACAGATGATTCACAATATCCTACTACGGATCCAAAGTTGTGTGAGGCTTATGGATTTTCCTCGTTGTTGGCAACAAAGGACCCTACCAGTGTTATAGAAAATAAGATGTTCTAGGTGTTATTCGAAATGGATCTGTGAATGGTGATCAATGAGAAGCCAAGGTTGTCATTGATTATATTCAAGGAATATCGACGCATCGCTAGCTTCAAGGCCAATTTCCACCATGTGTATATATGCGCGATTCATGATTTGATGGACTTGGATGGTGTTTTCGCTTCTGGTCACCGAGGAAGATATCAACCAACTATTCCTTCAGTGGCGACGAAGGCACAACAGGGACTAGTAAATATGTGCTGAAGGAAAAGAAGTAGGTAACCATTGATATAGACAAGAATACCACGTAGTAACTAAAGCGCAAGCATGAAGAAGAATAGCTCACAAAAGAACCTGATCAGGGCGGTGAACACCCCTATGTAGACCTGTAGGATGTTGATTTTCCATTTGTTCTGAAATGTGGCAAAAAACAAGTGTTGGAGGCGCACATAAAAAGCACAAATCTGATAAATCTACCGATGTGAAAGCCATGGTCCTCACTGAGGGGGACCTTGAGGAAATTGGAGACACCATCCGAGTTACGATGGAGGATATGTGAGGACACATCAAAGAGAAATACCAATCAATACTTACGAAGTTCCAACAGGGTCTTAAGGAATTACAAGCATAGACAGGCATTATACAAGCGTTCCAGCTTCAAGTGAGCATAGTTCAAGTGATTCATTCTCAAGTGAGCATGTAACCAATGACATCGGGCAATGTGTAATCGGTACTCACTTTAGAGCTCTGCGTCGTACCCTTGCTTGATGAATATTTACACCTAAATAATGTTGAATATAGGGAGAGCGTGCAGCCACTTAAGAATGTGAGTATTAACCTTGTGGCACTCCCTCTACACACATTGCATGAGCTACACCAGGGTGATGCAGATGAACTTAAGGTGCAAGAGAAACAAGGTCTCATGTTGTTCAAAGATGAAAATATCACTAGTCAGTAGATGTGCGATGAAAAGCACAAATCTCTCCAAGATCACAATGAGGCAGATGCATGAAGGAAGAAGTTGGAGCAGTGCATTTCTAGAGTATGCAGTGAGTTTCCATAGCTCCAAATTCAATCTAAGGCCACTTCAAAAGATAAAGTGCAACAGCTTGCAGATGCATTTAGAGACTTGAAAGCACAAGTGGATAAGTTTCATTTTTATTTGCAAATGAAAATTACTGAGCTTCAATTGAAGCTACAACCCACTATGCCACTAGAGATCTAAGAGCAGCACTAGGCTACCATCATAATGGATAGGGAAAATATTGACACTGCAGTAGAGGACTATAGCCAACTGTTCGAAGAAATGCCAAAACTGTGGGCCTCACTACAGGAGTACCCAAAGGTGAAAAATATTGAAGTAGCCATCCAGGATAAGAAACTTCAGTATGATGAGATCAAGGCAACATCACACACCTTAGAACTTGTGCAACAGTTTGTCGGGTTGAAAGAAGGGACCTACCTGCAAGCACAGATTGAGGCATTGCGGAAGAAGATGCAGATTATCACCGCACATATGCAACCTTGGGAATAATTGGCAAGGAAACTCTCACAGACTGTGAAAGGAAAGCTCAAAATTGTGCAACAAACATAGTGGACAATAGACTTAGCAGAAGAAGGACCGACTACAGAAAACTTGGTCGAAGAAGTTCAACAGGAAGCAGCACAAGGCATGGAGGCGCTTCACCCAGTGAAGTCTTCATTCAACAACCTGAAATAAAACATATAGAGTGTACCAGCAGAGTCACTTGAGGACAAGTCACATCTTTGTGTTGGGGGCCTCTTGGGACGGGGTCCCATAGGTCCAAATTTGACTAATTTTTGGAAAAGCCTCCACATTTTAAGGATTAGAGCACGCATGTCAATAAGAGTCAAGGGGTTTTAGGAAGGTCAAAGCCCCTTATTGTTTGTATTGTTTTGAGCTCTGCCCATGGTTTGTCGACCATGGTATTGTAATAGGAAAAAGTATATAAAGGGTTTTCTTAGCAATTCTAAGGCAATAAGTTTTGTAGATGATATGTTTTAGAGTCTATAATTGTGAGACTTTTCTTTATTTGGGCAAAGAGGAAGGCTCTTGCAACTATGTGTGCAGAGACCTTGGTAAGTCCACAACTGAGTGCGCGGGTCCCTGCACCTGTGTGCACAGGGTCTGAAAGCATATGTATTGAAGATCTGGAATAATAAAGAAAATTTGAAGAAATTATGTGTCTTAATTTTATACTTATGTGTTTTTTGTATTTATGCTCAGTTGAATGCCATTTATATGTAAGATTTCCTTTATTACTCTATGAATATTTGGATATACTATTCCATATTATTTTATGTATGATTTGACCCTTAGGCGAAGCTCATAGCTCTATTTAACTGGAAATTGCTTTAAGTTTGGGTATTTTAAGGATAAGGGTTCACGAAGCTCAGATCAAGCCTAAAACTAAAGAAACTCCTTACCCCCACATCACATAGCCTTCTGGATGCAAAAACCTGGTTATAGCATTCCCCAATACTGCCTTTGGTGAGACTGCAACCTACACTAAGCGGGTTGTTGCCGAAAGGGTCAGTAGTGTAGGGCTTTGTTGGTTAGCATGGATAACTCTAAACCTAGGTCCAAGCCCCCTCAAGCCAACATGAGGAGTGAAAATCCGGAGTGCCACTAGCTTCAAAAGAAAAAATTCTAGATATAGATATCATTCAAGAGTAGACATATAATTATTTTAAATCGTCGGAGAAATAATCACATCAGGATAAAGTAAATCCTTCGTTTGAACATAATTTCAATGATGATGTTCCAATACTCAATAGCCTTGTACAATATATTAGTATTCCCTTCCATATGGAGCAATAAATTATTAAAACATTAAAAGAGGAGATAATTGAACTTGAAATACTAGAAAACCATGTAAAAAGATAAAATCATCTGCTTAAAGAATAGAATGAAACAATTCTCAAACGCATGTATCATTTGTATGGAAAGTATTTAAAACTCAAGAAAGCCAACAAGTTTCTCCAACGAAAATTTAAAGGATTGAAGGCCAAAATATTGATAAAGAAATCTTGGTGGTCAGTTGTCATGCAAAAGAAAGGAGTTCAAAGTAACTTGGACAACTTAATTTGAGCCTTTGAAATAATTATTTGAATATTAACGCTACTGTAATTTTTGAAAATTTGCTGCCAACAAGTGCATGTGGACATGCAAAACCATAAATGTGGGGAAATGTTGGGCCACAAGAATTGTGTATCTTTAACAATTTGTTACCCTTCTCTTTCACTCATTTTCCACTTATCCTCACATCAATACACTACTATTTTCAAATAAAAATCCATAAAGCTACACAAATAAGGAATAAGGTATAAGGTCAAATATTCTCTCAATTCTATATGTTTTTCTTTGCAAACTTGAATTAATTTCCATGAGTTACAAAATTTGACACATTTTGTAGCCTCACTAATATTCTGCAACTATATATGAGGTTTGAATAGATTCCATGGAAGACTGATCATCCAAAGCACATGGGAAGATACCAACTGGTGCCTACATGGATTTCAACCAATTTGGTGCAAACAGAAGAATCCTAGTTTACCACAACATCAAAATCAAACCTTCAGTCAAACTATGACATAACGCATTCAAAATATACTTGGTGTCAAAACGGAGTATCCATCGAGCCCAATTTCATATCAAGAGAGCAAGATCATGAAGGAATGAATAATTTGAAGGATGATGATGTGTTTATTCACATGATTCACTTCATTGATAGTGAATCATGTGAATTATAACTTTAGTGTAGATGAAATATTGAGATGTCAATTCATACATCTAACTTAGACTAGCAATTAGTTTATTGAAAATGTAGCAAGAAAATCTAGTTTTGACTTTGACTTGGTTAAACTAGATTAAAATTTGAATTTCTATTTCAACATAATACTTGGAGGTAGTTAACTGAGGTGACATGGCTCTTATCACTTAGTTAACTCAGTAAATTCAAGTTGGGGAAGCTTGAGTTCAGTTCTACATGATTGATTGCTAATTTGTAGCAATCTATTTTAGTTAATTTGAGTTATTATCAATTTAACTAGTTCTACCTATCATAAGAACTAGTGGAGGTCAAGTTGTGGAAGTGGAACTTCAACCACACATAGTGATCAACTAGTTAATGGATCAATCAACCCAAAATAATTGTTTCCTACAGAGAATTCAAGACTCAAGTTACCCAGTTCAGATGGAGATTCTAAGGAAGTGTACTATCAGTTGTAGCATATTCCCATGTTTACAGGTGGTGCATGTAGTCAAAGATTTCCCTAAGGCTATTACGCAATTACATAGTGTGAAATTCCTAAAAACTAACTGCAATTTCACAAGGGAACAATGCAAGGAAATATTAGCTTGGGAAGGCTTGAAATTGGCTAAGTGTTGTCCAGGTTTAGTTAGTCAAGCAGAGGGATAGACTATACACTTGCAGGGTGTGCTCAATCTTGATAAAGCATTGTATTTCTTCTATATTCTCTGATTAATACAATATAGATAGTAAGGGGTTTTGAGTAGTTTTTTTCCCCTAGATAAATCTTTGTGCATGTGTGATTTTTCCTTTTGCATTATGATTCTTGTTTTAGATGGTGAATTAACTTATGTGGATCAATAGAGTATCTTCAAGTATTTTGATTTAACAAATTTCTTGAGAAATATTGAATTTTCACATTAATTTGTACATGGTATCAGAGTCGAAATCACTATAGAATAGATATTTGGAAGTTATCATTATAGGAGATTCGAGGTTGTAGATCAAGTTGCAAGTTTTCTTCAGGACTAAGAAGACTGATTTCGATGGACAAAGGCTCGAGTATATCCTTGATGGAATCTTGAATTATGTTGCATGGAAGGACCGCATGGAGGCAGTACTAGAGGATAATGGGTTGAAGAAATTCATTGATAATGATATTCTGAAACCAGTAGCATCTGATGCAAAGGATATGACAAAATGGGAAGTGTGTTGTTAAGGAAAGGAGGATCATATTGGAGGGATTATGTGATCATATTGTCTCTAATCTCCACGTGAAAGAGACTCCTTCTGCAATGTGGCATGCACTGACATATTTTTTCTAGAATAGTAGTGACCAAAGGAAATTGGCACTCAAGGATAAGCTTCAAAATATCAATATGTAGAGGAATGAGAACATTCCATAGTACCTAAGCAGGTTCATGCAGTGTCGTGATTAACTTTGTCAAGTTGGTGTTACTATAGCATAGGATGATTTGGTGAGCCTAGCCCTTCTATGCATTCCCAAGAGTTGGCACAACTACTAGGATTCGGTGAACGAGAGCAAGAAACTACCAAATTGGAAACGCTTTTTGTTTTATTTGGTACAAGAGGAGATAAGGTGAAACACTAGAGATGGGACTTCATCCAAGGGTGAGGACGAGGAGAAACGTGCCTTGGATAGTGTTATGCAGAATCTACGACTACAGATAGAAGTATCTTCCCTAGGCCTGGTGGACTGACCTAGAACAACAAAAAGACAAAGGCACTAATGTTTTCTTTAAAGTAAATAGATAATGGGATGAAGCCTACTTGGAATTTGTCTCATTATTCGCTCCTTCCTTGGCTTGAATGCTACAATCCTACCTTCGATCACTATTATTAGAACCTGCAAAATCAGATAACACAAGCCAACAATCCATAAAATCTATGTATCATCATCTAATCACTTTATTCAATAGATAAACATGGTATTGAAATATATGAAACCATAACATCATATATAAGAAAACAAAGAACTCTTTCCATTAATAGAAATGGAGTGACTTAAAATAAACAATAGCTTTTGATCTTATAAAAGTGCTCCTCCAAGTTGACTTGTCCTTTCCTTGTCACAAAGTGCACCTCTAATCACCTTAATGCATGGAAATATATCTCTCAAAACAACAACATAATCGTATAATCACTCTCTAAAAGCCAACTCCTTGCCTATGGATGGAAGTAAATATATAGGTGAAGGAGGCAGTTCATGAATTCTTATCCTTTACCAATATTGGCTTGAGATACACTCTTTATGGGAGGATGAGATCAAGAGATATGGGGTGACAACTCCAAGGTAGGATAGGATAGGATTCGATACTTTTATTTGAGGTAAATGGTTACAAACGATATCGGAAGCTTATGGAATAAGAGGCTTCGGGATTCTCTCTCTTTTCCCAAAATTTCTAGAATCCATGCACCCCCAACACTAAGCGACCTACTGGTGATAAGCACAGGTGGAGAGTAGGGCAACCAAGTAGTCAATGTTGTCCATTAAGAGGCCAGGGAGCGTTGGTCCTTAAAATTATTGAAATAAGGTGATTTCAGGTAGAAATTTAGGGATTAGAATGACTCATGCTTAGGGCTTTGTGCAAGGATAGTGAAAAGGAGGTCAAAGGATTTTTATTTATCTAGTTGAAGGCTTATTGACTAGATGTGAAAAAATGACCTATAACAGATTGCCCCCTAAAGTGAAAAGTAAGAAATGATAGCTAATGCTTGAAGTGCTTTACCTTGTGACAAGTCGGGATCAAGAACAACCGACGAGATAATCATCTGTCACAATATATTTTCATCATGGTATCTTTGCTAAGGGAGGCATACCCATACTCAACACATAAGCTAACATTACATGTATTGTTGGGATGAGAAAAAGGTATCATTTCTCTTCATTTAATGCTTCATTTATCATTCATCCTTATAATATTATCTTTGTTTATAGAATGAAATGAGGAAAATATCATTCAGAGTTGGAAGAAACTATTTGGTGATAGAATAGGTGAATTTAATATGAAAAACTGAATCTTTTCTATCTTTGTATGCAGAGAAGTGATTGGGCAAAAGTTGTTCAATTGGAAGGACAACATGAGGCCATAAAGGGGAAAAGCCACAATGTCTCGGGTAGACAAGGAAGTGAAATATCAATTCGAATACTCTTGTTTTATCATATGATCAGATTTCATATTGTGAAATCCTCAGGATATCCTGATCCTGAGGATTCGCTTCTATCCAAGTTTCTCTTTTATGCTATATAAGGCTGAAAGGAAACTAGATACCAGTTTAGGGTTTTAATATGTAGTTATTCTTTTTGGAGAAAAAACATTGTTAATTCAGTGACTCTATCAGTTGTTACTTTGAATTTAATGAAAGAAGGTTGTGCTTTATACATCTATGTATTCTGGGTTTTTATTAAGTAGAGGCTTATGGCAACTATAGGCCCAGTCACAAGAAGTTTTACTGCTCCTTTTTGTTATAGTTTACATTTAGTCTTTGTAATTGGTTTAACGTTTAGTTCTTTTATTTATCTTGAAGATTTGCAACATTTATTTATATTGCTATTCACTTAGATTTATATTGAAGCTACGAGATAGACTTTAAGCACCTTGATTAGAGTGAGTGAATGTGTGTTTGATTGTTGTTCAAATTGAATATATGTTATCATAGATCTTGAGAGACAATACTAAGTAACTTCTACGGATTGCAATATAAAATTTTTACCATTTAGGAATATCTTATAGTTGTTGATGTTCACTCACTATTTTTTGTTCAATTACTGATTGTTGAGTGTTGTTCATTTACTATTGTTGTTTAGTAATGGAGATTAATTTGAGTTGTTATAGATTGGTAGTGTTGTTTGATAATCATAGTTGCTTTACTTGATTAGTGTGATTAGTCTCAAGCTCATTTCAATAATTCTCCGTGTAAATATCATTTGTATTTAGTTCCAATTGGTTTCAGAACAAGCTGTATAGAATTACATCAGGTGTTGCAAGCATTCCTTTCATAAATAGTTCTTTGCATAATTGTGTGAATTGAATTGAAGAATTGGACTTTAATGATTTCAACGATTCATCATTAGATAACCTCTAGCTTCACTGCACATACTATGTTGGCACTCTTGAAATATAAAGACTTATCTTAGGTTGACAACTAATGTAAGATTGCCTGTAAAAAGACATCTTAGTGAGCCAACATGTATAATGATCAAAAGACAGGTCCACGATTGAAAAATGGTGACCCATGACTGATGGTTGTCTGTATTATCATAGCCATCATACATTTGTGATTTTGTAGTACTCCTAAAATCACAGCCTAGATGGATGAAACTAGTTCTAGGGTCTTATATCTCATTCACATGACCAACCAATGTACGAGTCTAACCATGTGAATCAATGAGATGGAATCGAACATGGTAGAGACCATATGATTACTGGCCAATGATGTAATTTGTTAACAGGCAAGAGAGAAAACACTGATGATTTTAATGGATCTCAAGGTACTCTAGCACAATCCATACGGTGTGAATAAAAGAGTTGATGTCGAACACCACAAAAAATATTTTGGTCAAAGGCCAATGATGTAAACCCATCATTGAGAGTGAGGAGACTTTCCATTGATGTATGCAAGCCCAAAAAAAACTTCATGGATAATGAGCTGATGTCGATAGGAAGTGACCCATCGCAAGAGCTCCTTTATGTATCACCCATCAACGACACGAAATGGGTATCATGACTTGACACGGAATGATCAAAATGATGATGATATAGAACTGGATTAGGAACAACAAACATAGAATGAAATCTTAAGAGTATAGTAGCATACATTAACTGAATGGCTTCTCTTGAACACAATGGCAATATTGAAATGGAATTGGCAACATTGACCCAAAACAAAAAGAGGATGCATTGAAATGGTATGATCAAGAAAAAGACAAGCATATTTCCCAACCCAAAAGCCACAAAGATAAAGTGGGAGAGTATCGTTTTCAAGAGAGACTCACTACCATTAACAAATGGAGTACCCTGTTTTCCCAATTTCCCCAACCATACTGGTCAATACCTCTTTATCTTTTAACAAGCTTAAGGAGGATAACATATGTTTGATCTGTAACTCCATCCTTTCAATGAATCCCTTTGAGAATATTTAATGAACCCAGAGAAGGAGTGGTTTGGTCCAATCATGAATGGTGAGTCCATCATTATTAGATTTTTTAACAAGTCCAATAAAGGTATAACTCGAGATATTTTTCATGTCTAGAGAGTTTGAAAAAGAAGTGGAAAAGAAAACTCTCTATGTTCATTTTCTTAGATAGTCACTTAAGTCTGAAAAGGCAGAAAATAATACACAAGATAATATCTTAGCCATGTTCAACTAAGATCTTCCTTTTTCATAGTTAGTCTATCTCGGTCCGCAGGGTTAAACTTATACTGAGTAGACGTCTTTTCATTTACTTTAATGAGTTTGTAAAAGACATATTGTATTACTCCTAAAATCACATCCTGGATGGATGAAACTAGATCCAGGGTCTTCTATCTCATTCACATGACCAACCAATATATGGGTATAACCATGTGAATGAATGAGCTGGAGTCAAACATGGTAGATACCATCTGATTATCGGCCAATGATGTAAGCCATTAATAGATGCGAGAGAAAGCACTGATGATGTTAATGGCTCTCAAGGTACTCTAGTACAATGCATATGGTGTGAAGAAATGAGTTGATGTCAAACACCACACAAAATCTTTTGATTGAAGGCCAATAATATAAACCTATCATTGATAGAGAGGAGAATTTCCATTTATGTAAGAAAGCAATAAAAAAATCATGGATAATGAGATGATGTCGACAGAAATAAACCCGTCGCAGGAGGTCTTTGATGTATCCCCAATCAATGACACGAAACGGTCATCATGATTTGAGATTGAATGATCAGAATGATGTTGATATAGAACTTGATCAGGAACAACAAACATGGAATGAATGCTCAAGAGTATTGTAGCATATATTAACAGAATGACTTCTCTTGAACACAACGACGACATTGAAATGGAGTTGGAAATGTTGACCCAAAACAAGAAGCGGAGCCTTTGAAATAGTATGATAAACCAAAAGAAAAGCATATTTCAAAACCCCCCATCCATTGAGATGAAGTGGGAGAGTGTCGTGTTCAAGAGTGACTCACTGCCATTAAATGTAGTATGTTTTCCTAATTTCCCCAACCATACTGGCCAGTACATATTTATTTTTTAACGAGCTCGAGAAGTATAACATATGATTGACATGTAAGTCCATCCTTCAAATTAATCCCTTTGAGAATATTTAATGAACCTACAGAAGGAGTGGTTCAGTCCCATCATGAGTGACGAGTCCATCATTGTTTGATGTTTTAACAAGTCCAGCAAAGGTATAACTCAACATATTTTTCATGTTTACAAAGTTGGAAAAATAAGAGGAAAAGAAAACTCCATATGTTCCTTTTCATAGATAGTCACTTAGGTCTGAAAAGGTAGAAAATAATACCCAAGAGAACCTCTTAGCCATGTTCGACTAAGGTATTCTGTTTTCATAGTTAGTCTATCTCAAGCCAAAAAAGGGTTAAAATTATACTGAGTAGATGTGTTTTTATTTAGTTTAACGAGTTTGACAAGACAAGTGATCGAAAATATTTTCATATTTTTGGAGTCTGAAAAGATTTGAAAGAGGACTCCTCCTAGAGGAACGAGTGGTATAAAGGGGGGAATTGGTTTCCATCATGATGGAACTGCTCAAAACATGCAAAGGTCAAGGGGATGGCTAATAAGAGCACTCATCACAGTTGTTCTTCACGAAAGAGTAAAAAATCCAAGTGAAAGCATATGATCGGCTAATAAAATGGTGAAAATGGAATGAGAAAAGCAAGGCTCATTTGGTAGAAACAAGCTGATAAAAATGGTAATCACGTAGGATGAAATGAGAATGGTTTTATTTTTACACAAGCTTGAAACATGGGAAACTATGATTGAGAATACTTGAAGGTGGTTTCATTTTTTCATAAGCTTGAAACATGAGAAAAAAATATGTTTGAGAGTGGTTTCATTTTTACACAAGCTTGAAACAAAGAAAAACTATGCTTGGTATGATTTTGCATGCCCCCAACATAATAACTCAATTCGTGGTACATGCCCCCCAAGCTTCATTTCATGCACCTAAGTAGACTACTAGTTACTAATAGGTGGATGGAATAAAGTTTCATTTATGAGATTAAATGAAAGTCTCGACTAGGAATTTACGAGATCTAATCAAAGACTCGAAGTGGAAGGGAAATTGTTTCATTTTTTAATGAGCTTAACCCAGGAAAAAAACTATGCACATGACACCTTGTTTCATTTTTTAACGAGCTTGACACAAATAAAAGGAATTTTTCTTAAAGGACCTTGTTTCATTTTTTAATGAGATTGACACAAGAAAATGAACTCTGATTCGGGGTCCTTGTTTGATTTTTTGAGCTTGACACAAGAAAAATAACATTTCTCTAAGACCTTGTTTCATTTTTTAACGATCTTGACACAAGAAAATGAACTATGCTCTGGGGACCTTGTTTCATTTTTTAAAGACCTTGACACAAAAAAAAAAAACTTTGCTCTGAGACCTTGTCTCATTTTTTAACAAGCTTGACACATGAAAATGAACTTTTCTCTGGTAACCTTGTTTCATCTTTTAAGGAGCTTAACACAAGAAAAATAACTTTTCTCCAAGAACCTTGTTTCATTTTTTAAGGAGCTTGACATAAGAAAAGGAACCCTGCTTCGAAGATAGATCATGGCCTCTAAGCGACCATGGCTTCCAAGAGGTTCTCATAAGATGGAAGAACAAGGCTCTAGAAGGGATACATATCAAAGTTTCCAATGGAAAGATCAGGCTCCAATTCCCCCAGTGAATGATTCACCATATCACCTACTGGATCTAAGTCGAAAGAAGTTGAGCAGGTAGTGAAAGGATCATCTTCATCAGTAGGTATGTGAATGGAATACTTTATCAGATAATTAACCTATGGCTGGGAAGATACCACTTGCATATAAGGACCACTTAGGGAAGCTAGTTGATGGGGATTCATATTAGGACCAATGAATGGAAGCTAGTCAATGGTCACTATTATTTCTTCATGTGGGAAACACATTACATGAAAGAGTGAAGAGATAAGATCCCCCATGACATAAACATAGTCACACCCAAGGAGTAGATTAAAATCCAAAGGGTTTGGATGACCATCACATCGATATAAACAATATTTCCTCCTAAATTAATAGGAAACTTAGGAAGGATCCCTAACGATTGATTGGTTCCTCTATTAAAAGCCAACAAACTTTGGGTAATAGGTATAAATTATGGAAAACCTAAATATTTGAAAGTGGTTGAGGATAGAATACTAACATATGTGCCTTCATCTATGATTGTGCTTGGCACAACCACATTATAAGCATGTACTATGATCTGGAGGGGCACGTAAGGAGGAAGATGATATCCTACCATTCAACTCTAATCAAAGGACGTCACCATAATACTTGAAGGGGGTGCCATGAGAAGGGGATAACTTCCCCCTTGTGCTATGGGAATGGGAGAACTACCCTCATGTACCATTGGAATGGGAGGATTGCCCCCAGTTCATTTTAATATGAAGAAATGATAAGATCATAAGTAGTATGAAGTTCAATTTTTACGGGAAAGGTACGATCGACTGAAGGTGGAATCGAGTCAACCATTTTTTATACCAATTGTTTGTCGGGAATGAACACATGGTATTCACGTTCAAAGAGAGTGGGATTCAGTGGATTTGGATTCTGATCAATCGCTTCGTCAACTAGTGGAGGATTAGGATAAAGCTTTCAATAACCAGCTGGAAGACGAGGCCGAGAAGATGTAAGGTTTTCGAACACATTTGAGACTTCATCCATATAAGAAAAAAGGTGAATAGGATTATTCCCTTTACATAACATACAAGGAAATTTTCTTTTACCCTTTTTCCCATGGCGCTTACTATCACTAGTTGAGGGCTTATCACTACCATGATCTCCAGAAGCTGATGACAAAGGTTGATATGAGCCTATAGACCACACTTCTAATATATTGGGAATACCAGGACAATATCTAAGAAGGTGGTCACCCTTACATAACTTGCAAGGGAATTTAACTTTGTGGGGTTAATTGGAAGGTTTCTCCATAACAGTTGCATCAGTAACGATGGTTGCTTGGTCACCCCCCTACTTATATTTCTTCTTCTTAATCTTCATTTTCTTCTTCTTATTATCCACCTAGTTACTAACTTGGAGGCTTTCACCAGACGACAAGGAAGAAAAGGAAAAAGACCAAACAAGCGAAGAAGGAAAAAGGTCAACTTTAGGATCAACTTGAGGTTGATATTTTTCAGGAGGAGGATAACTTGGTTGAGAAGAAGTTCAAACATTCAGAACCATAGTAATCGAAAAAAACCAAACTTGAAAACCAATGGTAAATCCCTTAATGGACAACGTTGCCATTTAAGGAGCACCAATATTTCCGAAAGAAGGAAAATGACTAGGATTCTCGTCAGAGGGGTTTCCTTGATTAGTGGACTGAGGAAATGTTGCCATTAGTCTAAACCTAAGATTTACTAAGGAGTTTTTCCATGAAGAGGATGTTGTTCCATAGTCAATTAATTTATTTTAGAAATTAACAACCAAAATAAATCAAGAGGGTAAACTAGGCATAAAGGTTTACCAAGCAATTGTGAACTGCAATATACACCTTGGATAACCAAGGACTTAACATACGTGCATGCAATCTCCCCGAATGTTGCATTTGGTGTATCATGATATACAAAGAAACGGACTAGGTTACCTATGGCGAGGATAGAAATCTAGGGTGGAATTCCAAAATATACTCGATGGTATGTGTACGTGCAATCCATAGTAGTGTTGTCTAATGCATAACTATATGATGAGAGCATTCTCATATAATTTTAATGCATGGAGCACCATTCAATATACCCAAAGGTACGTGGAGAATGGTCTGATACACTTATGTAGGTAGAACTAGATATCACTCCCAGAATGCAATGCTAGAAAAAACGACAACTCCTACATTTATAGACATCGAAACACGTCTCTAACCTAGATCTCTATGTGTGTCATTAAGTTTCAAATTATCCTTAGGCTAATTGAGTGAATTTTAGCGTTGATCTTGAATTATGTTTTGATTTCAAACTAAAAACTCAATGTCACTTGAACACACCTATGATGCAACCAATATGACAAAAATAACTCTTTTCATTTTCGTTGAAAGCTATCTAGTGTAGGGAAGAGGTACAAACAATGATGCAACAATTAAATATGCAACAGACAAAAGCTTCCTAGATATATCTTTCAATTTCATTATTCCAATTCAATTCAAAGCATTAAAATATGCCAAACCATACCTGGTTGTGGGTGACATGTTATGGAATTAATGCATTTACTGAAGGATGGAAACGAGGGGATGGGCCACTTGTCCGATAGTGCCCTCCCCATATCTCCCTCAGGCACCTTCAAGACTCTCTGCAGGCTGTATTCAATACAGGTCCGGATCGGAAAAATGGTATTCATTGTTGGGTTATGGAGTTACCTCGTTTCATTCCTGCACTGTCTCCCCTGCTCTGCTGCATCTGTCCGCCTCAGGCCTATGAGCCCAGCCTTCGCACTGCAACTGGCCGTCGCTGCTGGATTGTTTGCTGTGCGGATTTTGGTAATGGGTTTCATCACTCTCATTCGGCTCTCTGCATTCTAATCTCTACCCAGAACTACCCTGTTTCGCCTCACATTCCCTCTGCTAGTGCTCCCTCTGTCATTGTCCCTCCTATCACTGCTCTTGTTGCGTGCTCAGCCAGCGACATCAACATGGTTAGGCACCGAATGAGAAGTCGTAGGGGAGGTACCAGGGGAGGAAGTTCTCGTCCTCCAGTTGAGCGTGCCACCTCCTCTTCCTCCCCTGAACTGCATCACCCTCCAATTCTTGGGGACGGTAGATATCCTAATACCAGATGTGGGTGAGGTTGGGCTCGTTCTTCTGGGGTTGCTCATGGCGAATTTGTTGTCCACTCAGATAATTTTCCTCTGCCCCTTCTACCCGCTCTCCACTCTACCCAATTCAGGTTCTGTAGTTCCCTGAATAGGCCTATCATTACTACTACTATATCCATCTTCTTCTCTGAAGAAAACACTCAAACAGTCTCTCAAGTTGACAATTCCAACTTGCCGCAGGAGGTTGCTCCCATATGCAGTAATTGCAGGGATAATGGTAAGAATGGCATGGATGATAGCCTCTTCACCTTGCATGGTCTGAACTTCGGTGGCATTCAGCATGGTGAAGGGGGAAGCTCTGCAGCCATGCGCCCCTCTGGTGGTTTGAGTCATGAAGGGTATACCATGCAGGTTGCACCTGGCAACAGGGGTGAGACTCACGGCGGTGGTGGCAGAGAGCCACACGGCAGCGTTTCCAGGGACGTGATAGGTGAGTGGGCATGCCCAATCATCGAGGAACCCATCCCAGATGATTTCATCTAATATGACGTGGCTTCCAGGTAGCAAGATGGGGCAAACAAAGAATCAGCAGAGGCTGCCTGGAGTTAGCACGTGGTCGGCTATGGCTGCCCAGGTGTTTTTTAACTGGTCATTTTGTTTTTTGATAGTTTTTCTTGGCTTCTCATATCCTATCATGGTAACATCTTACTATATTTTGTGGGGTCTGGACTCAAGAATTGCTACCATTTTTGGAGTTTATGCTCTCACTGGACTGGTTTCCCCAATGTTGGGGCAGTCCAGATTTTGTTGATATTTTATGATAAACTTGGTCAAGGCTTTGTCCTCTTTGTATTTTTCTGTACATATTAATACACTACTTTTACTTAGAAAAAAAAAATATGCCAAACCATGCAATGTAATCTATACATGATTCCCCTGAAAAATATACAAATGTAATCTATGCACAATTTCCTTTCCTGCTATGAAAATGAGAATTATAACTATGCAAATTTGATCTATGTAAGATAATTCTTAAAATCAAATGCAAGAGGATTCCGATGAAATCAAACGTAATCTAATATTTCATGAACAAAGGACTCAAACTAAAATTGGGTGAAAATTTCAAAAATCAAAAGAGATGACAATCAAAGGCGATTAAGGGGGGATTTTTTTGCAAAAATCAAAGAAAAAACATGAAATTTCACACTAGGGAATTCCTATTTCACACAAAAAACCCTAGATGCAATGAATAATATTTTTCTTTTTGATTCAACTTAATTTTCAGATGAAAAATAAGATGCAAAGTTTAATTACTAATTCAAGCAATATTTTCAGGATGATGTCTAAAACATCAATTCATCTAAGCACTCAATGATAAAACAAAATAAATTTTAAAATGACCTAATGATAAGAACAAAGGAAAATCTTTAAAAAAATCCTTACCAAAGGTACTAAAAAGAATCAAACCAAATGGAGGCTTCAGGGGGACCACAAGACACTCAAAGACTCAAGGAGGAGCAGCTAGAATAAGGTTGATCAAAGAGAAAATCAAGACAAAAGAAAATTTGTGCATTAACAAGGGCCAACTCAGGTGCAAAGGAGGCACCAATGCTATGCAACATAGGCACATAGAAGGTTCAGTTCGGGTGCAACACTTTGTCAGAAGAACAGGATGCGTTGGTCTAGGGATGTAAGGTTTCAACACAAGGATTGCAATTCAAACTCAATGAAAGGTATTCCTAGGTATATTTTTGATTGAATAAGACAATATAGGTCTAAAGAAGAGGTAAAACAAGCACAATCAAAAAATAAACCACCAAGAGAATACATTGCTCCCTAGTCGAGTCGCAAATTTGTTATGCAGAATCTACGATTGCGAACAGAGGTAGCTTCCCCAAACCTGGTGGACTAACCTAGAACAACAAAGAGAAAAAGGGACTAGTGTTTTCCTTAAATTAAATAGATAACGAGATGAAGCCTACCTGGAATGTGTCGCATGCTCTGCTCCTTCCATGGCTTGAATGCTCCAATCCTAGCTCTAATTGCTATTATTAGAACCTGCACAATCAGATAACAAAATCCAACGATCCACATAATCTATGTAGCATCATATAATCATTTTATTCAATATATCAACATGGTATTTAAATATATGAAACCATAACATCATATATAGGAAAACAAAGAACTCTTTGCATTAATAGAAATGGAGTGAGTTACAACCGAAAATAAGTGTTGATCCTGTAAAAGAACTCCTCGAAGTTGACTTCTCCTTTCCTTGTCACAAATTGCACCTCTAATCACCCTAATTCATGGAAATATCTCTCTCACAAAAATAAAATAAGGGTAAAATCACTCTCCAAAATACAACTCCATGCCTATGGATGATAATAAATATATAGGTGAAGGAGGTATTTCATGAATTCTTATCCTTTTACCAATATGGGCTTGAGATTCAGTCTTGATGCGAGGTTGAGCTCAAGTATAAGGGATGAAGAATCGAAGGTAGGATAGGAAAGGATTCAAGACTTGCATATGAGGTAAATGGTTACAACAAATCCTGGAAGCTTCTAGAAGAAGAGGCTTCGGGATTTTCTCTTTCTTTTCCAAATTTCTAGAATCAACGCACCCCCAATACTGAGCAACCTTTGTTGATCAGCAAAGATGTAGAGTAGGGCAACCTGGTAGTCAACACTTTCCATTAAGAGGCTAGAGAGCGTTGGTCCTTAAAATGACTGAAACAAGGTACTTTTAGGTAGAAACTCGGGGATTAGAATGAGTCATGCTTAGGTATTTGTGCAAGGATGATGAAAAGGAGGTAAAAGGATGTTGATTGATCTTGTTTAAATCCTATTGATCAGATGTGACAAAATTTCCTATAACATATGGAAAGGCAACAAAGAGAAATGGAAGAAATCCTAGTCCAAAGAAGAATCAAGTCAAGGGGGCAAGAAGAAAGACTTTTCCATAATCAAGTGCCTTCATTGCCATTAATTTGGGAACTCTACAATGAAGTTTCAACACAAGAAGGGAAAAAAGAAGAATGTAAGAGGAGGAGTGGGTGAAGCCTTGGCTTCATAGTTTGAGATTGATTTTACTCTCATTGCATGCATGGCCAGCACGATGATGAGAAGTGTATGGTATCTCAGCAATGGTGCCTTGTTCCATACGACGGGGAATAGAGATGTATTCAGTGATTTGGACGAGAAGGATCCCCCTGTTTTCATCAAGATGGGAGATGATGGAAGGTACAATGTGACTAGGATTGGTATTGTCACCTTTCAAAGGGATTCAATCTCCCATCTTAGGCTCAAGGATGTGATGTTTGTACTGGGTCTAAAGAAGAATCTTGTATCCATTGCAGTTTTGGAAGATCGTGGCCACGATGTGATATTCAGCAAAGGAAAGGAATTCCTAAGACACATAATTTAACACCTAACATCATATGATGACAACTAAATAATGAGAAGGAACTACCAACAGGTTTACTGACTTGAGTGAGTGAACGTGAAGGATGCTTAAAATGTGGTGGACTTTCATCAATAACTTCAACCTCCACTTTATTAGACTTCTCTAAATTTGATGCATGAGTTTCAAACTCTATGGTGTAAATGCCATCAAATGTGGACAACAACAACTACCTAAGGAATGATAACTCCTATTTCTTAAGATGGATTCCTCATTGTCGATAATAATAGTGAGGATGTTAGTCAACCATGGTGAAATATAGATTACCCAAAATAATAAACAAACAAACCTATGGCCAATTGGACACAAAATTTACATATAGAACACCCTATCAAATCTAGAACTTCAATAGGAAAACATACTAATGGCTAAAGGAGTTGTCTATGTTAGACTCCGTCTTGTCAGTCAATGTGAGATTGATTCTTCTTCAAAACCCTGTTTTGAAGAAGAAATCATTAAATATGTTTTTTAGAATATGTAATTTGTCAAAATGTTTCAAAATTCTCCAGCAAATCATTAAATATGTTGTTTAGAATATGTAATTTGTCAAAATGTTTCAAAATTCTCCAGCTCTTCAAATGGAAGTAGCTTCAGCAGCTCCTATCCCGGCAAAAGCACAAACAGAATCTACAAAAATCAAAGCAAAGTTGGGAGACTAAGCCACAAACTATGGATTACTTGATGAGCACAAAAGAGTTTGAAAGACTGTTGGAAAAGTTTCAAGGAGTTCAACAACAAATAGATTGGCTTGTAGAGAAATACCAAAAGGAAATAACGTAGTGGTTCTACAGGGCGTTGTTTGCATTCAAGGTTTTGTTATTATCATTTGCAGTTTGCATTCAAATTCAGGCAAACCAAGGATAAGGATAAGAACTGTTAATAAATTGAATGAACTTCGAGTTCTATAAAGAAAAGTTCGATCAGAGTGCAAAATTACAGAATAACAGTGCAAATATTCGCAGCCAGGAGCGCGTTGAGGATCCATCATAATCTGGTTATGTGGATTTAGAAAAAATGTAAATAATATATGGATTTCCATTTCTCCATAGCTAAATAAAGAATCCTATTGCCCAATAGAATGACGAAATAGGAATTAAGCCTACTTACTATTACAAATTTGGAGTTGCTCACTTGTTGCTGCATATCAACATCAAAATCTTCGGTCTCAGTTTCGATATTGTCAGGTTGGGATTGGGCGACGGAAAACAGTAGTTCATTCCCCAAGCTGAATCTTTTATGGCGATAGATTACATGCACATAAATACGAGGAACGAAATTGTTCACCACGTCTCCGATAACTCTCGCTTCCTTAAGCTTCTACCATACAGCATTTACAGGTTTCGCGATCCTTTGTTGTTGCCTCATTCCCTCGATTCTTTGCTTATAGTACAAAGAACTAAAAGCTTGCTTAATGTAGAATGAAGGGCAGTTGTGAAAGCACTGAAAAACCCAAGGGGGATATAAATCTTTTCTGGGATCAGAGCACTATGCATTGAAGGTGTGCGCTACACACCAAGCTGAGCGCTACGCATTGGGCTCACGTGGCCAGTGTTAAATTACATAGGCGCTAAGCATCAGGTTGTGCGCTACGCACTGGGATAGCGCACTACACACTCAGTCCAGCACAAAATTTGTTTATATTTATGCGCCCAATCTCGTATCAAATCGACTCCTTCAATTTGCAAAGAGCTAAAGGGATAATCTTACAACAGATATCGAGTGAAGATGGGGACGGAGTATGCAATCCTTGCATATCTATGGAGTGATCTCGAGGCAGGTCAATTTTGAAGCCAAATCTGAGTATGAGATGATCCAGAACTATAAGGTGCTGCAAGAAGTCCTCAACAAGCTTAAGATAGCCAAACATATTGAAGTAAACAAACTGGTGAAAGGAAGGCCATTAGAAAATCTTGAGTTTATGTAATGCTTGAAACGATACTGCGATTCTACAAATGTTGGAAACTTTACCCGCAGGAATGGTTATAACGCATTTGAGAGAAGAGAAACATGCAAAGGAGGGAAAGAGCTAAATAGAAAAGCATCTTTGAGCGTCCATTCGCAGACAACGGGTGCAACAAAGGCACCTGCAATGTCCAGTCCTACAACTCCATCTTCTAATAATAGTCACCGAGCAGATTCTAGACCAAATTCAAATGGACATGTAAGCAAAAACGCTCCAAAGAATACACCACTGCCATCCCCAGCTGCAACACAGGTTGCAGAGCTGAAGGTTGCAGTTGACAATTTGGAAAAGGAAAGAGACATTTACTTTGGAAAACTAAGGGACATCGAGAGTATATGCCAGAACTATGAACTCCGAGAAATTACGGCAATCAGAACAATTCAAAGACTGCTCTATACAGATCACTATGAAGCCGCTACTCTCACTGATCTAGTAACAATGAGTATAGCAGAAAATGAAGCCTCGGGCCATGTTATCGAGGACTGTGAAGTTCAACGTTCGAGATCAAGTAACAGGGATAATCAAGATGATTTATCCTTATATGATTCTGCAACACTATACAATGGAGAGTATACTAAGCCCTTTGTTACAGAGCACTTGATGATCATACCAGGCCAGACGACCACTATTTTTTATTAAAAATGTTTTTTCAAAAGGAAAACGTAAAGTAAAAAGTCAAAGTCAAAGCTAAATTTAAACCGTAGATACTTTCCACAGCAGAGAACAAGATTCGATTGCCTATGTTTATCTTCAGTAAATGGGATTGACACCTGTAATGCCACCTCTTCATCAGTTATCAACAGATTCGAGTAGAAGAAGGAGCGTTATTCTATCTTCAGAAGCGCTGATTGTTTTTTTTTTTTTTAGTTTTATTTATTAATAATGATAAAACAAATCCCTTGTCTTGGGGTCGATTTGTTTTCCCCTAGCAGAGTTTATTTAATGTATTAAAAATAATTTTGTAAAGGGGGGAGAGAGTTCTGAGAGGTGCGTGGAGAAGAACAGAATTTCATTGTACAGTGTTTGGCAGAGATTAATTGAAGAGTACAGCTCTGATTTGTAAGACCCTTGTGGTGTGAAAGTTTAGCAAATGTATCTTTCTTTCTGTTTCAATGTCTTTTGTAATGTTTCATAGTTCATTCATAATCGTTTCTAAATGAATACTTTTAAGTGAGAAAGGCAGAATTCAATTTATTTGCTCTGTCTTGAGGAAGTGTTCATATTTAATGTTTTCTTCTGTTTGATAAGGATCCATCACACATGCCCTTGTCGACTTCTCAGCAATCTTGCCATTCTGTTTAATCTCAATTTTATTGTTAAACTTCACTCCTACCTCGCCTTATGGATTAACCTGTGCCTTTGATTAAAACCTCTACTCTTGCTGTCTTTGCACATGCAGCCCAGTAAACCCAATCATTTATTAAAAAAAAAAACCCCTTTATATCAATTTACTAGCCTAAAATCGGTATTCCTTATTGGTCATCTCAGCCCATTTGAAGATTTATCTGTCGAGATAGACCCGGAGAGAGCCCTCTCCTGTCCTCGTAGGGCTAGCTACGAGGCTGAGCGTGGTATGATGTTGCCTCGAGTTTTGCCTTCCTCAGCCAGAGGCGGATTCAAGCATTAACATAGTGGCGACCATACTGGGGAAGATGGTTTGCTGTTGATGTGACATTCGACTTGTTGATTGTCTTGTCCCAGTACATGAAATCAAATTGCAGATCTGATGCTGATGGTGGACAGTAGTCGGACACTTATGAAGGCTTAAAACATTCACCTGGTGACTCCAACGCAATCCAGACATTCCAGTGCTCGCTAATCCATTTATGCAATGGTAAATCCTGCACTGTGTGAAGCTGCAAAAGAAGTAAGAAATCAGTTAGCAGATTCTAAAATTAATGAAGAATTTTTCAGTGCCTTGCTTCAATGTTTGAAATCTCCAAAGTTCCCTCTTGAATCCAAAACTGGTGTTTGTGAATTAGTTGTTGAAAGAGTTGAGAAGGAGATTCAGTGTTTAGATGAGCAGATCCAGTCATATGATTTCCAAGACCCTAAAAAGTTCTTTGAAATCCTTCCTCTTTCGAAACAAGAAATAATAGAATTGCCTACAGATTTTTGCACTGATAGTGTGCAGCTGGAGGTATGTATTGCAGAGTTGGGGCAGCCAACAGAGTCTGGCTTTTGCGATCCAATGGCAACATACATGGAAATGTTTTTCAGTTTGATTGATAGATCAGGCTGTTTTCTACGTGACCAGGCTCATTACGTGCATGAAGGGCTGCCAGCAATCACATCTGTGTCCTGGTGGAAACATTCTCAAGCGGCATCATTCTCAGGTTTACTTGAATGGTTGATTTGGCATTTTAGTATTACCTGATCTACTATTTTTACAGCAAAGTAGGGTAGATTTTGTAAATAAATAAGCAGCCAAAGGGCAGCATTTCATTCTGAGTTTCATTTACAGTTGTAGTGTGAAGTTTGTTGAGCAAGTTTTTCGATCATTTCAGTCAAGTTTCAGTCCATAAATGAGTCGGAAGTCTCGTGTTGTCTGTTGAAATAATAACTCCATTGCCCAATGGATGAGGCATTGTATGCTCTCCCAAAGCTCTGCGGTTCTTGGCACCTCCAAGAAGCGGCAGCTGCCATCCCCATTGGAGCCGATGTTAGACTCCGTCTTGTCAGTCAATGTGAGATTGATTCTTCTTCAAAACCCTGTTTTGAAGAAGAAATCATTAAATGTGTTTTTTAGAATATGTAATTTGTCAAAATGTTTCAAAATTCTCCAGCTCTTCAAATGGCAGCAGCTTCAGTAGCTCCTATCCCTGCAAAAGCACAAACAAAATCTACAAAAATCAAAGCAAAGTTGGGAGACTAAGCCACAAACTCTGGATTATTTGATGAGCACAAAAGAGTTTGAAAGACTGTTGGAAAAGTTTCAAGGAGTTCAACAGCAAATAGATTGGCTTGTAGAGAAATACCAAAAGGAAATAGCGTAGTGGTTCTGCAGGGCATTGTTTGCATTCAAGGTTTTGGTATTATCATTTGCAGTTTGCGTTCAAATTCATGCAAACCAAGGATAAGGATAAGAACTGTTAATAAATTGAATGAACTTCGGGTTCTATAAAGAAAAGTTCGATCAGAGTGCAAAATTACAGAATACCAGTGCAAATATTCGCAGCCAGGAGCGCGCTGAGGATCTGTCATAATCTGGTTATCTGGATTTAGAAAAAACGTAAATAATATATGGATTTCCATTTCTCCATAGCTAAATAAACAATCCTATTGCCCAATAGAATGACGAAATAGGAATTAAGACTACTTACTATTACAAATTTGGAGTTGCTCACTTGTTGCTGCATATCAACATCAAAATCTTCGGTCTCAATTTCGATATTGTCAGGTTGGGATTGGGCGACGGAAAACAGTAGTTCATTCCCCAAGCTGAATCTTTTATGGCGATAGATTACATGCACATAAATACGAGGAATGAAATTGTTCACCACGTCTCCGATAACTCTCGCTTCCTTAAGCTTCTGCCATACAACATTTACAGGTTTCGCCATCCTTTGTTGTTGCCTCATTCCCTCGATTCTTTGCTTATAGTACAAAGAACCCAAAGCTTGCTTAATGTAGAACGAAGGGAAGTTGTGAAAGCACTGACAAACCCAAGGGGTATATAAATCTTTTCTGGGATCAGAGCGCTACGAGTTGAAGGTGTGCGCTACGCACCAAGCTGAGTGCTACGCATTGGGCTCACGGCCAGTGTTAAATTACACAGGCGCTACGCATCAGGCTGTGCGCTACGCACTCAGTCAAGCACAGAATTTGTTTATATTTATGCACCCAGTCTCATATCAAATCGACTCCTTCAATTTGCAAAGAGCTAAAGGGATAATCTTACAACAGATATCCAGTGAAGATGGGGACGGAGTATGCAATCCTCGCATATCTATGGAGTGATCTCGAGGCAGGTCAATTTTGAAGCCAAATCTGAGTATGAGATGATCCAGAACTATAAGGTGCTGCAAGAAGTCCTCAACAAGCTTAAGATAGCCAAACATATTGAAGTAAACAAACTAGTGAAAGGAAGGCCATTAGATAATCTTGAGTTTATGCAATGGTTGAAACGATACTGCGATTCTACAAATGTTGGAAACTTTACCCGAAGGAATGGTTATAATGCAGTTGAGAGAAGAGAAACATGCAAAGGAGGGAAAGAGCTAAATAGAAAAGCAGCTTTGAGCCTCCATTCGCAGACAACGGGTGCAACAAAGGCACCTGCAATGTCCAGGCCTACAACTCCGTCCTCTAATAATAGTCGCCGAGCAGATTCTAGACCAAATTCAAATGGACATGTAAGCAAAAATGCTCCAAAGAATACACCACTGCCATCCCCAGCTGCAACACAGGTTGCAGAGCTGCAGGTTGCAGTTGATGATTTGGAAAAGGAAAGAGACCTTTACTTTGGAAAACTAAGGGACATCGAGAGTATATGCCAGAACTCTGAACTCCTAGAAATTCCGACAATCAGAACAATTCAAAGACTGCTCTATACAGATCACTATGAAGCCGATACTCTCACTGATCTAGTAACAATGAGTATAGCAGAAAATGAAGCCTCGGGCCATGTTATCGAGGACTGTGAAGTTCAACCTTCGAGATCCAGTAACAAGGATAATCAAGATGATTTATCCTTATATGATTCTGCAGCACTATACAATGGAGAGTATACTAAGCCCTTTGTTACAGAGCACTTGATGATCATACCAGGCCAGACGACCACAATTTTTTATTAAAAATGCTTTTTCAAAAGGCAAACGTAAAGTAAAAAGTCAAAGTCAAAGCTAAATTTAAACCGTAGATACTTTCCACAGCAGAGAACAAGATTCGATTGCCTATGTTTATCTTCAGTAAATGGGATTGACACGTGTAATGCCACCTCTTCATTAGTTATCAACAGATTCGAGTAGAAGAAGGAGCGCTATTCTATCTTCAGAAGCGCTGATTTTTGTTTTTTATTTTTATTTATTAATAATGATAAAACAAATCCCTTGTCTTGGGGTCGATTTGTTTTCCCCTAGCAGAGTTTATTTAATGTATTTAAAATCATTTTGTAAAGGGGGGAGAGAGTTCTGAGAGGTGCGTGGAGAAGAACAGAATTTCATTGTACAGTGTTTGACAGAGATTAATTGAAGAGTACAGCTCTGATTTGTAAGACCCTTGTGGTGTGAAAGTTTAGCAAATGTATCTTTCTTTCTATTTCAATGTCTTTTGTAATGTTTCGTAGTTCATTCATAATCATTTCTAAATGAATACTTTTAAGTGAGAAAGGCAGAATTCAATTTATTTGCTCTGTCTTGAGGAAGTGTTCATATTTAATGTTTTCTTCTGTTTGATAAGGATCCATCACACATGCCCTTGTCGACTTCTCAGCAATCTTGCCATTCCGTTTAATCTCAATTTTATTGTTAAACTTCACTCCTACCTCGCCTTATGGATTAACCTGTGCCTTTGATTAAAACCTCCGCTCTTGCTGTCTTTGCCCATGCAGCCCAGAAAACCCAATCATTTATTAAAAAAAATCCCCTTTATATCAATTTACTAGCCTAAAATTGGTATTCCTTATTGGTCATCTCAGCCCATTTGAAGATTTATCTGTCGGGATAGACCCGGAGAGAGCCCTCTCCTGTCCTCGTAGGGCTAGCTACGAGGCTGAGCGTGGTATGATGTTGCCTTGAGTTTTGCCTTCCTCAGCCAAAGGCGGATTCAAGCATTAACATAGTGGCGACCATACTGGGGAAGATGGTTTGCTGTTGATGTGACATTCGACTTGTTGATTGTCTTGTCCCAGTACATGAAATCAAATTGCAGATCTGATGCTAATGGTGGACAGTAGTCGGACACTTATGAAGGCTGAAAACATTCACCTGGCGACTCCAACGCAATCCAGACATTCCAGTGCTCGCTAATCCATTTATGCAATGGTAAACCCTGCACTATGTGAAGCTGCAAAAGAAGTAAGAAATCAGTTAGCAGATTTTGAAATTAATGAAGAATTTGTTAGTGCCTTGCTTCAATGTTTGAAATCTCCAAAGTTCCCTCTTGAAGCCAAAACTGGTGTTTGTGAATTAGTTGTTGAAAGAGTTGAGAAGGAGATTCAGTGTTTAGATGAGCAGATCCAGTCATATGATTTCCAAGACCCTAAAAAGTTATTGGAAATCCTTCCTCTTTCGAAACAAGAAATAATAGAATTGCCTACAGATGTTTGCAGTGACAGTGTGCAACTGGAGGTATGTATTGCAGAGTTGGGGCAGCCAACAGAGTCTGGCTTTTGTGATCCGATGGCAACATACATGGAAATGTTTTTCAGTTTGATTGATAGATCAGGCTGTTTTCTACGTGACCAGGCTCATTACGTGCATGAAGGGCTGCCAACAATCACATCTGTGTCCTGGTGGAAACATTCTCAAGCGGCATCATTCTCAGATTTACTTGAATGGTTGATTTGGCATTTTAGTATTACCTGATTTACTGTTTTTAGAGCAAAGTAGGGTAGATTTTTTAAATAAATAAGCAGCCAAAGGGCAGCATTTCATTCTGAGTTTCATTTACAGTTGTAGTGTGAAGTTTGTTGAGCAAGTTTTTCGATCATTTCAGTCAAGTTTCAGTCCATAAATGAGTCGGAAGTCTCGTGTTGTCTGTTGAAATAATAACTCCATTGCCCAATGGATGAGGCATTGTCTGCTCTCCCAAAGCTCTGCGGTTCTTGGCACCTCCAAGAAGCGGCAGCTGCCATCCCCATTGGAGCCGATGTTAGACTCCATCTTGTCAGTCAATGTGAGATTGATTCTTATTCAAAACCCTGTTTTGAAGAAGAAATCATTAAATGTGTTTTTTAGAATATGTAATTTGTCAAAATGTTTCAAAATTCTCCAGCTCTTCAAATGGAAGCAGCTTCAGCAGCTCCTATCCCTGCAAAAGCACAAACAGAATCTACAAAAATCAAAGCAAGGTTGGGAGACTAAGCCACAAACTCTGGATTATTTGATGAGCACAAAAGAGTTTGAAAGACTGTTGGAAAAGTTTCAAGGAGTTCAACAGCAAATAGATTGGCTTGTAGAGAAATACCAAAAGGAAATAGCGTAGTGGTTCTGCAGGGCATTGTTTTCATTCAAGGTTTTGGTATTATCATTTGCAGTTTGCGTTCAAATTCATGCAAACCAAGGATAAGGATAAGAACTGTTAATAAATTGAATGAACTTCGGGTTCTATAAAGAAAAGTTCGATCAGAGTGCAAAGTTACAGAATACCAGTGCAAATATTCGCAGCCAGGAGCGCGCTGAGGATCCGTCATAATCTGGTTATGTGGATTTAGAAAAAATGTAAATAATATATGGATTTCCATTTCTCCATAGCTAAATAAAGAATCCTATTGCCCAATAGAATGACGAAATAGGAATTAAGCCTACTTACTATTACAAATTTGGAGTTGCTCACTTGTTGCTGCATATCAACATCAAAATCTTCGGTCTCAATTTCGATATTGTCAGGTTGGGATTAGGCGACGGAAAACAGTAGTTCATGCCCCAAGCTGAATCTTTTATGGCGATAGATTACATGCACATAAATACAAGGAACGAAATTGTTCACCACATCTCCGATAACTCTCGCTTCCTTAAGCTTATGCCATACAGCATTTACAGGTTTCTACATCCTTTGTTGTTGCCTCATTCCCTCGATTCTTTTCTTATAGTACAAAGAACTCAAAGCTTTCTTAATGTAGAACGAAGGGCAGTTGTGAAAGCACTGACAAACCCAAGGGGTATATAAATCTTTTCTGGGATCAGAGCGCTACGCGTTGAAGGTGTGTGCTACGCATTGGGCTCGCGGCCAGTGTTAAATTACACAGGCGCTACGCATCAGGTTGTGCGCTACGCACTCAGTCAAGCACAAAATTTGTTTATATTTATGCACCCAGTCTCGTATCAAATCGACTCCTTCAATTTGCAAAGAGCTAAAGGGATAATCTTACAACAAATATCCAGTGAATATGGGGACAGAGTATGCAATCCTCGCATATCTATGGAGTGATCTCGAGGCAGGTCAATTTTGAAGCCAAATCTGAGTATGAGATGATCCAGAACTATAAGGTGCTGCAAGAATTCCTCAACAAGCTTAAGATAGCCAAACATATTGAAGTAAACAAACTAGTGAAAGGAAGGCCATTAGATAATCTTGAGTTTATGCAATGGTTGAAACGATACTGCAATTCTACAAATGTTGGAAACTTTACCCGCAGGAATGGTTATAATGCAGTTGAGAGAAGAGAAACATGCAAAGGAGGGAAAGAGCTAAATAGAAAAGCAGCTTTGAGCCTCCATTCGCAGACAACGGGTGCAACAAAAGCACCTACAATGTCCAGGCCTACAACTTCGTCCTCTAATAATAGTCGTCGAGCAAATTCTAGACCAAATTTAAATGGACATGTAAGCAAAAACGCTCCAAAGAATACACCACTGCCATCCCCAGCTGCAACACAGGTTGCAGAGCTGCAGGTTGCAGTTGACGATTTGGAAAAGGAAAGAGACCTTTACTTTGGAAAACTAAGGGACATCGAGAGTATATGCCAGAACTCTGAACTCCTAGAAATTCCAGCAATCAGAACAATTCAAAGACTGCTCTATACAGATCACTATGAAGCCGATACTCTCACTGATCTAGTAACAATGAGTATAGTAGAAAATGAAGCCTCGGGCCATGTTATCGAGGACTGTGAAGTTAAACCTTCGAGATCCAGTAACAGGGATAATCAAGATGATTTATCCTTATATGATTCTGCAGCACTATACAATGGAGAGTATACTAAGCCCTTTGTTATAGAGCACTTGATGATCATACCAGGCCAGACGACCACTATTTTTTATTAAAAATGTTTTTTCAAAAGGCAAACGTAAAGTAAAAAGTCAAAGTCAAAGCTAAATTTAAACCGTAGATACTTTCCATAGCAGAGAACAAGATTCGATTGCCTATGTTTATCTTCAGTAAATGGGATTGACACCTGTAATGCCACCTCTTCATCAGTTATCAACAGATTCGAGTAGAAGAAGGAGCGTTATTCTATCTTCAGAAGCGCTGATTTTTTTTTTATTATTATTAATAATGATAAAACAAATCCCTTGTCTTGGGGTCGATTTGTTTTCCCCTAGCAGAGTTTATTTAATGTATTAAAAATCATTTTGTAAAGGGGGTAGAGAGTTCTGAGAGGTGCGTGGAGAAGAACAGAATTTCATTGTACAGTGTTTGACAGAGATTAATTGAAGAGTACAGCTCTGATTTGTAAGACCCTTGTGGTGTGAAATTTTAGCAAATGTATCTTTCTTTCTGTTTCAATGTCTTTTGTAATGTTTCGTAGTTCATTCATAATCGTTTCTAAATGAATACTTTTAAGTGAGAAAGGCAGAATTAAAGTTATTTGCTCTGTCTTGAGGAAGTGTTCATATTTAATGTTTTCTTCTGTTTGATAAGGATCCATCACACATGCCCTTGTCGACTTCTCAACAATCTTGCCATTTCTTTTAATCTCAATTTTATTGTTAAACTTCACTCCTACCTCGCCTTATGGATTAACCTGTGTCTTTGATTAAAACCTCTGCTCTTGCTGTCTTTGCCCATGCAGCCCAGAAAACCCAATCATTTATTAAAAAAAAACCCTTTCTATCAATTTACTAGCCTAAAATCAGTATTCCTTATTGGTCATCTCAGCCCATTTGAAGATTTATCTGTCGAGATAGACTCGGAGAGAGCCCTCTCCTGTCCTCGTAGGGCTAGCTACGAGGTTGAGCGTGGTATGATGTTGCCTCGAGTTTTGCCTTCCTCAGCCTGAGGCGGATTCGAGCGTTAACAGTCTAGAAACCAAAAAATCTTTAGGGATATCAAGTCACCAAGACCTAGTTATAAAATGTTTGAGAAATAATTATGGTAGCTTGCATGCACAAATCATCCAATATCCATGTACCCTCGTGAAGATGGGTACCCTCTAAGGTTACCACAAGCACTTACAACTTTTAATCACCCATGTGATGTCCTAGGAAAAGTCACTATGGTTACCACTTCATAATCAATGGATGGACATAATATTCATGGGTTAAGACCATATGTGTGGGAAGGGAAACCAAACCTAAAGTTTCATAGAGAAGTGTTGTTTGGAACTTCGCTCCAAAACCCCTATTAATATAATAATTCAATAAACACTAAAACAAATGAAGAGGGAATATCACTACAGTTGCCCTAGTATGACCTCATTCTTGACACCTATGTTAGAGGTTCTTTCCCAACAATCACTCCTTCATACTAATAATTTTTTACACTCATTAGTAAGTTCATAGTTTTGGTTTTATGGCCTTAGAAAGTTCACTCTCAGATACTATAACAAGACCCAAAGACTTTAGCTATATTTATTTTCTAAAAGGAAAAAGATCTAACTGGTTTTAATTAATCCCTTTTCTTTTTAATGGATGTCGATTACTTGAGAAGTAATGGAATGGAATTAATGATGTTTGTGACTTTTTCCTATCCAAAGAAACTCAATATATGAAAATGAAAATTTTGCACTTATTTTGTTTCAATGAGAGTTATCTAAGGAAGGGAATATTAACTTAAAATAAAAAGATCAATCACTCAATCTGATCCAAAATAGATCTTGGATACTCTCTCTAAAATTATTCCAAAGATTAAAATCTTGTGAAGATAAAGCTTATCGGAGGAATCCTTAGGACAGTTGCAACTTGTGATCAGCAAAAATCAACGAGGACCGTCAATCAAGCGCGTAGACCATCGGCCCATGGTAACATGCGTTGTCACAAATTGGCAAAGTCAGAGATAATTTCAGCCAACGGGGGACGATTCTGATATGCGATTAGGGACTAATCGCATATCGCAGGGAAAACATTTCAAAGAAGGAAATACCACAAGCTCCCGGACCTGAAATGTTATAAAATGTAATGGATATTGTTCTGATTCCATCAGAAGCAGGATTCTACAAAACCAGCAGGATATCGGAAGGGCTTCGAGCGGTGAGTAGTTTCAACTGAGTCCCAACCAATGCCACACAACGATTTCCACATGTCCAATGGAAGAGAGAGAAAACCATTCACATCGGATGGGTAAACATCGAGCTACTTAACCACTTGATATGGATGATGACCATATGATCTGGAGGCCCCATATCAACAGCGGAGATGTTATCTGATGAACGACCGGATTCGATGAAGTTATAAGGAAGATCACATAAGATTTGAAGTCAGAGATGGACAATGCGTTGGCGGAGAGTTGTGTTTCGCGGGAATTCTTAGAGTAAGGGAAAAAAAACAACCATTCCAATGAACCTGACACACTCATCTGTTATGGAATAGGTGGCCACCTCCCTGTGAGGCGTTATGTAGTTACTGTAACCGCTGAAAGAAGGGATTCGAACGAACAGAGGCAGGGAACTGGAAAGCTGAGAAGTGGAAACGAATAGTCAGGAAGTAGATGGATTTAAATCCACGGACTAACAGAGGGGAGAGGGGGGGCAAGAAAAGCAAGTAAGAAGCAGAGAGAAGAAATAAGCTAGGAGATGACCTGAAGACAGTGCCGAGCTAGAGTTAAGACAGAGACCGAGAGAGTCAGAGAGACTGTGTACTCCAGAAGGCTTGAGAGGTTCAAGCGAACTCCTCTGCATATCTGTCATGTACTGAGCCTCAGATTGGGCTCGTACTATTGTAATCAACAGAGGTAGAGAGTCAGTGAGGAGAGTCTGTGTACTCGAAAGGAGACTTGGGGTATCCAAGTACAGTCTTACTGATTTGTATCTATTTTGAGAGACTCAAATTGAGCTCACTATGGTAGAAACTCTACTCTGAAGACATAATAGAGAGCTAGAGCCAGAAAGCTGAGTGCTTCAGAGCCAGGGATGTGATGGTAAAGTAAGTCCATCGTTCTCTATGTAAACCAATGGAGTTGAGTCAAAGACTTGTAAAATAACTTCTTCCATAATCCCAGAGAGCCTAGTTGAGTTGACTAGAGCTCACAGAGATGTAGCCCAAGAGTTGTGGGTGAACTCCTAATTAACTTGTTGTTATGAGTGTGCTTTACATGTTGCATTATTTACTGTTCTTTGTATCTAAAATATGAGCATAAGCAATAGAATTTAAAGCACTCAACAGTCAAAAATAAACACAAAAACCTATATTTTCAAGTATTTCTTAATTCTGCATTGCTTAATCATTAAGACTTTGGAAAATTTAAAGCTTTAGAAATGGGAGAGGTTCTTGTAAGTTAGACAAGAAGCCTAAGAGCTCCATTTTCAGATCAAGTGGTATCAGAGCTTAAGATTGATTAACCCCACCTTCAAGAAGGTGATATCAAAGCTGGTTATACCAGAGCAAGTGGTATCATATCAGAATGCTTGATTGACAGGGCAAAGATTTCTTGTCTGAAAGGTGTTTGGGCAGTCAAGGATTGATTTTCTGATTGATTGTAAGCTTATTTGTAGACTGACTATTGTTTGAGTTTGCAGAGGCGAAGGGAAATCTATTGATAGCTCAGTCCAGGAAGGACAATAAGGAAGAAGGGTTGAAGGCATTCTTCTTATCCCAAAGGACCTCAAAGCAATCCTTGAAGCACAAGAGGTTTGTTGCAAAAGGTTGCTTGAATAAGTTCTTTGTTAATCTTGTTTGAAGTTCTTTTGTTCATTTGCATAATGACAACTTCTACAAGTGAGTCCTCAAATTCTTCTTTCTTCGCAAGCTTCTTTGATGAAGACATGAAGCAATACTTGTTCATCATGATGGATATGGTGAGAGAAATGTATGAGGATGGAAGGAAGAGCATATACTTAGATAGTTGTTGAACTCCATGGAGGAAGAGAAATAGATGCTTTATGGTAAATTGCAAGAAATGGAGAAGAAACTTCATATTGAAAATATGAACCTGAAAAGGATGCATGAGTTGGAGTCACAACTCTTTATTGCCAAGGAAGCCTTGGTCAAGTATCAGCTTGAAGAAGAGGTAAAGCATTCCATTTTGTCTTCAAATTCCTCTGAGAATACTTGTATTGGTTCTTTTGAGAAACATACTAAAGGCATAGGTTCCAAGCTAATGTCCAAGATGGGCTATGAAGGAAAGGGCTTGGGAAAGCATGCACAAGGTATTGTTGAACCAATAATGGTTGAGGAAAGGCCTAAATATTTGGGTCTTGGCTATGGACAGTCTTATGGAGAGAATTCCAAAGCTGCCATGAAAGCCAGTGAAATAGTGCCAAGAAGGAGTTTCATTTGATGTCCTCTACCTCATAAGTGTGAATGTTTCATCCAAGAGGAATGCAATAGCTTGAAACATCAATTGCAGGATGCAGGTGTTTAGAAACACACACTTGAACCAGAGAGTTGGGGAGACTCTAACAGTCTTGAAGAGTTTGATAGTGTTCCAAAGGGAGCCACTTCTTCATTTTCTTCACCTCCTCATGAAGGCAATAAAGGTGAAAGAGGCAGGTATAAATCTGGTTCTAAACACATTCCTTTTGATTTTGCAAAGCATGATGAATTTCCACATAAGTATGGGAAAAGAGTTGCATGTTCCTTTTGTGGTTTGGATAACCATGATGTTTCTAGATGTTGGAAGAAAATGGCCGCATACAGGAAGCAGAAGAAGGAAAAGAAGTAAGCAGCCAAAGGTCCATTGGACAAGGCAAATCATGCTATCAAGAGGATGCACATGCAGTGCACTTACTGCCATAAGCAAGGACATCTTTCTGCAAAGTGTTGGACACTGAATCCAACAATGCTTCCACCAAATCTGAAGAAAGTGGAAAGAGAAAATGGCAGAAATGGAAGTGAGGATTCCATGAATGATGTGTCTCAAAATGATTCACATGTTGATGCTGATGTGCAAACAAAGGAAATACCTTTGAAATGGATTGGTAAGAAATGGTTAGAGTTCTTAGCCAATTAAAGATTGCATGTCTATTGATGCATCTGTTTGCATTTCTTTGTTGATGGAGTGTAAGTGGCAGGTTTTTACCAAGATGGTGAAGGGAAAAAGGTTGAGTAGGAGACTCACTTTGTTGTTGTAACATTATGTTCATTTCAGCTTTGAAAGTATAGTGTACTTAAGCGAGGGTTGAAGTATGAAATGCATGCATGATAATGATGTGCATGAACACAGGGATGTCGATGATTTCCTTGTATTTGAACATGTATGTGTAATTAACTTACAAGGTTGATTACTTTGTTTTAAGTATGCATGTGATGTTGACTTGGGAGAAGTTAACTTGGTCTCCAAGTTGGAGATAACGATGAAGTGTTCATCTTTTGAAAAAGATTCCTAATGGTCTTTTTCTACATGCTTGACTTGAAGGGTCATTTGTTTTTAAAGGCATGTTTTGTGGGTTTGTTATCTAGTCCATCATTTGTATGCAGATATAAGACATGGAGGTGTTCACAAGATGTGAAATATGTTTCTTTGTTGAAGCAGGAGTTAGTCCATCCAGTTGTTGTCTGTATGCCTGTTGTTGTTAACAATTGTTGTTGGCAGCCTTTCAAACAGGTACAAATGAAATTTTTGTGGAGCAGATGTACTTCACATTCGTTTGAGCCACCTTGGATCAAGGATCAAGGCAAAGAAGCTCAAACTACCTTCTATGACCATTTCAGCAGAAGTTCTGCAGGAAGGCAAGGAGGAAGACAGTTCTTCCCGAGACGACCAACCCATCCAAGAAGGGAAGTGGTCAGAGACTTTGGTTCAGAGGCACTATGCAAAGGCTAGTGTAGGAAGGCTAAAAGAAGAGGGTGTTGTTACTCTCATTTATTGCTCAGATCAGTGTATTAGTCTTTTGGTGGACCAAAAGTTATTTTAGTGGGAAGGTGTGATCCAAAATGGATCTTGGATACCCTCTCTAAAATTATGCCAAAGATTATGTTATAAAATTATATATTAGAGAGCAATGGAACACATAAAATATTACAGAAATATAAACACAGAAAATGCATAAAACAAGAGAGACACAAATATACGTGGTTCACCCAGTTTGGGCTACATCCACAGAGAAATAGCCAATCCTTCTTTTATTATATTATCCAGCAAACTGAAGAGATACAACCTACAGCAGATCTACTGTAACACCCTCTTCGCTCTCAATCTCCTCTCTTTTCCTCACTCAGAATACAGATATACATAGATGCAATACAATTCCCTCATATATAGTGATGGGTTTCCTTCTAGGGAAAAAATCCCTAAACTAAAATAACTTCTACTGTCAGATCATCCGCCTAATGAACGGCCCAGATTGACTAGAAATTACTATACTTTTACAAGGCAATTTTAAATATGTTTTTAGCTTCGGAGGCGCTGCCCCAAAACCCCGTCGGGGCACTGCTGGCCCCCGTATTATCGGGAAAATGTCCATTCAGAGCTGCTAGTCCCACTAAGATGGGTATCTATCTTAGAAACAAACAGATTAAAGTTACTTGTGTTTTCCTTTATGAGAGATAGATAAGACAGAAGCAGAGAGCACCAACCTCAGTCTTTTGCTAGTCTCCTTGCTTGTTTCCTCTCCTTTGATGAAGCTTTCGCCACTCTTTTCTCGCTTGTCCCGCTTCAAAGAACACCTGTAGAGTCAAGGTAGAAAAATACCATCAAAGCATAGAGATCTATAACCATAAATAATGTAGGATCAGATGTGCATTAACCATATAAATGCATACACAAACAAGATTCAAAGATATACAAGCATATGGAGGAAAACTCAAATAGATTTATTGATAGAAGTAGTAGAAGAGAGGATTACAACTAGGCTATCTGATCCAGCATCATCCTCCCAGCATGAAATCCCTCTTCACCTCATACAAAGCAAGATCACCCAACAATGTCTTCAAAGAGAAACCAACAACACTTCCTTGCAAATTACAAAATTCGAGCCTTTGGATCTCTTAGATGAGGGATCCATATATAGATGCTTACAAGAGAGTGAGTCGGCTTCTGGGATTTTGATTAGTGTCATTTCACTGATAGTTCTTGGTTCCACTTGGAGATTTCAGATCTCTTACTCATCCCTGGATGAATTCAGGGAGGCAAGTGTCATATGAGCAGTTTCTAGAAGATTCTCTGGGTTTCCACCTAGCACATGGTTTCTGCCATTTGTCTGCTCTCACTCATCGCACCCTACAGAAGGGCTTTCCAGTATGCATCGCACCCCCCGTGTGTAATTGGTGAGATGCATTGCACCCTATGCATGGAGCAGTCTATATGGTCCAGTTTTGACCAGTTCTAAGTAGTTTTTCATGGAGAACTTCTGGGAGATGATGTAATCAACTGACCTTGTTCCTTTAGGGTATGAAACAACACTTTTAGGGGCTTAGAATACCTTGGTTTATGGAAATACCTGATTGGGGTTGCAGTGCCCAAATATGTCTATAACAATTGCCCCCTAAAACATGAGGTCGTAAATCTTTTGATGTTGAGTTAAATGCTTTATAATGAGGATCCGAGGTTTTTTGAACTGGAAGGTGACCTGTAATAAGATACAATACAATACATTATATTCATAACATTTTCATGATATAGCTGAGGCAGGAATTCCCATGCTTAGCTTTATAAATTCATATTCATGTACATAAGACAGACAATTGTCTGTGTGGCAGATTGATGATTTTGGTAGAGCCATCATCCTTTAGTTTGGATGATTACCTGTGCAGTTGTGATGTACATTTGATGTCTTTATTTTCCTGAATATATCATAGCTTGGATGGATGAAACTAGATCCGGGGCCTTCAAACTCGTTCAATCTTCACCTGAAGTACAAGTTGATCCATGTGAAAAGATGTTCTGATGTCGAACATGGAAAGACATCGCCTGATTACCAGCCAATGATCTAAGCTATTAACAGGCGCGAGAGGAATCATCGATAATGATGATGACGTACTGCAGTACATTTCACATGGTGTGAATACATGAGTTGATGTTGAACACCACGTAAAATCTTTCGGTCGAAGGCCATTGATGTAAACCTGTCGCCGGAAGTGAGAAACTTGCCATTGAGGAATGCAAGCTTCAAAGTACTGAAAGGGTTGTCCCTAAGTCAACTTCTTGGATAATGAGCTGATGTCAACAAGAAGTGACCCATCGTAGGAGGTCCTTAATGAATCCTACATCTATGACACGGAACAAAGCAAATGATTTTGTGGAGGTCAAAACGATCTGATGATACAAGGTTCAGGGTGGCGGTCATGAAAAATAGAGAGTGAAGGTATTGCAGCAGATGAGGCGTTAGCTAGGTTGGTGAATTCTTTGAGTGACTTCTCTTGAACATATCGATGACACTGAAATGGATTGGCAGCATTAACCCCAAAATGGATGGTATGGCGGACCAATGGTGATAGGACCGGTGAACGGAATAACCCAACCCGACTCAATCATGGTGATGGAGTGAAAGTGTCATGTTCAAGAGCGACCCGCTACGAATGAAGTTATTCAAGTTTTCTTCCCTTTTTCCCCAGTCATTGCTAACCAGTACCTCTTTATTTTTGTCAAGCTTGAGGAGGATAACATATGCTTGTTCTATAATTTTCCCTTCGGGCAAACCTGTCGCTATGTTTTAACGAGCCAAGCAACGGTGAAACTCACTCTTGTTTGCATGGACAAGTTTGTCGCTATTGTTTTAACGAGTTTAACAACAAAGATAACTTGGTCCTTTTCAATTGCAGAGAGTCTAAAAAGGGACGGAAAGGCAACTCCAATAGTCCTTTTTTGTAATATAATCCCTTAAGTCTGAAAAAGTATAAAATAATACGAAAGGGATGACTTTTCGATAGTTTTAACGAGTCGAAAACAAGATACAAAAAACAAGATACAAAATATCTAAGTGATGACTCTTGAAGCAATAAATTACATCACCAACTCTTGCGAGGGAGTAAATGAAGAATTAAACACTGCAGTTAATATTGGCTTGCTAGCTGTCTATTTTGTCAAAAAACTTTGACTTTCTGGGCTGAATGAGTCGGCTGCCTGCTGCGCATTTATTCCGCGTGTGTTTCCCTGATGCTGGTACGCTGCCTGTTGCTGTCTGGGTCTTCATCCTGTGTGCTTGGCTTCTTAGCAATTTGATGAGCTGTAGTTATCATTTCAATTATGATTTATGCTGATTTACCTTTGACAGGTGTATCGTGCCATCTGTATATGTTGAACTATAGCTTGATCAAAAAAGAATTAATAAACAAAATCACCTGAGCAATGTCTCTATCATCCGTTTGCACCAATCCTCTGTAGCTAGCCGATGCCTTTGTATCTTTATGAGTGTTTCATCAACTTCTGTGTATCTATGAAAAGTGGGCTGGAATTCGAACAGGTGGTTTATCTCATGTGCAATGTAGAATAGATTTTCTAATTTATCAAAGACACTTTGTCCTCATGGAGGCCTTGTCTCTTCTGATGCGGCTGAGGAAGCTGTGATTTGATTAGCAGCATAATTGTTCACCCTGTTGGCATAATGGTCATGTGACAGCAGTCTTCCAACACTGGTTAATAAACTTGGAAGCCCTCTGCTATGTAATGCCATGATCTTTGTCTTGAACTCATCCACCTCTGTTTGCATTTCTTGGCATTTTCTGTCCAATGTCTGCACAAAATTCCTAAGGGTTAACACCCTTTTTATTAGCAAGATAGTTTCAGTCATGTTCCTGATTCCTAATGCTACTAGCTACCCTTTAGTGCGAGTATTCAAAAAATGGATCATTCTATTTGCTTGCTCGGGCATATTTCCTAAAGATGCTCTAGCCTTTTAGTTTTCAAACTGAGCCAATTTTATCAAATCCATTTGCTCATGAATGGTTTCAATGGATTGCCATTGGTCTGTAATGGATTGGCCAATTTTGGTCCACAAAATTTTCTTGATATCTGCTAGAGTTTTATCGAAGGTAAGCTCTTTCTCCAGCTCCTTTATTTTTTTTCCAAGGCTTTGACTTCTCTTGTCTTCTCAGCTACATCCTACTTTGATTTGTCATATTTTCCCTCAATTGTAGCCAGCTTTTCCTTGGTTTCATTCAATTCTGCCATTTGCAATTCTAGAGCTTCTATTTCCTTCATCATATTGTCCATTTTCAAGCTGGTGCCTTGCTCTGTAGGTGCTGAAGTAGTGGCTGAAATTGGTGTTGAGCTTGAAGCGCCTGCTTCTGATGTTGTAACAGTGGGAGGGATTATTGTGGTGGCCATGGGAGGAGCAGCTGTAAGAATCTGAGCTGTTTGAATTGGCTGAGAGGCCAACTCTCCCTGTCTTCCCTGTAATGATGCCTCCAAGGCACTCTCTGTCTCTACCAACCTTTTATGTAAGGTTGTAAGCAAAGCTACCACATCCTGCTCCTCTTTTTGTTGTGCCACCTCTGTAGCTTGAGGATGCAATGTGGGTGACAGCTTGATTTGTCTTCTTAGGGCAGCTATGTCTTCATCCTTCTTTTTTATCAAAGCTTGTACACCCTTGGGATCAGAGGGATCATGTCCCAACTCTATGATAATCTCCTCCAAGGACTTGATTCTATTGTCCTTGGCCTATGACGAAGCTTTCTCCAACTCAAGTTGGGCAGCAGTGTTGTGCAAAGAGTTTTGCAATCTGTGGGCTAACAATGTCTTATCTGCTAGAGTAGAATATACCATCTCCCCAGTCTGCTTGTGCAATTCAATCTAGTCCATCGGATGGATATCCTTGGCAAACACTTCCAGATTAGTTCTAATGTAATCAGCAGCTGATTGGGGTTGCTGAGTTGTAGGTCTGAAGTGACCGAGGGTCATTCTTCCTTCCTAGATGTCATAGGCTGCCATTAGCTTTTGTTGATTGGTAGGGGCCATGCTTATTAGCTGGTTGTACAGCTATAGTCTCACTGGTTCATTCCTAGCCTTGATATTAGTGAATGCTTTTTTAATATCAGAGGCCTGTCTACCCTGTTGCCTTGTGGATGTTACTTCCACCCCCTGCTCTCTCTCTTGCTCCTGCTGGAAGGAGCTGGCCGATGTCTCCATGCCTGGGGGAATTTGCTGTTCTGTGGGCCCCTCTGGCATCTCTTCCTCCGAAAAAGGATTTAACCTTTGTCTCTTCTCTCCTTGCTGATCTGTAGATGTCCCTAGAGGGGTCTCTTCCTGCCTATCTCTCTTCTTTGCCCTCTCCTCATTTAGACGTGTTTGTAGCACGGGAATTTCAGTTACTTTTGCTTGAGTTGCAGGGTCTTTCTCTTGACTCTATCCATCTGTAGAAACTGGTTGATCTGCCATTGTTTCTTGCTGTCCCAGATCGTGCACTTGTTCTTCTAAATGCTGCACCTCTTTTCCTTTATCTGTTGTTGCAGGTGATGTGCTTACTTGGGCAGGTTGCTGGTGGGCCATGGCAGAAGAGGTGCCTTCTCCAAGGTGCTGAGGAGCTGTAAAAAAGACCTGTCCAAAAGATTCCAAGTCAACAGATTTTTCCAGATTCTTGATTGCTTTTTCTGTTATTTCTTCTTCAGTGAGCTCTTCCATTAGGGTGCCTTCTACCCATTCTTGTTGATTGGCATATTGTTCAAGTTGAGGAATATTATAATGTACATATCCTGCAAGCCTATATTTGATTCTTCTAAGGCTTATAAAGTGATTGGGATCATAAGGTGACCAAGTGAAACTTAGTTTGAGCTTAAGTTTCTCTCCCAAAATCTGATCAGCATCCTTCCATGCTTCTTCCCTCTTATTGAAAATAAAGGGACCCAATTGATGTCTGATTTTCAGTTGTGCCCTTTTGCTTTTGCCAAAGAAATGAATCATATCTGTAATACCAAACTGCCGAAAGTATTCCAAGGCAAAGAGTCTCATGGGGACATATTTTGGCAGTTTGTAGGGGGCTAATTCACAGCCATAGACCCTGATTATTGTGTGGTTTTGGTAGAAATACTAGTCACCAATGTTGTAGCTTTTGGAAAGCAGTAGAATCTTCTGCATCTCATCAATGAGTCTGGGGGGAGGATCTGTTGATAGTAAGAAGGTAGCTGGATAGACAAAAAGGTCAATGAAATCACAGTATGTGTATGGGGAGTAACTAATATGATTGAATACTGATGACCAAAATATGACTGACCTCCTCTCCCCCCTAGCATCCAATTTTTTGAGGACAACTGGGAAACTTTCAAATTGATAATGCAGCAGCAAATGATAGATGTATGAGGTGTATTTGAATACCCTTTCCCTTTCTAGGCTCATGAATTGCTCATGAATCTTATCAGCAATGAAGGTGGCATAATCATACTGGACAGCAGGGGGCTGTCCTGGAGTGAAGATAGACATCAAGGCAAAGATAGTGTTTTCCACAATCTCACTTGTTCTGAATCCCAGGATGTAGGAGATCATATCTATAACCATTTTTACCTCCTCGGTAAATGAAACATGGAGATAAGGGATTGAAAATCTGGAGTAACAGTCTGAGGGCATAAACAAGTTAGCAATTCGATCAATCTCTGCAGGGAGCAATTTTGATGCTTGATCTAGAAGAATCTTCATGGAAAGGGGGACCAATGGTTGAGTTGGTTTGAATTGCAACATCTCATTGATAGACTGAGGAGTAATGTGGAAGAGGACTTTACCAACAGAGCTCATCACTGCCCTCTGAGAAGGATCATAATTGGAACAGCACTGATGGATGAGGTCAGGAAAAACATTTACTGAGGGAAAGTAGTACATGGGCATGTTGGACTCCCATATTCTTAATGGATCAATTTTATTTTTGAACTTATTCCTTATCTCACAAAAGGCTTGAAGATGAGGCTTCACTCCTTCCATATCATCAATTTGATAATCTCTATCTACCAGTGGAAGCCATTCTAGTTGTCTATGGGGTGCATTTAGTGGAGCAATGTTAAGGGCAACTGGGGCCTCCATGTTTTGACAATGATTATAGTTGGATTAGGCCTGTATTTCAGCAGAAAACAGAGTTCTGATAATGGTTTTCTGGGCAAGGAACTCACAGTTTCAAGTTCTGTGCAGAGCTGTTTTTGAGGAGTAAAACTTAATGAAATGAAGACTGTGCAAGGCTCTGCAATTAGTACACTGGAAAGGGAGAAAAATAGAGGGTTTTAGCAAACTGTCCTTAGTGGTTCCGCGGGCAAATTGGAGCTGTAATTCGAGCTGGCGATGGCAATTTTATCAGGGGGGCAGAGATGCCAGGTTTTGGCCGCAAATGTAGTTATGTGGGGCAGAGAGGAAAAGGTTGCAGATGCCAATGTGTTTCAAGTGGATTTTTAGGTGTATTTGGCTAATTTTGCAGAGAAATCATGAAAAACAGGGTTACTGGTGTTTTTCGGGTAAATACCTGTTTACTTTGAAAAATGTTGTGGTGGATAGCTGCAGGCGGAGGCCGAAGAGGTCGGGTTGCAGGTTGAATAGGCCTTGGTGGCTGACGGGCACGTCGAATGCGAACTGGACGTGAGTTGCATGCAATCGCTTGCGTCGTTCGTTTGCATAAAAAAACAAACGAAAACGACGTTTTTCACGATTTTTAACACAAATTTGGGCTTTTGCGGCATTTTGGCGCTTTTTTGTTATGATGTCAGCATGACGTCATCGGCAGGTCCCAGGTACGGCACGGTGACATGGCAGTTGACTGGGCCGACGACGTGGCACAGGACACAATGGCAGGGTGGGGACGCCCGGGGATGAGGTGGCAATGACACGGGGCGACAATGGGTCGACGCAAAAGTGACGTAAGAGGCGACGTGGCGCTGACGTCGGGGGCGGAGAGACAGAAGGCGGTTTGTGGTTTTATCGGACCGCCTTCTGTACGAGGGCGGTATTTGTCAGAGGGGCTCCGATACAATCGCGTGGAGACACGCGTCTTTTGTACGGTGGAGAAACTGCTAGGCTATCAGAAGCTAACTGTCGGACGTCGGGGCAGCTCCGAAATCGGTGAGAGCCGTCGGATGGGGAGGGCCCGATCCGATGGTGGACGGAACTGTGAGCTATGGGTACGATAATGTACGGGGGCCCGCTATATTATATTGATTTATTTATGCGGCGGGGGTTCAAAAACTTTGGGTTTGTGGGTTATATGGGTTTTATATGGTTTATGCGCCGGTGGTTATTAATTTGACCGAATATCAAATTAATCCCAAATAACATGTATGCGCGGAGGATATTGCTATAAGGTTTATGTGTGAGAGGGGGGGGGGGGTTAATTTGACCGAATGTTTAAATTAACCCCAGGTTTGGACTCAAAAGGGCTAATAGTAGTCCCAAATGGACTATTATTTCCCAAGACTTATATTATATGGCTATAGTGCCAAGGGGTGGGAATACTTACTATTTTTGGGTTTTTAATATGACTTTTGTAGAAATAGGGAAGGGGAAGTAGTTTCAGGGAGCTAGATAATAGAGTTAGGAATTAATATGACCTTGTGAAGTGAAAGTGTAAGGGCATGAAGCTAAGTTTATGAAGGAAAACTTAGACACAAGAAGTGAATGGAATTTGGAATGAGGATTTTTACACAAGAAATGTGGCTTCTTTTTATTGAAGAAAGTCAAAGCTTGAATTAGTATTTTACAAAAAAGAAGTGATAACAGGACTCGCTGGGCAAATCCCAAGGTCCTTCAGGGGATATTAGTAAGAAACTTTGGGGGGGGGGGTGAAAGGGAGTTAGACATGCTTCCATAATTCTGCCATCAAACCACTGCTTTGGCACTTTTGTTATTGATGAGATTAGCTCTCCTTTGATAAGAAAAAACTGATCAAAACCTTTCTTCTGCAACTTCAAACTACCTACCCAGCCTAGCACACCTAACATTTTTTCTTCCCTTTGCATGGGTGCACTTAGACTTGCAGACCCTGATTATCCTCTTTTCTTTGGACTGCACTCCTACCAAAATCAACCCTTATCTCTTCCAAGGGCCCAGATTAAGCAGTTGGGCTCCTTAATTTCTCTACCTAGCTACTGATCTAGCAAGCTTGAACTGTTTGGACAGATATTCATTCTCTAGTCTAGAACAAGCAATTTAAAACATGGCACGGTCCAAATTGAACTATTGGGCCATCCATCAAGCTAGCAGTGGCATTTGGACTAGCCACTTTCCTGGTCTTTCTTTGGGGTTCATTTTTATCATTTTTTCTGACCAATTTACTCTTTTTGCCCTTTGATAATTCTTTTAGGGCATACCCTCTTCACATTTTTTAACTTTCCACTAATTCTTTTACAAAATATGGAACCTTTGCAGCATGAAAAGATGAACATATTTGGCACTTCCACTGTCAATCATGAAAAATGAAACCTATTGGTATAGGAACCTAACAGTGGCTCCACTTGGGGATGGCTTTTCCAGATGAAAAGCCAAGAACAGCAGGTCAGATTGCCTTATTTTTCAATTCTTGCTACAGTCTGAACCTTCCTTCTGTTAGAGACCATTGATCTGAATTCTTGTAACTTGTGTGAAGTACCCTTTGAGCTGCTCTGCTTGTGAAATTACAGCTCTGTATTTGCTGGTTTCTCTGAGTATTCATCATCATCTTTAGCCTTCACAAGTTCTTTCTCTTGATTTCCAATGATAGACTCAAAACATATATCAAAAATGGTGCAGTACCCTGATTTTTCTCAAAAAAAATTTCACTTGCTTCCTTATCTAACCGTTGTAAATAAAAATGCTGAAATTACATATATTTATGTACAATACACAGTGGTGTTATGTTGATTACATGGAATCAAAATAGTGCTTGAGCATTCGCCCATTGACTGGTCCTTCTTCAGTATTTGAGCTATCCAAACTCTTCAGAAAATATGTGTAAGGTCCTTTCCACAAAAAATCAATTTTGCCATGTTTCCCTTTGTCCTCTCTCCTAGAATCCCATCTCAACACTTTGTTTCCTATGAAGAAATCTTCAGCCTTGGTTCTTTTGTCAAAGATCTTCTTGAGTTTATCTCATAGAACCTGGGTTCTTTGATATACTTCTTCTCTTGTTTGTTGCAAGTGGATAGTTTGATTGATACTTCTTTGAATATCATTAGGCTTTGCTTGTATTTCTTGTAGTAGCTTGATTAAAGGGATTCCCAAAGATGAAGGGAATCTTGCCTCCATTCCATAAACTAGTTCATATGGACTTGTGCCAATGGATCTTTTGGTGGTTAATCTGTCTGCCCATAGTGCATTGACCAACTTATTAGGCCAATTCTTTTTGTTCTCCTCCAAGACCTTTTTGATGATGTTGATGAGGCTTTTGTTGGAGGACTCATCTAGGCCATTGCCTTGAGGATAATAGGCTGTGGAATGGCCTAAGGTAATATGGTACTTATGGCAAAAGTTGATCATTCTTTTGGATTTGAAAGCAGCAGCATTGTCTGTAATGATATTTTCTGGACAGCCAAACCTTGACAAGATGTTGGTTTCTAAAAATTGCATAATGATTGAGTCATTGGCCTGCCTACAAGGGATGGCTTCTATCCATTTGGTAAAGTAGTCTGTAGCAGTCAAAATCCACCTATGTTGGCCAGAGGATGAAGGGTGGATTTCACCAATGAAGTCTAAACCCCATTGTTGGAATGGTCTTTCAGTTGAAATAGGTTTAAGTGGTAAAGGTAACAGCTTTCTCTTGCCTTCAAAAATTTGGCACTTGTGACAAGACATTACAAATTTTTTCACATCAGTAAACAAGGAGGGCCAATAAAATCTAGCCCTTAGGATTTTATCAGCTGTTGATTTCCAGTATAAGTGTCCTCCACAGTCACCTGCATGAAATTCTTTAAGGACATTGTCAGTTTCATCCAATGTTAAACAATTAAGTAAAATTCCTTCATGATTTTTCCAAAACAGAGCATTGTCTATGATACAAAACTTTGATTCTTTCATTTTCAAGAATCTTTTCTTAGTTCTGGACAACCCTGGAGGAGCTTGCAGGTTTAGCAATACAAAACATATATCAGTATACCAAGGGGATTGTAGAAAGGCTTGATTGATCTGTGGAGTCGCCATCTCCTCTTCATTGTCCAGTTCATTGATGTCAAGGGCTTGGAAATTGGTTTCAGTCATCAGTTTGGCTAGCCCTTGTCCTTTTATCAATTTTGTAGGCTTGATTTCAATGTCATATTCTAAGATATTGGAAATCCATTTGCCCCTTTTGCCTTCAATTCCTTCTTGGGTTAAAATGTCTTTAACCACAGCATTTGGGACATAGGCAATCACGTGACAGTATAGAATGTAAATCCTGAAATCTTTGATGGCCTTTACCAGGGCATAAGCTTGCTTTTCCATAATCTGATATTTTAAGGGAGCATCTCTAAGAGCTTTGCTGAAGAAGGCAATGGGTTTCTCACACCCTTGGTCATCTTTTTGTAATAGGACAGCAGCAATTGTATGCTCAGATGCAAAGGAAAAAATGATGAAATCTCTATCAAACCTAGGACTTGTGAGGACTGGTGTGTTTGTCAAAGCTCTTTTGATGTCCTCAAAGGCTTGTTTGGCTTCCATGGTCCACTTGACTTTAGAATATTTCTTCAGCATATTGTTTAATAGTCTTATGAGCTCGGCCAGATTAGGAATGAATCTTGTCAAAAAGTTAATATTCCCTAGAAAATCTTGTAGTTCTTTGATGTTTCTCGGATGAGGCACTTGAAGGATAGCTTGAATTCTGTCCGGGTCGATCCTAATGCCATCTTTTGAGATTATATGACCTAGGATCTTGCCTTCCTCTAGGCCAAACAGTGATTTCTTTGGATTCAAAGATATGCCATATTTTCTGAAAATTAAGAACACTTGTCTTAAATGTTCTAAGTGTTCTTGGTCCGATTTTGAAAAGGCAGTGAGATCATCAAAGTAGACTACTAGGAAATCATGGATTTCTTTGGAAAAGGCTATGTCCATTGCTCTCTGAAAATTGGCCCCTGCATTCTTAAGCCTAAAAGGCATTTTGACATATTTAAAGGTTCCCCAGGGTGTTGTAAAGGCAGTTTTGTCTTGATCATTCGGGTGTACTAAGGTCTGATTGAATCCTGAGAATCCATCTAACAATGAGATCCTAGAGGCTCCTACTACCCTTTGTAGGATATGGTCCATTTTTGGTAAGGGATAATGGTCTTTGAGCGAGACTTTGTTCAAGTTTCTTAGGTCAACACACAACCTAATCTCTCCCGTTTTCTTCCTAGTAGGCACTAGATTTGAAATCCAGTCTGAGAACCTAATTGGAGCAATGATCCCAGCTTCATACATTCATTTAACTTCTTTTACAATCAGAGGGAGGAGGACTGGACTCACTCTTCTAAGCTTCTGTTTAAAAGGTTTTTGATTTTCTTTCAAAGGTATAGTGTGTTGGATGACTGAAGTATCATTTGACTTGAGGTCCTCATAACTCTAGGCAAAGATATCTTGGAAATCTTTGAACAATTCAATGTATTTCAACTTCTGATCAGCGGGTAATTTCTTGGATAGTTTTACCATTTTGGGATTTTCTGTGGTTCCAATGTTGCAGTCCTCAATTTCGGCATTTAGTGGTTGCATTTTTGGCTTCCTTGAGATATCATTTGAATCAAACAAATCCTCCAAAGGAGTCAAACCTATGGGCAGAAAATTGTCTTTTAGATCAATTACTTCAGCTTCTGCTTCAGCTATTTCATCAAAATTTGTTTACTTCAGCTCCTGTACATTGCTGTCATCAAAAGTAGTTGGATGCAGAATCAGATTTGTTGTTTCAGCTGATATGTTTTGTTCAATTTTGTTCCTCTGTTGTTGGTCGTCCAAAGTGCTTGTATCAATGTTCATGTTGGAGAATTCCTCTTTCAAAGTGAGGAAGTTATTTATCTGTGTATCATTTTCAAAGATCTGCCAATTTTTAACATTATCAGGGACAGCAGGTCTATGTTTGATTTCGGCAGTGAAACGATGGTTGGGTTCTAAAGGTAGCTTGCAAGTGCTGGCAAAGGTTACCAAGCTATGTGGATGTAGATTGAGCTTTCTGGAAATTTTAGTTAACTGAGATTCTGAGGTGTCAAGTATTTGAATGGTTGCCCCTCTGTAAGCCCTCAAACTAAGATCATTTGTGACAAAATTTCCCTTCATCTGCTGTATGATTAGATTTGAATCCCCTAAAATTGAGACTTTGGTTGCACCTAGGTTTTTGATGAGTTTGAGACCTAACAAGAGGGCTTCATACTCGGCCATATTGTTTGTGCATCTGAAGTTTAACCTATATGCATGACCTTTAGCCTGGTCATTTTTCATGTTGTGAATCCAAACCCCTGCCCCTGCCCCTGCTCCTAATTTGTTTACAGATCCATCAAACTCTAAATACCATAAGGTTTCATGATCAAGGTTTGCATTGAGAGTTTTAGAACGTTGCACCATGGGCAGATTGGGTTCTTGTAAGTCATTTGATGTATCATTCTCCTTTGTTGTATCAATCATATCAAAAAAAAATTGATTTTGAGCAGCAGATTGTTCATTCAAACCCTCTGTCTGTGCTGCTACTAGTAATTTGGCATCAGTTTTGGTACACATATCAGCATTATATAAGATGAATGAGTCCATATCAGAATGTATTGAGTAGATGGGGAAGTTTTGGGGCTTTTCTTGACTACTCACCACGTATTTCATTAGTGTTTCTCGGTATAATCTCTTTGGTTGCCCAAAGACTGAAATAGTGGCATAGGACATGTCTAGTTGCAAGGATCCTTGGAGTTTGGCCCCCCATGATCTGGATAAAAGCATGCCATATTTGGGTGGAATATCAGCTACCACCACATCCATCAAAATTGTTTTGGTTGGGTATTGGACCAGGGAAACACACAAATCTTTAATTAGGCCTAGACACCTGACTTGGCTGGAATCAAATGAGAACAAATCTTTGTATGGTCTTGTGATATCTAGGTCTAGTTTTTCCATCACAGATTTAGGCATTAGGTTATGTGAGACCCCGAAATCAAACATTGCATTGTGTAACACCTTGTCATGAATATTTAAACTGACATAAAAAGGTGGAACTCCTCCATTGGTTGTCTTTCCATTAACTTCAGGACCAAAAAGTAATTCAGGTTGATCATCTAGAACATTTACAGCATCCCTATTGTTTGATATTTGGAGTGACCTATTGATTTGTTGTCTATATATTTCATGTTTGACGAGCTCGGAGAGAGGAATAGCTATCTTCAGCTTACCTATTTCTGTTTCCAAGTTGAAGGGTCTTTCTATCTGAGTCTTTGTATTATGTGCAGCAAACTTTTCTTTTTCAGCTGAACTTTCAGTGACCTTCTCTTGGTTACCAATACTGTTATAAATCAGATCTTCTTTGAAGTTATTTTCAGGAATGCTGTTTGAACTTGCTTTTGAGGGAAGGGATGAAGATGGCTGATTTTTAGAGGGTTGTACATCTGATATATCCTCCACAGTGACTTATCTTGGGTGTAGGTCTGTTTTGTCAGAGGATTCTAGGAGAACAACTTTGTCTTTTTCTTTCTTTGGCTGTTTAGCATCCTTTGGTTTGATAGTTTCAGGCACATCTATGGTTCTACTCCTTAGTTTATATTGTTTATGGACCTCATAAACTGCTACATCATAGCCTTCCCTAAAATCAAATGACTCTCCTGATTTGGTTTGAAATTGGTTGCAATTATGGGCCTCTTGATCCTCTTGTGTTAGAAAGACCTGATGTTCACCGTCCAGACCCATTACGTTGATGTGAGGGTCCTTGGTTGGTTCACTAGATGTTGAGGCTTCAGCGTAGTTTTCTTGAAAATGAGGTCTAATGTTTTGGTCGGGACTAGGCCTTCCAACATTTGAATTTTGATTCTTCCTAAAGTTTGGGTTTCTAGCAGCACTTGGTTGACCTTCCCATGATGACTTTCTCTCAATGGTTTCCACCCTATCCCCAAGTCTGTCCATACCTTTGATGATTGCATCCAGTTTTTGTTGAAATGCTGAAGGTTCTTCCTTGAAAGTAGTTCTTCTCTCAGCTCTTGCCCGATTTCTTTTAGCAATAAGGTTTGCCTCTACACTAACAGCTATGTTTTGCATCTATGCTAAGGTTGGCTGGGCTCTTTCCCTCAGTTGATATTCCATGTCAGAATCAAATCCATCGGGGAATTTGATTAAGGCTAAGTCAGGTGGAGGTCTAAGGTTTTGAGGGATGGCATTATAAACATTGTTGAATCTTGCACAGTAATCTAGGACAGTTTCTTGTGGGCCTCTTTTTATGGTGTCATACTCAGATAGAATGTGCAGTGGATCTTTTTTCTCTTCCCATCTATTGAGAAATGTTTGGTAAAGATCATCTGGATTGGCTATGGAATTTGCAGCAAGTGCTCTAAACCAAGTTCTTACTTCCCCTGTTAAACTTTGGACAAAAATCTTCATTCTTACATCATCATCGTCTATCTCATAATTTTCAAAGTAGTCTTGCATTTTCTTGGTATGCTGTAAGGCAGTATATGTACCCGTACCATCAAAATAAGTGATCTTACTTTGGTAATCCTGAGGCATAGCCCCTGAATTTGCCGGTAACTACAAAGGGGCATATCTATTTTCCATATTTATAGGAGCAAATGGAACAACAGGAAGAAATGGGACAGCTGGAATAGCAGTAACGGTGGTAGAAATATGGGTAGTAGATGGTGGTGTAGAGAAGGTGCTTTGAGAGGTGGATGAGGAAGAAGGAGAAGAAGGGGTTATGTGAGGATGGACTGAAGGTTTAGCAGGGGTTGGAATATAACTTTGTTGAACTGCTTCAGGGCTAGAATCAGCAAGGTCTTCTTGCTCCTCTTGTTTCCTAAGGATCCTAGGGATTAAGTTGGGATTGTCAAAAACAGCTGGAGGATCCGGGTCAAGATTTGACCTAGTATAACGAGTTTTCTTTTTTGGAGCCACCTTCCAAATTTGTTTTTGGTATTTTCTGGGAAATTTCTGATTCTAGGAAGGAACTGATCAAGTTTTTGGAACAGCTGTTTGAAGCTTAAAACTAGAATGAAGATTGACTGAAGCAGCTTTTATTTAATCCTGAAAATGAAAAGCAAGAACAGTTTCAAGGCTTCCTGGTTGACATTCAGGCTTCATCTGTAGTTTTAAGGAATAGACAGCAATTGAAAAATTCATTCTGTGTCCCCAGTGGAGTCGCCAATGATGTTAGCACTCAGGTTGTTCCCTTTGACTCCCAAGGGAATACGGCCGAGGTAACCACTAACCAATATTTTAGCCATAGGTCCTAGCCTACCTGCAACCAAAGAGGGCTCTCTCTTTATGATTTAACTTTGTTTTGGTTTAATTTTAGGCTAGTTATGGTGTACATGGGTTTTGTTTTGATTTTGGTGGGAAGGATGATGTTTTCAAGCAGAGTTGGGATGCATAGTGTGAGAAGTTCAAACCATTGGGCATGGAGTCATGGATTAGGGCTTTCTGTTGCGTTTTCTTGGTCATAAGAGGAATACAGAGCAGGATAGCTACACATAGAACAATATCATACTGGAATAAAGATGGAATGAAGGTCAGAGATGAAAGGCAACTAAGAATCTTTCATTAGCTAACCGAGAGGGAAGGTGAATGAAAGTTTGTCTAGGAGAAGTCAAGAATTCCTAAATAACAATCATATGTGAAAGAAACAGGGTAAACATGATCATTTAAGTATGCATATTCATAACCATTTCTGAAGAAAACATATAGAAATAACAAGAACTGAGCATAGAGTGCAGTCAAGCAAAGCCTAAGCTATTCTTCTTTCTTGCTATTTAGATGGTAACACAATGGTGGCGTAAACATATATACACTGTGAACAGAGGTAAGAAAACACTTATTGAGCCATGTAGTAGCACAGGAATTCCATAGTCACTCTTTGGCCATTAAATAACACAACAGATAGTTCTTCATCCAAAGCATTCCAGCAGTCTTTGATTATAGAGCTCTCAAAGTATACAACGCAAGTCTAGAATGAGGATTATCAACCAACCCCAAATACGTTCTATGGGGAGGTATATATACAAAAACAAGATACAAAATATCTAGGTGATGACTCTTCAAGCAATAAATTACATCACCAACTCTTGCGAGGGAGTAAATGAAGAATTAAACACTGCAGTTAATATTGGCTTGCTAGCTGTCTATTTTGTCAGAAAACTTTGACTTTCTGGGCTGAATGAGTCGGCTGCCTGCTGCGCATTTATTCCGCGTGTGTTGCCCTGATGCTGGTACGCTGCCTGTTGCTATCTGGGTCTTCATCCTGTGTGCTCGGCTTCTTAGCATTTTGATGAGTTGTAGTTATCATTTCAATTCTGCTTTATGCTGATTTACCTTTGACAGGTGTATCGTGCCATCTGTATATGTTGAACTATAGCTTGATCAAAAAAGAATTAATAAACAAAATCACCTGAGCAATGTCTCTATCATCCCTTTCCACCAATCCTCTGTAGGTAGCTGATGCCTTTGTATCTTTATCAGTGTTTCATCAGCTTCTATGTATCTATGAAAAGTGGGTTGGAATTCGAACAGGTGGTTTATCTCATGTGCAATGTAGAATAGATTTTTTAATTTATCAAAGACACTCTATCCTGATGGAGGCCCTATCTCTTCTGATGTGCTTGAGGAAGCTGTGATTTGATTAGCAGCATAATTGTTCACCCTGTTGGCATAATGGTCATGTGACAGCAGTCTTCCAGCACTGGTTAATAAACTTGGTAGCCCTCTGCTATGTAATGCCATGATCTTTGTCTTGAACTCATCCACCTCTGTTTGCATTTCTTGGCATTTTCTGTCCAATGTCTGCACAAAATTCCTAAGGGTTAACACCCTTTGTATTAGCAAGATAGTTTCAGTCCTGTTCTTGATTCCCAATGCTGCTAGTTGCCCTTTGGTGCAAGTATTCAAAAATTGGATCATTCTATTTGCTTGCTCGGGCATATTTCCTAAAGATGCTCTAGCCTTTTGGTTTTCAAACTGAGCCAAGTTTATCAAATCCATTTTCTCATGAATAGTTTCAATGGATTGCCATTGGTCTGTAATGGATTGGCCAATTTTGGCCCATAAAATTTTCTTAATATCTGCTAGAGTTTTATCGAAGGTAAGCTCTTTCTCCAGCTCCTTTATTCTTTTTTCCAAGGCTTTGACTTCTCTTGTCTTCTCAGCTACATCCTACTTTGATTTGTCATATTTTCCCTCAATTGTAGCCAGCGCTTCCTTGGTTTCCTTCAATTCTGCCATTTGCAATTCCATAGCTTCTATTTCCTTCATCATATTGTCCATTTTCAAGCTGGTGCCTTGCTCTGTAGGTCCTGAAGTAGTGGCTGAAATTGGTGTTGAGCTTGAAGCGCCTGCTTCTGATGTTGTAACAGTGGGAGGGACTGTTGTGGTGGCCATGGGAGGAGCAGCTGTAAGAATCTGAGCTGTTTGAATTGGCTGAGGGGCCAACTCTCCCTGTCTTTCCTGTAATGATGCCTCCAAGGCACTCTCTGTCTCTACCAACCTTTTATGTAAGGTTGTAAGCAAAGCTACCACATCCTGCTTCTCTTTTTGTTGTGCCACCTCTGTAGCTTGAGGATGCAATGTGGGTGACAGCTTGATTTGTCTTCTTAGGGAAGTTATGTCTTCATCCTTCTTTTTTATCAAAGCTTGTACACCCTTGGGATCAGAGGGATCATGTCCCAGCTCTATGATAATCTCCTCCAAGGACTTGATTCTATTGTCCTTGGCCTGTGACGAAGCTTTCTCCAACTCAAGTTGGGCAGCAGTGTTGTGCAAAGAGTTTTGCAATCTGTGGGCTAACAATGTCTTATCTGCTAGAGTAGAATATACCATCTCCCCAGTCTGCTTGTGCAATTCAATCTGGTCCATCGGATGGATATCCTTGGCAAACACTTCCAGATTGGTTCTAATGTAATCAGTAGCTGATTGGGGTTGCTGAGTTGTAGGTCTGAAGTGACCGAGGGTCATTCTTCCTTCCTGGATGTCATAGGCTGCCATTAGCCTTTGTTGATTGGTAGGGGCCATCCTTATTAGCTGGTTGTACAGCTGTAGTCTCACTGGTTCATTCCTAGCCTTGATATTAGTGAATGCTTTTTTAATATCAGAGGCCTGTCTGCCCTGTTGCCTTGTGGATGTTACTTCCACCCCCTCCTGTCTCTCTTTCTCCTGCTGGAAGTAGCTGGCCGATGTCTCCATGCCTGGGGGAATTTGTTGTTCTATGGGCCCCTCTGGCATCTCTTCCTTCGAAAAAGGATTTAACCTTTGCCTCTTCTCTCCTTGTTGATCTGTAGATGTCCCTAGAGGGGTCTCTTCCTGCTTATCTCTCTTCTTTGCCCTTTCCTCATTTAGAGGTGTTTGTAGCACATGAATTTCAGTTACTTTTGCTTGAGTTGCAGGGTCTTGCTCTTGACTCTGTCCATCTATAGAAACTGGTTGATCTACCATTATTTCTTGCTGTCCCAACTCTTGCACTTGTTCTTCTGAATGATGCACCTCTTTTCCTTTATCTGTTGCTACAGGTGATGTGCTTACTTGGGCAGGTTGCTGGTGGGCCGTGGCAGAAGAGGTGCCTTCTCCAAGGTGCCGAGGAGCTGTAAAAAAAAACTGTCCAAAATATTCCAAGTCAACAGATTTTTCCAGATTCTTGATTGCTTTTTCTGTTATTTCTTCTTCAGTGAGCTCTTCCATTAGGGTGCCTTCTACCCATTCTTGTTGATTGGCATATTGTTCAAGTTGAGGAATATTGTAATGTACATATCCTGCAAGCCTATATTTGATTCTTCTAAGGCTTATAAAGTGATTGGGATCATAAGGTGACCAAATGAAACTTAGTTTGAGCTTAAGTTTCTCTCCCAAAATCTGATCAGCATCCTTCCATGCTTCTTCCCTCTTATTGAAAATAAAGGGACCCAATTGATGTCTGATTTTCAGTTGTGCCTTTTTGCTTTTGCCAAAGAAATGAATCATATCTGCATTACCAAACTGCTGAAAGTATTCTAAGGCAAAGAGTCTCATGGGGACATATTTTGGCAGTTTGTAGGGGGCTAATTCACAGCCATAGACCCTGATTATTGTGTGGTTTTGGTAGAAATACCAGTCACCAATGCTGTAGCTTTTGGAAAGCTGTAGAATCTTCTGCATCTCATCAGTGAGTCTGGGGGGAGGATCTGTTGATAGTAAGCAGGTAGCTGGATAGACAAAAAGGTCAATGAACTCACAGTATGTGTATGGGGAGTAACTAATATGATGGAATACTGATGACCAAAATATGACTGACCTCCTCTCCCCCCTAGCATCCAATTTTTTGAGGACAACTGGGAAACTTTCAGATTGATAATACAGCAGCAAATGATAGATGTATGAGGTGTATTTGAATACCCTTTCCCTTTCTAGGCTCATGAATTGCTCATGAATCTTATCAGCAATGAAGGTGGCATAATCATACTGGACAGCAGGGGGTTTTCCTGGAGTGAAGATATACATCAAGGCAAAGATAGTGTTGTCCACAATCTCACTTGTTCTGAATCCTAGGATGTAGGAGATCATATCTATAAGAATTTTTCCCTCCTCGGTAAATGCAACATGGAGATAAGGGATTGAAAATCTGGAGTAACAGTTTGGGGGCATAAACAGCTTAGCAATTCAGTCAATCTCTGCAGGGGGCAATTTTGATGCTTGATCTAGAAGATTCTTCATGGAAAGGGGGACAAATGGTTGAGTTGGTTTGAATTGCAACATCTCATTGATAGAATGAGGAGTAATGTGGAAGAGGACTTTTCCAACAGGGCTCATCACTGCCCTCTGAGAAGGATCATAATTGGAACAACATTGATGGATGAGGTCAGGAAAAATATTTACTGAGGGCAAGTAGTACATGGGCATGTTGGACTCCCATATTCTTAATGGATCAGTTTTGTTTCTGAACTTATTCCTTATCTCACAAAAGGCTTGAAGATGAGGCTTCACTCCTTCCATATCATCAATTTGATAATCTCTATCTGCCAGTGGAAGCCATTCTAGCTGTCTATGGGGTGCATTTAGTGGAGCAATGTTAAGGGCAACTGGGGCCTCCATGTTTTGACAATGATTACAGTTGGATTAGGCCTATATTTCAACAGAAAACAGAGTTCTGATAATGGTTTTCTGGGCAAGGAACTCATAGTTTCAAGTTCTGTGTAGAGTTGTTTTTGAGGAGTAAAACTTAATGAAATGAAGACTGTGCAAGGCTCTGCAATTAGTACACTGGAAAGGGAGAAAAATAGAGGGTTTTAGCAAACTGTCCTTAGTGGTTCCGTGGGTGAATTAGAGCTGTAATTCGAGCTGGCGATGGCAATTTTATCAGGGGGCAGAGCTGCCAGGTTTTGGCCACAAATGTAATTATGTGGGGCAGAGAGGAAAAGGTTGCAGATGCCAATGTGTTTCAAGTGGATTTTTAGGTGTAGTTGGCTAATTTTGCAGAGAAATCATGAAAAGCAGGGTTACTGGTGTTTTTAGGGTAAATACCTGTTTACTTTGAAAAATGTTGTGGTGGATAGCTGCAGGCGAAGGCCAAAGAGGTCGAGTTGCAGGTTGAATAGGCCTTGGTGGCGGACGGGCACGTCGAATGCGAACTGGACGTGAGTTGCATGCAATCGCTTGCGCCTTTCGTTTGCATACAAACAAACGAAAACGATGTTTTTCATGATTTTTAACACAAATTTGGGCTTTTGCGGCATTTTGGCGCTTTTTTGTTATAATGTCAGCATGACGTCATCGGCGGGTCCTGGGTACGGCACGGTGACGTGGCAGTTGACTGGGGCGACGACGTGGCAGGACACAATGGCAAGGTGGGGACACCCGGGGATGAGGTGGCAATGACACGGGGCGAGAACCAGTCGACGCAAAAGTGACGTAAGAGGCGACGTGGCGCTGACGTCGGGGGCGGAGAGACAGAAGGCGGTTTGTGGTTTTATCAGACCGCCTTCTGTACGGGGGCGGTATTTGTCAGAGGGGCTCCGATACAATCGCGTGGAGACACGCGTCTTTTGTACGGCGGAGAAACCGCTAGGCTATCGGAAGCTAACTGTCGGACGTCGGGGTGGCTCCGAAATCGGTGAGAGCCGTCGGATGGGGAGGGCCCGATCTGACGGTGGACGGAACTGTGAGCTGCGGGTACGATAATGTACGGGGGCCCGCTATATTATATTGATTTATTTATGTGGCGGGGGTTCAAAAACTTTGGGTTTGTGGGTTATATGGGTTTTATATGGTTTATGTGCCGGTGGTTATTAATTTGACCGAATATCAAATTAATCCCAAATAACATGTATGCGCGGAGGATATTGCTATAAGGTTTATGTGTGAGAGAGGGGTGGGGGTTTAATTTGACTGAATGTTTAAATTAACCCCAGGTTTGGACTCAGAAGGGCTAATAGTAGTCCCAAATGGACTATTATTTCCCAAGACTTATATTATATGGCTATAGTGCTAAGGGGTGGGAATACTTACTATTTTTGGGTTTTTAATATACTTTTGTAGAAATAGGGATGGGGAAGTAGTTTCACGGAGCTAGATAATAGAGTTAGGAGTTAATATGACCTTGTGAAGTGAAAGTGTAAAGGCATGAAGCTAAGTTTATGAAGGAAAACTTAGACACAAGAAGTGAATGGAATTTGGAATGAGGATTTTTACACAAGAAATGTGGCTTATTTTTATTGAAGAAAGTCAAATCTTGATTTAGTATTTTACAAAAAACAAGTGATAACAGGACTCGCTGGGCAGATCCCAAGGTCCTTCAGGGGATATTAGTAAGAAACTTTGAGGGGGGGGGGGGTGAAAGGGAGTTAGACATGCTTCCATAATTTTGCCATCAAGCCACTGCTTTGGCACTTTTGTTATTGATGAGATTAGCTCTCCTTTGATAAGACAAAACTGATCAAAACCTTGCTTCTGCAACTTCAAACTACCTACCTAGCCTAGTACACCTAACATTTTTTCTTCCTTTTGCATGGGTGCACTTAGACTTGCAGACCCTGATTATCCTCTTTTCTTTTGACTGCCCTCCTACCAAAATCAGCCTTTATCTCTTTCAAGGGCCCAAATTAAGCAGTTGGGCTCCTTAATTTCTCTACCTTGCTACTGATCTGCCAAGCTTGAACTGTTTGGACATATATTCATTCTCTAGTCTAGAACAAGCAATTTAAAACATGGCATGGTCCAGATTGAACTGTTGGGCCATCCATCAAGCTAGCAGTGGCATTTGGACTAGCCACTTTCCTGGTCTTTCTTTGGGGTTCATTTTTATCATTTTTTCTGACCAATTTACTCTTTTTACCCTTTGATAATTCTTTTAGGGCATACCCTCTTCACATTTTTTAACTTTCCACTAATTCTTTTACAAAATATGGAACCTTTGCAGCATGAAAAGATGAACATATTTAGCACTTCCACTGTCAATCATGAAAAATCAAACCTATTGGTATAGGAACCTAACATTTTTCTTAGCCTTGTTTCATTTTTTAACGAGCTTGACACAAGACAAGGAATTCTACTCAGATCCTTGGTTTCATTTTTTAACGAGGTTGACACCAGTCAACGAACTATCCTCTGGCGACCTTTGATCACAACTCATAAGGGGTCATGAAGGAAAGATCTGGTTCCAATGCCCCCAGTACATAATGTACAACATCACTGAATTGATTGTCAGATGATGTAGGTATGGTAGGGCTTGGAGGCAATACCTCGCGATGATCCACACTATCAAAATGTTTAGAGTTCTTCTTCATCTTTGTTGATGTAGAAGATATCATATGACAGGTTTCCACTGTGGCCACTTCCGCCATATTACTTGAAGGCGGGAGGGCAAAAGTACCCATTAATGATGAGTCTTTTAGGAGACCTACTCCGATATTTTGAAGTGATTGAGAACTTCCATGGATCAATGGAATGCTTCCAGTAGCTTGTGAACTGGTGGGGAAAAAGTTTAGTTGGTCAATGATTGTAATTCCACCTTGAAAGGGGAATGCAATTTTTATAAAATATGTTGATACAACAACAGCCATAGCATAAATCCAGGGCCTTCCTAGTAAGATATTGTAGTCAAGGTTTCCATCAATGACCTCAACTTCAATTTCTACTGTCTTGCCCCCTAGTTCAACTTGCAAGTTACTTAATATCCCATATGGTGTGTATGTTCTTCCATCGAACGCTTTTAATGTTGTTGATGATCGTGATAAGGGTGGAGAGCCTAAATTTTTCCAGCAACTCATTGACATAATACAGGTAGATGCCCCCTCATCAATAATTGTTTGATGAACAGTTTTGTTGAGGGCTTTCACTTGGATGAGGAAAGCAAGTTGGGCCGATAACTGAGGTTCAAATCCTTTATGATTAAAGGTCACCAGATTGGAATCTGTTGGGTCAATCCCACCTATTGCCGATAATAGAGCCCGCTTTTGGGAGGGGCAATTTTGCAGTACTTCAAGTGTTGGCATAGTGAACAGAGATTGGGCCAGATCCTCTCCTATATTATAATTCTGTGCTGCTCGGGCATAAGGATTAAATGTCGATTTGTGTACTACTCCCTTTGGCGGCTTTATTGTTAGCTCAGGAATGATGGGTGGCACAACTTCGGTTGAAGTTGTTGTTGAACTACTAGGTTGATCTGCAGCCTTGTTGTTCGACAGCTGTGGATTCTTGTAATCTTTGTTCCTTGTCGATATCAAAGCATCATTTTGTTGTTTCAAGATGGATAACATAAGCACTTGGGATGGGGAAGCAAGATCGGTAGCAACCTGATTTGTTTCTGGGCTTGGAAACGGATTAGTCAACATCGCTGGGGTATTTGAAGTTTTTAAAAATTTCATAACCTTAGCTTTATGTGGAAAATCTTTCATGAAATGCTCGCCGTTGCATATGTAACATGGATAACGAGGTTTCTTTTTCCCAGTAGTGTTTCCAAAAGATTTCTCAGGAGTTGAATCTTCCTGTTTCTTCTTTTTGCTTTTCCCTTTCTTCTTACCCCCTAGTTGCTTCGGTTCTTTGCCTTTGTCGGTCGACACAGCATTAACCTCCGAGGCAGGAAGTTTGTCATTTTCCTTTTTACTGGAAACTGAAAGGGATTTACCAGATGGGGCCTTTGTGGTTTGCGTACTTGAGGTGCCAATCACACCATCGCCGGCATGAGAGTCCCTATTCGATTTAGGAGGAGGAAGAACGAAAAATTCTGGTCTAGGAGCATCAGGAATTTTGTCATAGAGCATGCCAGACTAAGTATAGATCAAGTCTAGATATTGCGCACAAGCAATGACTTGCTCTTTAGTGACAACCCCCCCCCCCAGCCACATCTTCTGTAACAGAAGGTAACAATGACTTAATAAACCATTCAGCTAGTAGTTGATTAGGAACATATGTTTTTACCATTCGACGACAACATTGCCACTCATGAATATGATGAGATATGTGAGTAGTTGTCAGCTGCTTAAAATTGGTAAGAAGCTCCGTTCCTATTTCGTACCTTATTGGTAACTGAAAATGGGTTAAAAAGGTGGTGGCAAGGGTGCTGAAGTTATCGAATGAAGCTCTAGGCAGTTCGATGTACCATTTTGTTGCTGGACCAATTAATGTTCGTTGAAAAAGGCGAAGCCTAATCGAATCATGATTGAGAGTGTTGGACGAACACCACAGATGAAATGTCATCACATGATTCGATAGATCTTTGCCTGGATTTCCATTGAATTTAGGAATATCTGATGGAATTTTATGAGGAATCTCTGACCACCAAGGGGCATAAGCAATTGGATCATTTGTTAGCTGATTCAGATCTAGTAATTCTAAAGTTGTGAAGAAAGGCAATTGTTGATTCAAGTTTGGCGAAGCATACCGAAGATAAGATGGGATCGCCTGAGCAGTGGGTCTTTGCATACCAGTATAATGTATTTGATGTTGATAACTTTGATAAGGTTGATGGGCATAACCATTATGATATGATTGATGGTGACCATTTTGAATATACAGCTGCCCATTACCCACAAAACTTTGTTGCTCAGGTCCTCAGTAAGCTTACTGGAATTGCGGTTGTCGATATTGCACCAACCATGGTTGTGAAGCCATTTGCTATTGTCCAATATTGGATGTTTGGCCAAGATGAGGGGTGATAGTACCCATTTGAGCCTGAGTTGCTTCAGTTAAGGAGCCACTAATTGGCGATTATGGTTGAGTCATTGAGAAAAGAGGTTGTTGTATTACGACCTGAGAGACTTGAGGTTGACATACAACAGGCAGCGCTTGTACTTGCGACACCATTACAATAGCCAATGTAGTGGGAATATTCGACACAGGTAGATTTGGTTGCATTGAATATACAACTCTTGGCTGTTGAGGCAGTATTGGTACCCAACCACTAGATGAAATTCCAGCTTGAAATTCTGTTGTGAAATCTCATATGGTTGTTCTCCTGGAGGGAGCAATGAAAAGGCATACTGCCCCCCATATGGCGGCAATCTAGTGTTCAAAGGAAAAATGGTCCTTGTAGACTGGACTGCCCAAATTGATACTGTTGTGGAGGATCAATTTGTTGAGACTCAACATAAGAAATTCCAGATATTATTCCGGATGAACAAACGGGAACAGACCATACTATTGAAACAGTCCCTAGGTGGACTCCATCTAGCGGTTTAGAGCTAGTTGGGACAGATGGTATACCAGCGAACATTGTTGGAGTAGTGGTAGGAGGTTCTGCTACTGCTGTATCAGATGAAACAGTCCTAAATGTCGATGGTTGTTTAGACATATTGAGTCTATCCAAAATACTTCCTAGCGATTCTACAGGAACTTGCGATGAAGGTTGACTATCTTTTGAATTAGAAGGATATAGGTGGATCCTAGTTCCAAAATGCAGTGGGGTACTGGATGGAATATCCTCCACAATCTCTTCTATTACAATCAGTCTAGGTGGAAGAGGTAGACCGTCAGGTCAGTAAAATATTTTTGGTGCCGAAGAAGGTACACACTCTGCAGCGACAAATGTTGGAGGGTTAACACCTTCTAAATCAGTCCTATATGGAACTGGTTCAAGAATAGATGTGTTTATCGTTACAATAGGATCAGTTCTAGTGTCCTCTTGTAACTGTGGAACTTCTTCTATAGAGGCAAGGATACCAAAAATAGTTGGAGTAGCTGGAGTTTTTGAGGATGTTGAAACACAAGTTTCAAACAAACCAGGAGACTTTGACCCAGTTAAACGAGATTGCTTAGCCCGTAATGGTTTCGTTTCTGGAGTCAAAGACGGTTGACTCGTTAGTCTCCGTGAACGATGGGGTTTTGATTGACTTTCTTCCACGATTGTGGATTACTTTATCAAATCAAAATAAAAAGGGGAAAATGTTATTCCGAATTAAATGAATTTTATGACGCTTTGACACAACTTTCTTTTTCAATTTTTAAGAGTCGAGAAAAAGCTAAATATGACTCTAGTCGCCTTCGATTTTTAATGAGCTTGAAGTGGCAAGTGCTCAGATGGACCTTTTCTTTTAAGGAGTTTGAAAAGGAACGAAAGTGACTACTCTGGAAATCTAGATAGAGGGATTACCAAACCAATCGCAAAACCACAGAATACTTTTTACGATACGACAGTCAATCTTCCTGAATGTTGTGTTCAGTGCATTGCAATCGATAGGGCAACAGGCACGGCTTCCTAAGGATAAAGGATGTAGCCTATTGTGGTCTCCTAATATATACTCGACGGTACTTGGGAGCACAAGTCCGTACTGACACTTGTCGTCTCAAACAGGAGGAATCACCAAACCTACAATGAAAGTGATAGTTACCAAGCTTTACGACATCAGAATACGTATCTAGCCTAGACTTCTAAATGTTGTGTGTTAGGTTCCAAAGTGTTTTTATGTTCATTGAAGTTTATTTTACAGTTGATATTTCTTAAGAAGTTTGCCTTTAAGGTTCATCGTGTGATGTAGATATACAACCTAAATATTCAATCTAAGATGATAAATAGTCTTTTACTTTCTTTTTGCAATGAAAATCCTGGCTACTAAGGAAAGAGAAATGAAATTCTTTCAACATAGAGCAAAGAGCACACACTAGATGCACTTTTCCTAAATCAACTTCAGCATGTAGTCTTAATGCAAATGCACATGCATGTATTGTTTTTCAGTTTCCTTAATGTGAGAATGACAAAAAGAAAACTAAGTATAGATCTGAAATATCTTCTTTCAAAGCGACAGTACTAACAATTTTCTTTTCAAAAAATGAAAGTAAGGCCAAGATGACACTTTGCGATTTTGAATTTAAACTGCTTTCAACACTTGAAATACTATTAATTCAAATCAAATACAATGGAAAAAGTGTAATCGACTATCTAAAAGAGGAATGCTTTGTGACACTCTTTTTCTTGACTGAAAACAACACTTGTGACACTTTCAAATCAAAAGACGACAGTTCGATTAAGCTACTATTTGCAAAGGAGAACTGTACATGATGAAAAAATAGATAAAAAACATTCACAATTCCTTCTAATGGAGGCTACATAATGCAATGGAAGATGGTTTCAACAGATATATACTAATCAAAGACAGCAAAACTACTAAATAAAGCTGAAGACAATGAAGAAAAAACCAAAATCTGGAAGCAGAAGCAGTCTCATTCAATCATTGCACTTGTAACATAGGGAAACAGGGATGCATCTCACCTACAACACACGGGAGGTGCAATGCATCCAGGTTGCCAAGAGGAGACAGTGTGATGGACCAGGGATGAGACTGAGCTTGGTTTTCACTCACAGTTTGCAACTAAGTTCAGGGATTTAGGCTGAGCTAATGATTGTCAGTAAACACAAAGTATAGGGGCTTGATCTAATGAGGTTGTTTGAGCTACCACCAGGGCACTTAGGATGTTTACAAGCTAGATGTTTAGTTCATAAACCAACCCAGAGATTGACTGAAGCAGCATTGATCTACTTTGCAGTTGCATAGCAAAAGCAGTTCGAAGGCTAGCTGGCTTAACTTCAAGCTCCGTCTGTGGTTTATAAAGAAAACAACAGTAACAAAACAAATAAACTATTCACTCCCAGTGGAGTTTCCATTTTGTTATCGGGAAAACTAGTGTCCATTCAGAGCTGCTAATCCCACTAAGATGGGTAGCTATCTTAGAAACAAACAGATTAAAGTTACTTGTGTTTTCCTTTATGAGAGATAGATGAGAGAGAAGCAGAGAGCACCAACCTCAGTCTTTTTTTAGTGTCTTTGCTTGTTTCCTCTCTCCTTTGATGAAGCTTTCACCACTCTTTTCTCGCTTGTCCCGCTTCAAAGAACACCTGTAGAGTCAAGGCAGCAAAATACCATCAAAGCATAGAGATCTATAACCATAAATAATGTAGGATCAGATGTACATTAACCATATAAATGCATACACAAACAAGATTCAAAGATATACAAGCATATGGAGGAAAACTCAAATAGCTTTATTGATAGAAGTAGTAGAAGAGAGGATTACAACCAGGCTGTCTGATCCAACATCATCCTCCCAGCATGAAAGCCCTCTTCACCTCATACAAAGAAAGATCACCCAACAATGTCTTCAAAGAGAAACCAACAGCACTTCCTTGCAAATTACAAAATTCCAGCCTTTGAATCTCTTGGCTGAGGGATCCATATATAGATGTTTACAAGAGAGAGTCAGCTTCTGGGATTTTGATTAGTGTCATTTCACTGATAGTTCTTGGTTCCACTTGGAGATTTCAGATCTCTTACTCACCCTTGGGTGAATTCAGAGAGGAAAGTGTCATATGAGTAGTTTCTAGAAGATTCTCTGGGTTTCCACCTAGCACACTGCTTCTGCCATTTGTCTGCTCTCACTCATCACACCCTACAGAAGGGCTTTCCAGTATGCATCACACGCCCTGTGTGTAATAGGTGAGATGCATCGCACCCTATGCATGGAACAGTCTGTATGGTCCAGTTTTGACCAGTTGTGAGTAGTTTTTCATGGAGAACTTCTAGGAGATGATGTAATCAGCTGACCTTGTTCCTTTAGGGTATGAAACAATACTTTTAGGGGCTTAGAAGCCCTTGGTTTATGGACATACCTGATTGGGGCTACAGTTCCCAAATATGTCTATAACACCCCGGACCCCCCAGCCGGGGGGGATCGGACAAGTCCCCCCCGCACCCGCCCGCGTGGAGTGGTGTAAAATATTCCTGGGTATACATCCAGCTGAGACCTTTTAATACAGAAGATAATCAGGGTCCACACCCAACAATCTCCCACTTGGAGACTGATTATAGCAACTCCACCGCTACTTCATTTGCTAGACAATAACTCCACTTTGGACCTGGTTGTTTCTCATCTTCTTCATTATACTTGAAGACCATTTGAAACTGAGCAGATTCTCAGTTTCTCCCTGGTTACAACTTTTGTTAACATATCTGCAAGATTTTGGCTAGTGTGCATCTTTTCCAGCTTCAACTGTCCATCTTCTAATGCTAACCGTATGAAATGGTACTTGAGCTGTATATGCTTAGTCTTGGAATGAAATGCAAAGTTCTTTGCAAGATGTATAGCACTCTGGCTGTCACTGTATAACCTGCCCAACTCCTGCTTCTTACCCAATTCATCCAGAAACCTTTGTAACCAAATCATTTCCTTACTAGCCTCTGTAGCAGCAACATACTCTGCTTCTGTTGTTGAGAGTGCAACAACACTTTGGATTTTTGAAACCCAACTGACAGTTGTTCCACCTGTAGTAAATACATATCCTCTAGTGCTCCTCTTGTTATCTCTGTCACCTACCATATCTGCATCAACATATCCCTGTAGAGCAATGTTTGAACCACCAAAGTATAATGCTTGATTTGTGGTACCTCTCAAATACCTGAGAATCCACTTCACTGCCATCCAATATTCTTTTCTTGGATTGTTCATGTACCTGCTTACAACTCCCACTACATGTGCAATATCAAGCCTTGTGCAAACCTTTGCATACATTAAGCTTCCAACTGCTAATGCATATGGAACTTTAGACATATGAGCCATTTCTTCCTGAGTCTTGGGACATGCCTCCTTACTTAATTTGGAATGGCTAGCCAAAGGTATACTAACTGGTTTTGCATTTTGCATATTAAACCTTTTCAACACCTTTTCTATGTACTCACTTTGAGACAATGTCAATTTGTGATTCTTTCTGTCTCTAGTTATTCTCATACCAAGGATTTGTTTTGCAGCACCCAAATCCTTCATTTCAAATGAGTTTTCCATTTTCCTTTTGATCACATTTATTTCCTGCATGTTAGAACCTGCAACAAGCATGTCACTACATACAATAACAAAATAATATAGCTGCCATCATTTTGCCTTTTGAGATAAACACAATGATCAGAGTGGCACTTAGTATAACCTTGTCCAGACATAAACTTGTCAAATTTTAGATACCACTTCCTTGGAGCCTATTTTAAGCCATACAAGCTCTTCTTCAACTTGCACACTAGTTTCTCCTTCCCTTTTACCTCATATCCTTATGGCTGCTACATATATATCTCTTCCTCCAAATCCCCATGGAGAAAGGTTGTCTTTACATCTAACTGCTCAAGATGCAAATCTTCAGCTGCTACTAGACTTAGAATAGTTCTGATTGAAGTCATTTTCACAACAGGAGAAAATATCTCATCAAAGTCTATACCCTTTTTCTGTGCAAATCCTTTTACCACAAGTCTAGCTTTATACCTTTTTCTACCTCCATCTTCTTCCTTCAACTTGTAAACCCATTTATTCTGCAATATTGTTTTACCTGCAGGCAACCTGACTAAGTCCCAAGTCTGGTTATGTGCTAAGGAGTCCATCTCTTCTTTTCTACCTGCACTGCTTCTTCATAAAATTCTGGTTCACCAGAATCGGTCAACAATACATAATATAATGAAGGAGAGCATCGTTCAGGGGATCTACTTATCCTAGTATATCTTCTAACACAACTTTCAAGTGTTTGAGGTGATTGTTGCTGCTGTGGTTGTTGTTATAGCTGATGATCATTATGATTTTTAGGCACCATTACTTTTCCTGTGATATCGTCAAGCACTGTGTATTCTCTGTTTTCTTTTTCCTATTTCTTTTCGTGCAGCTAATCCTTATACAAAACCTTTTCGTTGAATATTACATGTCTGCTCCTAATGATTTTATGTTTTTCATAATCAGAAAAGCGATAACCAAAATCATTAACACCATATCCAATGAAGGTACATTTCTTTGATTTTGCATGAAGCTTTGTTCTATTTTCTTTATTAATGTGGACAAAGGCTTCATAACCAAAAGTCTTTAAAAAAGAGTAGTTTACCTTTTTACCTGTCCATGCCTCCTCTAGAATACTGCCATCCAAGGAACTTGAAGGCCCTCTGTTTATTAGATAAACAGTAGTATCTACAACATCTGCCAAAATTGTAAAGGAAATCCTGCATGCAATCTCATGCACCTTGCACGCTCCATGATTGTCCTATTCATCCTTTTTGACACACCATTTTCTCTGGTGTTCCTGGAACTGTCTTCTCTCTACGAATTCCATTCTCAGAACAATACCTATCAAACTCTTTGCTACAATATTCACCTCCACTGTCTGATCTGAGACACTTCAACCTTTTTCCTGTCTCATTTTCAACCAAAGCTTTCCATTTCTTGAAAGTATTAAATACATCAGATTTATTTCGAATACGATAAATCCAGGTTTTTCTGGTTGCATCATCAATAAAAGTAACATAATAACGAGAGCCACCAAGAGATGATGCCTGAGTAGGTTCCCATACATCTGTATGCAAAAGCTCTAATTTTTCACTCTTCTTTTCTTTCCCAACTCTAAAGAATCTGACTCTCTTCTGTTTTCCATAAACACAATTCTCACAAAATTTTAAATCAACATGCTTCAAACCTGGCAACAAATTTCTTGAGTGAAGAATCTACATCCCCTTCTCACTCATGTGCCCGAGCCTATGATGCCACAATGTCGTATCTTCTCCTGTAGAGGTTAAAGAATTAACATAATTAGAAATACCATTGCATAAATACATTGTACCAACCTTTCCTCCTTTCACTATTACCAGGGATCCTTCAGTGACCTTCTAGGTTTTATCTGTGAAAGTAGTTACGCAACCTTCACCTCCCAACTACCTTGTTGAAATCATATTTTTCTTCAGATCTAGAACATGCCTTACCTCCTTTAATAGCTATTGATTTCCATTTTTCTATTTTATGAAAACTGTACCCATTCCAACGATTTTACAGGGTTTATCATCACCCAATCGAACCTGTCCAAAATCTTCTTGAACATAATCATGAAAATGTTTCTTATCAGGTGTGGCATGGAATGAGGCCCCTGAATCTATCGCCCAGGCATCAATAATATTTTCTAAAGAAAGAATCAAAGCATCTTGCGACACATCACTTGTTACATTCACTGCATGATTAGTTTCTTGTTGCGCGTCTCCTTCTTTTCCCCTCCAAAACTTGCAATCTTTCTTTAGGTGTCCTTTCTTCCCGCATTTCCATCACACTATCCTCGATCTGGACTTGGATCTGCCTTTTCTTGACTTACTGCAATATCCAAGGCTGTTTCCTCTTTCCATTTTTCTTCCCCTAGTCTCTGCAGTCAAAGCCTTACCTGATGTCTCACCAGAGCTTTTCCGTCACATTTCCTCACTAAGGATTGCACTGACAACATCATCAAACTTTAAAGTACTAGATCCAGAGATAGAGTTACTAATGGCCATAACTAAACCATTCCAACTTTCAGGCAATGAGCACAGAAATAACAGAGACCTAACTTCATCATCAAAAGTTACCCCTACAGAACTTAACTAACTTGTAACTGTATTAAAATCATTTAAATGATCAGCAACAGATCCACCTTCTGACATCTTCATATTAAATAAACGCTTCATAAGAAATACCTTATTTGAGGTCGAGGGTTTTTCATATAGTTTTTCCAATGCCGACATTAAACCCTCTGTTGTCGTTTCCTTTAAAATATTAAATGCTACTGACGCCTCTAGGTACAGCTGTATTGTTCCAAGTGCCTTTCTGTCGAGAATATCCCATTCTATGTCTTCCATACTCGTCAGTTCCTTTGTCTTTCTGCTCAATGGTAGGTACAGATCACTCTGATACAGATAATCTTCCATCTGCATCTTCCACAACTGGTAATTTTGGCCATTGAATTTTTCGACCCTAAACCTACCATCTTCCGCCATTGCTCCCACTCAAACCAGGAACCCTTCTCTCCTGCAAGTTTATCAGCCAAATAGACCTTCGGCTTTGATACCAGTTTTTAGAAAATTATATATTACAGAGCAATGGAACACATAAAATATTGCAGAAATATAAACACAGAAAATGCATAAAACAAGAGAGACACAAATATACGTGGTTCACCCAGTTTGGGCTACGTCCACGGAGAAACAGCTAGTCCTTCTTTTATTATATTATCCAGCAAACTAAAGAGATACAACCTACAACAGATCCACTGTAACACCCTCTTTGCTCTCAATCTCCTCTCTTTTCCTCACTCAGAATACAGATATACATAGACGCAATACAATTCCCTCATATATAGTGAGGGGTTGCCTTCTAGGGCAAAAAACCCTAAACTAAACATAACTTCTACCATTAGATCATCCGCCTAATGAACGACGCAGATTGACTAGAAATTACTATACTTTTACAAGGCAATTTTACATCTGTTTTTAGCTTTGGGGGCGCTGCCCTCGAATCCCCGCCAAGGGACCGTTGGCCCCCGGACCCCCCAGCCAGGGAGGATCGGCCCCCCCTAAACCCCCGCAGCGGGTGGGGGAACAAGTCCCCCCCGCACCCCCCCTCATGGGGGGGTGTACAATCTTCACGGGTATACATCCGGCTGAGACCTTTGAATACAGAAGATAATCAGGCTCCACACCCAACATATTAAAATCTTGTGAATATCAAGCTTATCGAAGGAATCCTCATGACAGTTGCAATTTGTGATCAGCGTGGATCAACGAGGACCATTGATCAAGCGCGCAGACCGTCGGCCCATGGTAACATGCGCTGTCACAAATTGGCAAAGTCAGGGATAATTTTAGTCAACGGGGGACGATTCCGATATGCAATTAGCGACAAGTCGCTAATCACATATCACAGGGCAAACCTTTCAAAGAAGGAAAGACCACAAGCTCCTAGACTCGAAATGTTATAAAATGCAACGGATATTGTTCCGATTCCGTCAGAAGCGGGATTCCACAAAACTGGCAGGATATCGGAAGGGTTTTGAGCGATAAGCGGTTTCAACCAAGTCCCGCCCAATGCCACACAACGATTGCCACACGTCCGACGGAAGAGAGAGAAAACCGCTCACATCGGACAGGTAAACATCGAGCTACTTAACTGCTCGATATGGACGATGACCGTAGGATCTGGAGGCCCCAGATCAACGACATAGATGCGATTCGATGGATGACCGAATTTGTTGAAGTTATAAGGCAGATCACATAAGATTTGAAGTCGGAGATGGACAATGCGTTGGCAGAAATTCATGTTTTGCGGTCATTCTTAGAGTAAGGGAAAAAAAATGACCGTTCCAGTGAACCTGACACACTCATCCATAATGAAATAGGTGGCCACCTGCTTGTGAGGCGTTATGTAATTATTGTAACCGCCAAAAGAAGGGATTCAAACGAATAGAGGCAGGGAACTAGAAAGCCGAGAAGCGGAAACGAAGAGTCAGGAAGTAGATGGCTTTAAAGCCACAGACTAACACAGAGGAGAGGGGGGGCAAGAAAAGCAAGTAAGAAGTAGAGAGAAGAAATAAGCTAGGAGCTGACCTGAAGGCAGCGCCGAGCCAGAGTTAAGACAGAGACCGAGAGAGTCAGTGAGTCTGTGTACTCCAGAAGGTTTGAGAGGTTCAAGAGAACTCCTCTGCATATCTGTCATGTACTGAGCCTCAGATTGGGCTTGTACTATTGTAATCATCAGAGGTAGAGAGTCAGTGAGGAGAGTCTATGTACTCGAAAGGAGACTTGGGGGATCCAAGTATAGTCTTACTGATTTGTATCTGTTGTGAGAGACTCAAATTGAGCTCACTATGGTAGAAAGTCTGCTTTGAAGACATAATAGAGAGCCAGAGCTAGAAAGCCAAGTGCTTCAGAGCCAGGGATGAGATGGTAAAGTAAGCCCATCGTGTTCTGTGTAAACCGATGGAGTTGAGTCAAAGACTTGTAAAAGAACTGTTGCCGTAATCCCAGAGAGCCTAGTTGAGTTGACTAGAGCTCACAGAGATGTAGCCCAAGAGTTGTGGGTGAACTCCTAATTAACTTGTTGTTATGTGTGTGCTTTACTTGCTGCATTATTTATTGTTCTTTGTATCTAAAATATCAGCATAAGCAATAGAATTTAAAGCACTTAACAGTAAAAAATAAACACAAGCATACACCTATATTTTCAAGTATTTCTTAATTCTGCATTGGTTAATCATTAAGACTTGGGAAAATTTAAAGCTTTGGAAGTGGGAGAGGTTCTTGTAAGTTAGACAAGAAGACTAAGAGCTCCATTTTCATATCAAAATCCAAATTCAATGAACAAACATTCAGTTAGTTAGGAAACCATGGGGATTAATGAAAGGATCATGAAAATGAACATAGTTTATGCCTCAAAAGAAAATTTGTGATTAAGATAGTTTTCAAATTGCTACTATCCTAGTCTCTAGGGGGGATAACTTCATTATTTATTGAAGTGATATGAAACCATGGAAACTAAGAGATCTAAGGTTCAATCCCCCTATTGTAACTCAGTCTATGGAGAGGAATTCAGGGTCATAGGCACCAAAGCTATAATGGTAGCAACCGAAATCAACCCCATGTCATGCAAGTATGGTATTGACCTAGTTGTTGATTTCTTTGGTTACAAAAAAGAAATGGTACTATTTTACAACACCAATGGAAGTTGGTTTTCATTGAAGGATTTATTTTGCAAAGCAAGTTTTCTATAAAAATCAATTTCCAAGCCCATTTTGTTCTATGAAATCTTTGGAGGTTTTCATCATAACAATTACTCTCTCTCTCTCTCTCTCTCAACAATAATTGAATATGCTATTCAGTATTGAAAGAAGGGATGTTTTAATGGAATTCAAGTTCTCTATTTTGTTTTCTACAAAGTTTAATTGAATTTCTCTTTAGTCAATGGCTTCTGTCAAATGGCATACATTGATAGGGAGTGGTGTTTTGTCTTCACCTATGATTATTTTAATGGAACCATTATCAAAGATAGTGATATATTTCATATGGCCCAATCTATTTCGTTATAAGTTTCCCTTTGAATTTCTTAAACCTAGAGTCATAAAAAAATTCCAAGTCTCCAACTTAAAATTGTTTAATTTTAGCAAATCTAGCTAGTATAACCCCAAGGGTTACATGTATGACATTAAGTGCATATGATATGACCCCAAGTAGGGGCATGTATGGGGTTAAATGAACATGTAATGCATAAATTTAAATATAATAGGGTCGGCCTAGTAATCAAAAGGCCACATGTGCAATGTGTGAATAGGTATATATAGAGATAATGTAATCTTTTATCAAGGACATGTTATTTGGATGTATGAATGTATTGGGTTATTTGGAGGAGGTTTTTCTATTCATTGGGGAGTTATTGTGTCGCTTATCGTTCTTATATACCTTAGAGTTGTGCGCCATGTTCACATTGGTGTACATGGTGTGTAATTCTAGCTACATACCCATATACAATCTTGAAAAAATACACACATTGTGAATACACCGTTTTTAGGGTCTTCAATTTTGTGATCTAGCTTGTCTCTCTTTTTCTTGGCTTCATAGTTCTCAAATTTTAATCTTGCACCGACAATTCTCCATTTGTGTCATATGATTTTCCCTTATGAATGTGGCTTTGCAATCAGTGCACTTATTTTCATACCTATACCAAATGAGAACAAATTGAGCAAAATTAATGACCCTATAAGTATACCTTCAACGAAGTAAGCAACCATGATGCTCCCTAATTTAAAATATATATATATATAGATATATATATATATATATCTATATATATATATATATATATATATATATATATATATATATATATATATATATATATATATATATATATAACAAATTAATCTATATCAATCCAACAAATTACACAACTATAATTCGAGTTACTTATGACATCATAACTACACCATTTAATAGTAACAAACCAACCAATAACCTCTTAAAAAATCTTTTTTACACATTAAGAAGACTCAATTGTTCCCACAAAACACTACTAATCTCGAACATATTACAAATTCAAATAAAAAACCACATATAATAAAAAAATCATGTCTTTGTAGTCATTGAAATCATGCACATCATTAGTCTCTTCATATTTCTTTTCAATAATATGTATCAAAAGAAACTTCTTCAATAATAAAATGCCTAAATCTGATATTGAGAAGACTCAATTGTTCCTACACAAGACTACTAATCTCGAACATATTAAAATCCAAATAAAAAACCACATATAATTTAAAAAAACAAAAAACAAAATAAAACAAAAAAAACAAAAACATGTCTTTATAATCATTAAAATCATGCACATCATTAGTCTCTTCATATTTGTTTTCAATAATACATATCAAAACAAACTTCTTCAATAATAAAATGTAATCTCTTTATATTTGTTTTCAATAATATGTATCAAAACAAACCTCTTCAATAATAAAATGCCTAAATCTAATATTGAAAAGACTCAATTGTTCCCACACAAGACTACTAATCTTGAACATATTACAAATTCAAATAAAAAACCATATATAATAAAAAACGATGCCTTTATAGTCATTGAAATCGTGCACATGATTAGTCTCTTCATATTTCTTTTTATCAAAACAAACTTCTTCAATAATAAAATTCTTAAATTTAACATGGAGAAAACTCAATTGTTCCCACACAAGACTACTAATCTTGAACATATTACAAATTCAAATAAAAAACTCACATATAATAAATAATAAAAAAATCATGTCTTTATCATCATTAAAATTGTACACATCATTAGTCTCTTCATATTTATGTATGAAAACAAACTTTTTCAATAATAAAATGCCTCCTAAATCTAAATATAGATGAGTACTAAGAAAATTAAACCTCGATGCGACATTTACTATTACTTACAACAAAGTCATTAATTTAAATAGGCATTTCATGCGAGCTATGCAATATTTACCATTTATCTATAAGAGGAACACCATTATATGTATATGTATCTATATGTAATACTTTGTATTAAACTTCCAAAAACACTATGAAAAACAACATAATTCCAACTCTTGGATGAAGACCTTTCATTATACAATGGACAAAATCTTAATTGTTGGATGACACCTCATCCTTGCAAATTAACACCTCATGGGCTTTTCTAACCCCACAAGACAAAGTTGCCCCATAACTATGGCCCATATTATGATAACCTTTAGACTCTTGAGCATTTATGTGTAATGACCCCACTTGGCAATATAACACAAAATGGAACCGTCATTTCAATAAGTGAATTGAACCTTCGCTCTCCAAACGCGTTTTTCTTGATGGTGCTCATGGTTTATTGACGTTGATGGATACATTTCAAAACAATGGGCAACCGGGGGATCCTCCCTTCACATCCATCGTAAGCAAACCAGGGCCGCAAGTCAGCTAAGAGTTTCAACCGAAAATCCTATTTCCATCACTATACGATCATTAATGCGCGGGAGATATAGAATTTTATAACACGCGCAGGGTAACCCGCCGTTTTTATTTTTATTATCTAGTTATAAAAGTCTATCTCCCGCGCATGTAAGAGCGCATTAATATAGAATTTTATAACACGCGCAGGGTAACGCGCCGTTTTTATTTTTATCATCTAATTAATGTAAGAGCGCATTAATGATCCTATAGTGGTGGAAATAAGATTTTCCGAGTTTCAACTGGCCACCCAAAAACATAACGCTTCACCATTATTCTATGAGTGCTTTACTTTCCAGCTGGCGATATCTATTTATCCTCAGAATCAACGACGTGTCCACGTGGATCCAACTTTTGCGTATTTGATAAGGACGGGCGTCCGCATCAAGTGGACCCAAGCCAATCTGTTGATTGATCTCGGGAGTCGCGATAGTCGTAATCCTTTTCGGTTTCTTGTTGGTTGCGGGTTCCACCGGTATACAGGTGATGTGAAATTATGGATATGTCTATTACAGATTCCATCTTTATATAAATACATTTCCATGAAACAAACTAAATCGTCAGCTTTATTCCTTGCCATTGGATGGTTGGATGTCAGAATTTACAATTCACACAAGCTGAGATCTTGAAAAAGGGTAAAATGGATTTGATTTATTTTTTTTAAACAAAATAAATAGATAATTAATAATAATAATTTTATTTAAAAATAAAATAATATCTATATTATTATAATATATTATATTTGAGATTTTTTTATTTATGGATAACAAATTCCATTTAGTGAGATAAATTAATTTGTTTGGTAAAACTTTTTTATTATTAAAATTTATGAAGATATATTTATTTTAATAGTTTATATTCTTTTAAATTTAAATAATACACTCTAAATATTTCATTATTAATTGATTATGGTATCGGTATAGATTTATTTTAGTTATATATTTAGCAAGTGTTGAGAGGGATGGAATGTTTTAAAGTGTAAATTTTTTTAAAGTTTAAAACTTGAAAACAAATTACAATTCGAGAGAAATTCATGATTAAGATAATTTATAGTAGTTGTGTGTCAATAGAAATCTATGGTTTAGGTGGATTTATACTAGCTGTATGTTTTTCTTTAGCATTGCAGCTAATTACATTTTTTATCATTGGGCAAAAAGGTGCATTCTGTAACTCAATACTAAGGCAATGCGATATGTGATTCTGTCCATGCCCAATGCGGTGGTGCCTTTCTTAAAATAAAAATAAAATATTTTCTATATAGAAAAGCAATGTTGGTTATAATAACATAAAAATAAATTTGAATGTTATAAATAAAATATTTCGATGTCCACATGAAGTAATATAATTTCATATCAACTTTTGCCTTTCTTAAAATAAAAATAAAATATTTTCTATATAGAAAAGCAATGTTGGTTATAATAACATAAAAATCAATTTGAATGTTATAAATAAAATATTTCGATGTCCACATGAAGTAATATAATTTCATATCAACTTTTTAAAAAATGACGCAATTAGAAGTAAAAAAATGTGTGAGTAAAATGTTTAAACTGTATAAGTTTCAAAAGTATTTCAAAGCAGGATTTAAATAAATAAATTATTTGAAGACTTATGTTAACTAATTATCAACTTCATATATATATATATATATATATATATATATATATATATATATATATATATATATATATATATAATGTTAAAATAAAATAATTTAATGTTGTATATAATAAAATATTTAATGTTAAAAAAATTTAAAATAAATAAATAATGGCAAGTATTTCTTAATAAGAATAATAAGAAGGAGATGTCTTAATTCTTACTATAAAATTGATATGTGATATTTAAAAATATTCATAATAATGAAAATTTTCAATGTGGATTATCAATGAAATATTTTAATATGTAGGATTAAGTAATATTGAGATATACTTCCTTGATGGGGCCGACAGAGGTGAGGAACCTTGCGATCAGTGAGGATGACCGCCACTTCACCAACTTGCCTAACAATCTGAAGGGGCGGTGTGTCACCCTTCATGCATGAACACTTGCATTGCAATTAAGTGCATTCGTGTTAAGCTGATGAACTTGGTGGGAGGTAAAATGATATAGTTTTTGGTTTGGATTGCTAGAGCATTCTGTGAGTTCGCAAATGGTATGGGAATGAAGCTTGTAAGGGGAACATATGTAACTCCTGCATAGGGAGATACGCCCATCGTGAATTTGGAATGTGTGTTGTGTTCATGGTAGTTAGGTCCTAATTATGCATTGTTAGGCATTGTGTGAGAAAGCAGACACCTCATTTGGGACCCTGGTATTTTAGACACTTGCTCAGATTCACTGTGTGGATTTTGGGAGGTGGTACAACAATGTGAGGTTTCATGCATGTATCTTGGCTTGCCAGGCTTGGTTCTGACTTTTCTGGTAAAAAACTTCACTTTAATTGTTGGGTTACTATTTTTATGTCCTCTTAGTACTGCCAATTTCCTCTGTTAGTAGGGGTTTATAATTGCCAATGTTAAGTCTAGGTTATTATTCTATTTCTGGTAGGGGTTTGATCGGGGTGAGTTGGGGTGACTCATGCCCCAATCCAACTACCTCATGGTTGGGTATTCTCGAAGGGGTATTACTGTAATTCTTTAGAGTAGTGGTTCATTTCAGGGTTGGAAATTTTCTACACCTAGATTAGCTGGATGGTGGTCTAGGCACAAGGGCTCCATTGGGGGAGAAATACCATACCACGTGAATTCATATTGGGGGATATATATTGAGGAAAAAATTGACATAATATTTAAGCATATACTAGGGGGAAAAGGGTTTTTATATGTTTTGTATAAAAAATGGAGCTCAAAGTTGATGAGAAAATATAAAGGGCTATAAAAAATGTTAATGAAAAAATGGATACCTACAATATCTAGTGAAAGTAAAGGTTTTTTAAATTGAGAAGCACTCATAGTGAGCTTTAGAGAAGATCGTGAAGACCTCGTGAAGAATTGTGGTGAACAATGAAGGACTCGTAGAAAATTTGTAATTTCATGACAACAAGCTAATTTTCTGAAGCAGCGAGTTCACTTTGGTATCATCTTTGTTGCAACGACTCTTCTGTGCAAAGTATCTTGAGATAACAAATTCAAATCTGTAATTTGATGCCACTCGGACTTGAGATGACAAACTCATACCTATGATGCTTGAACCTGTAATGTGATGCCACTCAGAATTGAGATAATAAACTCAAACCTGTAATAAATGATGTGTGATATTCTCGAACCTAATTGTGATCTTCTTGAAACCGGTAATTCTCCTTTTCTCGGGCCTGTATATGCTTATCTCGGACCTGTGATTTATTGAACCAAGTGGCATCAACTTAATGGATCTATGTGGGTTACATTCAATGCAGAATTTTGTTTGGATTGAACTTTGACATCTTATTGAATACTTCCCTGGAGGAAATATTAGCGGTTTATTAAGAATTGTTGAAGAAGCATTGAGGAGCATTACTTGAAGATTCATTTTGAAGCAGTATTGAAGATCTGTTGAAATCCTTTTGAAACTTGTAGAACCATTATTGAAAGGTATCTTGAAGACCTTGCTAGACAACCCATTGGAGTAGTTATTGTAGACATCTTGGAGAATTGTCCTGAAGACTTCTAGAAGTTGATCTTGAAGAATGTTAGAGCAGGAAACCTTGAAGACTTGAACTTGTTGGTGACCACATTGAAGATTGGATTTGAAACATACTTTGAGAAGTATTAATTGAACCCTCTTGAAGCAGCTTATTGAGACATCTACTAGCATTGTTGAAGACCTAATGAAGGCTCTCTTTAGAATCTAACTTGAAGGTATTGGTGGAGAACTTCATGCATTGTTGAAGGCTCTCATGGAGTGACAATGGAGGAACTTATATTGGGAATCATGAAGAGTTTTGAAGACTCTTTCAATGATTAGTAAAGTTTTCATTGATGAACAAAGGGTTATTGAAGACTAAGTGGAGAGATTGTAGAAGGCATTGGAGAAATCATCAAGGCTTGTTGTAGAAGAAATTAGAGGCCTTAAAGGACCTATTGAACCCAAATTGAAGAGCTGAAGAAGATTAAGAGTGTTGGAGCCCTAGGGGATAGGAGTCCTCAAGAAGATCATGTTGGAGCTTGTGCCAATGGAGAGGGTTAGAGCCCTAGAAGTTGGAGACTCATAAAAAAAAGTTTGGATCCTTGTGGAAGATAGGGTTGGAGCCTGGTGGAATGGAGATTGAGGTCTTCATCTAGGGTTGAATCCCTAAACATTATTACATTTGATTTATTGTAAAAGAGGATCGGAGTCCTCGATATTTCTCATTAATTAAACTATTACTATGTATTATTCATTTTGTGTTCTATTTATAAGTGATCTAAAACTAGTAAAATAACAATTGTAAAAGAAATATTGATTCACCCCCGCACCCCCCCCGTCCCCCACCATGCAGTATTTCTAACAATCCATGTATGAAAAAAATACCAAAAGGAAGCACTGAGGGATTCTCGACTCAATGAAGGGCTATGAAAACTTATATTAGCTATCTACTGAGAAAAATGTTGAAAGTGTTGCACCTGATAATTTGAGAGAAACACATAGAAACTCTTGGTTGAGTGAAGGGCTCTCCTTATGTAATTCAGGCTCCATTGTGACCACATTGGGAATGAGATCAAGCTCTAGCTCTATAATTTGAAAGACTCCATACTGACATTTGAGTGCATGAAGGATAGTGGCTTTCATCCTTACACCACTAGTAGCCTGGGATATGTTTCTCAGATGGTCCTTGTTGTATAGAGTAACTAAGAAACCACCCATAAGAGTTGGGTAAAAATATAAGCTTGGTGTGATATTCAAGGAACTAATGAGTTAATGAGTTAATTTGATGTTGGAGAATGGCCTTCATGACTCCACCCTATAATGCTAGGTAAATTTCCCTCATGTTTTCTTGGTCTGGCAAAGGGGTGGCTAGCTATAAGAAATATTGTAGTGGAAGTGAGCCTATGGTGGGGTGGAACGTGGCTCACCCTTCATCAATTGCAAAAAGAATAGGATCTTAATCAAATAAGTACCTTTATGGAATTCATATTTGTAATGTAAACCATGTTAATGAGAAAAAATGTTACCAACTTAACAAAATTTGTAATCTCAAAATAACAACTCTAGAAAAAAACCCTTATTTTTATGCAAAAACATGAAAAAATAGCTCGAAATCAAAAGTGGTAATATTCCAACATATTTCAGCCATGGCATCAAAAACCAAAATCATGTTCATGAAAACCTTAAAATTCTAATAATTTTCAACTATGGAAAGATCAAATAGTAGGACTCTAAAAAACTACGAAACTGTGACATTTTTCAACCATGGAATTAAAACCAAATATATACATTAAAAACTTCAAAATTTCAACATTTTTCAACCATGTTATTATAAACCAAATATCATGACTATACATAAATCAAAGAGTAATTCTACCAGGAGCAATTTTCTTTTAAAGTCTAAAAATACAGTTCTCTTGCGATATTTGCATAAGACAACTTGATATATTTTCAATGGGGCACTAAAATTGCAATATCTTTTAACTTTGGTTTATAAAATCATCATTAATATACACAAAATCATGAAAAAAACCCTTTAAAAATATTTTGTAATGCAAATTTTATTAACTTTTTTAAATTAGAAATAAGGAATTTTCCAAATAAATTAAATATTTAAAAAAAATGTTTTTTCCAAACTAAAAAATAAAATAAAAATAACAATAATCAATTAAAAGAAAACATTTAAGGTAATTAAAAAAACATATTTAAACTTTAAAAAATGTGTCCTGAATTTAAAAAATGAATATATATATATATATATATATATAGAAAAAGTTTAAATAAAAAATGGAAAAAATAAATTAATTAAAAAATACGTTAAAAAATAAAAAATAAAAAAAATTAAGCAAACAAAGTCATTAGATTAACAGAAATTTACATATAGCCTTGTGTAAACATTGATGGACCTTGTCCAAATTGAGCATGATCAAGAAGAAAAAAGACCTATCTAACTGAAAGCAGGATTAGGAGGGACCATCTGCCCTTAGGTGGAAAGCTAGATGGTCTCCCTGAATGTCATGAGACCAACGTTTATCATCAAAAGACCAAACGAGTATTCAAGAAAAATAAAAAAATAACAAGAACTGAGAAGGCCTTTCCTAAAGAGTGATGGTGAGCCACGTTATGATGAGAATTGCTTGAAGGGGTCGTCCTAACCTTCTGATAATGATGATGGTTTGTCCCATTCAACAAGCATCGCTCAAGTGTTGATGTTGGCATCTTGCCGTAGTGTTTCTCTCGTTATATTTTCTGTTGCAACAACCTTGTTGGAAATGGATCACTCCTTTGCCTCGTGGCCTAATGTATCTAGCTTTCTAGTTTTTTTCTCCCTCCTTTGCAGAGACCCCAACTTCACATGACTGGGAGGCTTTTCTCCTTGAAATATTGAGTCTATGGGACATGAAGAAGAGGGTTCTAAACTATTTTGGGAGGTTTTGGAAGCCAAAATCAAGGGTGGAAGAGGGAATTGAATTCCCAAAGTGCTAACCAAAACACACAGAGACGACGAAGCTTCAACCAGATGGAAATCTAAATCAGTGATTCTGCCCTCCATAACACACAAAACCTCTTCTTGGTCCCTCAAGTGTCGACAAAGAAGATTCCTAACCACCTAGTGTCCATTTCCAATATATATTATCTCATTTTCCTCCATGGCCACAACCATTCACATGATGCGTTGTGGGAGGTTCTGATAGAAATGGTCAGCTCCTTGGCCATGCCATGGAGGAGGAGGCTAACATCCTCTTCCTCTACCTCCACTCCTAGCACAACCGCATTTGAGAACCATGTTTTTTAGGTGAGATTTGTCACTGTCGTCACCTCCAATCAGAGTATCCTTCTCAACTTTGAAAATGTTGGAGTGAATAGCCATCTGTAGAGATCTGGAAATGCAAGAATGTTCAACCACCTAAGAAGTAAAGTTGAGATCCACTTCCCAAATAATAAATGAATGCAAGGTTATTGACATTCCACCACCCCATACTATGCATTAAATAGAGCCTACAAGAATGACAAATGGTGATCAGCACGATTCCTCAACCTTTAATTCACTAAGGAAAGCTAGCATGGTTGTAATAATTGCCACCATATTTCGATGGAGCACCTAGATTCGAGGTGTTGATATATTTCTTTGCTATGTGTGAGCATTGGAAGGCCCAATTCACAATTTGGGGGTATTTTAAATCCATGTCAATGTATGAAGATCACTCTTCTACCCATTTATTAGATAGGAAATATGCTAGAGAATTTTCCTTGCGCATAACATGGGAGAAAATTATTGCTTCTTGTTGAGAAATAATTTGAGCTAGATGTTTTTTTCTTTGATCTAAGTTCCAACTGGAAGAGGACTTCAAGGGATGGGATCCATATCTAGTGTTAAACAACAAATTTTTTTGAAATTGTATTGCCCAGTTTTGGTGAATCCCAGTGAAAAAGGCTATTTCATCTATAAGTTAAACTACCCCATAATTAAAATGGTTGACAAAGTGGTCATCAATTTAATAATTTAATTTCTACCAAACAAAGAAAAAGCAAAAAAAAAACATAATATAATAACAATTCAATTTAACTGTCAAAACAACTAGAGAGCTTTTTTTCTTTTTCAAATTGTTTTCATATTTTTTTTAAACAGTGTGAAAAGCTATCATAATTCAGTGGTTAAACTAATAATAAAGATAATCAATTCTAGTTGTTATAGACTAATGCTATTCAAAGAAAACCACATCACATTCACTCATGCCAAATTCTAAAATGTTGTTAACCTATTTCCTTAAGTTCAAAAAACATAAACACTAAACCAGACATAAAATTGTTTTCATGCCTACAATAAAAAAAACCTAAATCTAATTAGGCCGATAGGCCTTTCCTATGCATCAACTTTTCGTCAACACTTTTAGTCTAATCCGTTAGATCAGATGAAACACTTTCAACTGTTGATCTGAACCAGAAAACAAAACAATGGAAAATCAAGAAAGCACGGAAAGTCAAGAAAGCACAAAATCTCAAAAAAGATTCTATGCAAAAAAAATCAAGAAAGCACGAAAAAATCATAAAAATCAAAGATCGAAAGAAAAAAGCTCAGAAAAGCAAAGATTTTTGAGGATTTTTATTTTCATTTTTATTTTTTAAATGCAATGTATTATTAATTTATTTTTATAATTTAATTGAAATATAAATTTTAAATCTTAAATTTAAAAATTAGTTTAGATTTATTTTTAGTTGTAAGTTTATTATGTGTTAAGAGGGACTTTTTTTTTGAGGTATTGATTTTTTAAGTGTGAAAAGAGATTTGATTTTTTTGGCATTTGGTAGATGTAGAGTTAAAATGAATTTAGATTAGTTTAAATATTAACCTTTAAATAACTCACATTAGAGAAAAATACCATGGGAAAAAACCATAAATTAAAAATATAATAAGGAAAAACCATGGGTTGGAAAATTTTATATTTTATATTTTAATTTTAATTTGACTAAGTCAAAATGTTAAACATTGTAACATCTCTAAAATAACTAAATTCAATTTAAGTCCATGCTAGCTCCCATCATTTTCCTGCTCAAAAGATAGGCGTTCTCAACACCTTAGCTACTTCGGCGGGCATTGCAAGTTTATGACGAAAATCACCTTGAAGATGAGAAAACTGACCTCCTGGAAGTTTTTAGTAAGAATGGTTATAGTAGGTCTCAAGGTCTTAAGGCTTTTCAAAATGTTGAAAAGGGTCCTAAGAGTAAGATTGACCCCAAGGATTGGTCTTCCAGTGTTCATCTTCCCTTTATTCTAGGGACCACGGATAAAATCGCTAGGATCTTGAGGAAGCATAAGATTCATTCTTCTTTTAGACCTCTTAACACTATATGAAGTTCTCTTCATTTTGTTAAGGACCCGATTAACCCCAAGGATTAGAAGGGTGTTTATATCATTCCCTATTCTTGTCGAGCTCCTTATATTGGTGAGACCGGTCGATCCATTAACCAAAGGATTTGTGAACATGCTGCCGACATCAGGCATGGAAGGTCTCTCTCCTCCGCTTTGGTAGAGCATGCAGAAAAAACCAATCATCACATCTCCATTGAAGAGGCTAAGGTCATTGCGAGGATTGACCATTTTCATTATCGTAAATTTAGAGAGGCCTTAGAAATTGAAAAAAAGACTTGTTAATTTAAATAGAGATGACGGCTGGAGTATCAACAAATGCTAGATTCCTGCACTTTCTTCCTAAAAAATTATTTTTATTTATTTATAGATTAATTAATTTTTTTTTTTGTTAATCCCCATATTGCTTAGTTTATGACTCTCTTAAATTATTCTTGGTAATATGAATAGGATTAAACCTTAATATTAATATAATATTATATATAATAATATTCATTAATAAGATTATATAGGGTTATGGATCCTTTCTCACCTGAGGGGGGATGTGAAAAAGAGAGCGAGGAGGGTTCCGTCGGCAGGAGGACTCGAACCAGGGCAGCCTAGGCCATCGGCCTAGGGTGCTGCAGACTAGACCTCATTTTGGATGACGAAGACTAGGAGGTACGGGGTGGGTCAACAAGTTTTCTGTGGAGATGGTCCATACAATGGCCATGTAGGCTGTGGGTTGGATCCAGGGTGCTCAATCTGCAAGGATCCCAAGGAATATGTTTACTGGGACAAATTTCATCCAACTGAGAGGGTACAGTGGATGATTGCAGAGGAGGTTTTGGGCAGGGATTCTTCCTTCGTTTCTCCCATGAATCTCAGAGGCTTGATCCAGTACACAAACCCCACCCCTTCCCCCTTTGATCCTTTGTTTACGTAATATATTATACCCTAAATTATTCATTAATCGAGCATGTCCAAAGGTATGAATCAACAATCCAACTGTATATATTTGTGATGCTTACTGGTGCAAATTTTCATTTTTCCACAAATGCATAATAGCGAATAGATTTACCTTAAATTATTCAACGTCCAAAGATATCAATCAACAATCCAGCTGTATAGGTATATGTGTGACGTTTACTGGTGCAAATTTTAATTTTTCACAAAAGCAGAATCGCTGTCAGGGTTTACCGAGAAGAGTTGTGGCAGTGTAGGCGACTAGGCTGATTGAACCAATATCTCTTCTAAAAAAATTCAACAATTCCAATTTAATAATCCTATCGGCCTCTCTTTGTACCTTTTGGGACAATTGCTAGTTATTAATAATATAAAAGAAAATAATAAATATAATAATAATAAATACACCATTATAAGGTCAAAACTAAAAACGTATTTAAATAAAATAAAAGCATAAAATCGGATGGAAACAGCAGATTCATTTGGCTGATAAATCCCGTTGCTTAATAGCATTGGCTGGAGTTGAAATGTGAGACCTGTGTGGACGTGAAATGCGAAGGTACCTTAATTTGAAAATTGTGTTTTCATTTATTTATTTTTTCCCTTTCCTGTTAATCACGGGGATCTCCTAGGGTCGAGAGGTCAGTGCTTCCGCATGTTAAAAGCCCCGTCAATTAAGGAAATCTCTTATCTCCGTATTCCCTACATGCCATGGAGTGGCTTCACTCTGTATTCTGGCAGTGTTTGTTTATTTTCGATTTGGCCTTCGGCAGTAGAGTGGCTACCCTTGCGTGTTCATTTCTATTCAATTTGGTCTTCGGCTAAAGTGGCAATTTGTGTATTTGAGATGATGGTAAATTTATGTAATTTGATGTTGATTTTAAGAAGGATGAGGATGAGGATGAGGATGATGATAAATGTCTATTTGTTTAAAAAGAAGAAATTAATTATGATTTTTTTAAATTTTATTTTAATGATTAAAAAAGAAAGGAAATAAGCGCTTCAAGATCACTATAATTAGGTTAACTTAAGAAATCAAGAAGACTAGATTTGTGCCAAATGTTTTGAAAATGAGAGTGGATGTGACTAAGATTCAAATAAAATGTTTTTCATCTTCCACCATCTTAGTATTGCAAAGGTGACATATTCTTTCTTCCCATGGAATTTTGGGAATAGACCACTACCCGTATTCTTTGAAGCTCATGAGAATTAGTTTGGTTAGCAAGCGTGGGGTTGATCACCTACTTAATTAGCAAGGGTGGGGTTGATCACCACCTTATAATACCTTAGCTTCCTTTTTCCTTCCAACTCCTTATCATCCCACAATTTATTCTCAAATTTGGAGGTAATAGTGTTTTTGATAATATCCTTATTCCCTGTAATGATCTCTTCCTTTATCCCGTAGTGGTTGAGCCAAGACTAAGCATTCTTACGCCATACAAGCTTGAGGCCAAGGTGAGGATTTTGGCTATAGTTACAAGTAATTTTGGGAATCCTCATGATTTCCATGCTATAAAGCTTCTTCTTATACATCAAATACTTAAACATAGTCGTGTTTTCAATGGGGGAAAGACTAGTTGCGATCAAGAGGATAGAATAGGGAATATTTCCTTTAATCTTGAGGTTGTAGGCTATAAATTATTTTTGAATCATCTCAGTCTTTCTACATGACTCTCTAAATATATTGCAACCCCAAACCTATCCATATAAAATAACAAGGGTGAACCGAGTCTCAAAGAGAAACATCAAACTCATAATAAATTTTCTAACCTCCATTAATCATTTTCTTAATGCTATAATTTTAGTTGAGTTGATCATGAATATCAATACCTAAATATTTATATGAAGACAACCGCTCCAAATAATTATTATCATAAACTAAATTACCGTGGTTAATGTTTTTGAATTTAATTATCATGACTTTAGTATTGTTGGTATTAACTATCATACATGTCTTGGAACAATAACCATGAAGAACAATTATTAAATTTAATAACTTTTCCAATTTCAAATTATACATACCCATCCACATAAATAAAAAAATATAAGGATACTACATATTTAATATTGAATAAAAAAACACTTCCTTTCCATTCCAAATTATATATACCTATCAATATAAAGAAGGGTTACTTAGCACTAACATAAATATCAACAATTCTTACATGGAGTTCTTTATTTTTTTAGTTAAATCTGGATTTTTATTATTTAAATTGGATTTTTGATTGTATACATGAAATCCACATTCTTAAAAATATTTAGGATTTTCGAATTGTAGAGAATTCATAACTCATAGTTAAGATTTCAACAAATCTTTAATGAATTCTAGACAATTTTGACCAAAAAATATGCCCAATTTTTTTTCCAAAATATGTTAGCCACAATTTAAATACCTCCTACTCATTCCACCGTGAAAGACATGACCCCATCATATTTTCAAACAATTTATCAAAAATTGATAAAGATTTGTCAACTACCTACTCGTGAAAACATGTGAGATTTCATAATATTACAATTAAAATTAGTTTTGTTTATGGCAATTTAAAGAATAATATTCTGTGGTTAATTGTTTTTATTAAAACATTATAATATAATTATTAGTTAAATTGTAATTTTTATTATTTAAATTGTATTTTTAAATAAATTATATTCCATAGGAATACGATAAATAATGTTATGATTTATGATAATGTTTTGAGTTATCATAAATCAGAAACGTAGAAACTACCTGTAACTTTACCCAGTCAAATTTATTCTTAACTCACTATTAAAAAAAAAATCTCTCCTGTAACAGCCAAAAAAGAGTCGTGTTGTGACATATGTGGCCAATATATTGCATTTGATCATGGTTTTTAATGACTATTAAACACATTTGGTCCAACCCAAAATGCGGTTTGCAGATATTGGAATTCATAGCCGATCGGTGGAACATTTTTTTTGGCTTGGCTACATTATATGGTTTTGATTTTAGGGGTAAAATGTTGGGGATTTTTCTGGTAAAATCCCAAAAACAGACAAATAAAACTCAACACAGAGGCAATGCTTTGTTTCTCTCTCCACGGGATCTTTAACACAAGGAAGCAAATAAAATTTCTGAGAACAGAAATTTTTCACACCCATAATAAACTTGTATTAATTCATAAAAGGCCTGATACAATTTTCTTCCTCTTTCACTCAGAGGGATTTACCAAAAAAACTTTCACCAAAACAAAATACTCTGTCTCTCTTTTACAAAATGATTTTTACACTGCTGTGTAAAATCTTCATTCACATTTTACTGCTGTAAAAGTATTTTACATATACTGCTGTAAAAATAATTTTAAATATGCAGTAAAAATTTTCATTATATTCACAAAAATTTTTTTTTGCTCACACCATACAAATCTTCATTCGTTCTTCCCTTTTTTTTGAGCAACCAACAAAACTCAGGTTTTTATATTTCGCAATGCTGTGCGTTCATCTCCTCCTTGCTTCACACGCTGTTCAATTCATAACTTATTCACTGTTGTGCACTCCTCACCGTTCTCTTTTGCTGCCCCAAGCTCACATATTACAATTGGTCAACACCAAAACAAAAACATATTTCATATATGATACATATGCAACCAAATAAAAAAAAACTTACGTGCTTTTCTTACCCATACCTCCGTAAGTTTAAAAAACAATAAAATTAAAATTTTCTACCTAAAACTATGACTAAGCATTAAATGCATTAATTAAAAGCCAGCGGTAAAAGTAAGATTAACGTTCTGACAGATTGGAGTGAATCCATATGCGTTGACCTGATCGGACACAATTCGCACACCAACCTCACACAACTCAAACGACTTTTAATGGCCGGGGAATGGGCGGTTTCATGGTTGTACACTGGACGCGTGTCTCGTGCTGATTGTGTCGGAGCCCTCCTTACGGAAACAACCTTTTGCGAATGGTGGTGCGGGGAAGATACCGGTGGTTTTGATGACGCGCAGATGAAATTACAACTTCAACACTCCCCTTTAATTTCAGCTGCTGGGCATTCAGTCATACCCAAACACTTCCTCAAAAATTCAAAGCTTTTCTGGTCCAGTGGCTTGGTCAAAATGTCTGCAACCTGTTCCTGAGTCCTGCAATGTTCTAGAACAATTTCTCCATTGCTCACCAATTCTCTGATGTAGTGAAACCTTGTATCAATGTGTTTCGTTCTCTTATGAAACACTGAATTCTTTGACAATGCAATAGCTGAGCTATTGTCACAAAAAATCACTGTTGCTTTTGCCTGCTCTTGGCCTAAACTCCTCAACATTCTTCTCATCCAAACTGCTTGACATGCTGCTGCTGTCGCTGCCACATATTCAGCCTCTGCTATAGACAATGCTACAATGGACTGCTTCTTAGAAGCTTATGAAATGGCTCCTGAACTCATGTGAAAAACATAACCGGATGTGCTTTTCCGATCATCTACACTTCCAGCCCAATCACTATCAGTGTATCCAATTAAATCTAAACTTTTTGAGACACTATATAATATGCCAAACATTTTGGTACCTTTGACATACCTTAAAATTCTTTTTGCTGCCTGCCAATGTGCCTCCTTTGGCCTCTCCATGAATCTGGAAATTAAACCAACAACAAACATAATGTCAGGCCTAGTTGCTGTTAAATACATAAGGCTGCCAACAATTCTCTTGTACAAACTAGGATCAAAATCCTTGCTGCTGTCCTCTCTGCTGAGTTTTAATCCCATTACTGTGGGAGTGATCGCTGCTTTGCATTCTTGCATGTTAAATCTGCCCAACACTTGATTTACATATCTAGCTTGTGAGATAAAAATTCCTTTTTCATTTTGATCTACTTCTATGCCTAAGAAGTATCTCAAGAAACCCATGTCAGTCATTTCAAATTCCTCTTTCATGACTGATTTAAAATTCTCAATGAGCTGATCATCATTACCTGTGAAAATAACATCATCAACATATAAGAAAACAATTAAAATTTTACCATCTTTTCCTTTGATGTAGACGGTGGGTTCTCCTTCATACTTGTCAAATTCATTATCCAATAGATATGAATCTATCCCGCTGTACCATGCTCTTGGCGCTTGCTTCAGCCCATAAAGAGCTTTCTTCAATTTGCACACTTTTTGATCTTCACCTTTCTTCTCATAGCCTAGAGGTTGTTCAACATAAACCTCTTCCTTTAACACTCCATTTAGGAATGCTGACTTCACGTCCATTTGGTAGACTTTCCATTTGTTTTGTGCTGCTATGGACAACACTGCTCTCACGGTTTCCATTCTTGCAACCGGTGCGAAAGTCTACTCATAATCTCTTCCATACTGCTGCTTGTATCCCTTGACAACCAGCCTTGCCTTGTGCCTTTCTATCTTGCCTTCAGCATTGCTTTTGGTCTTGTAGACCCATTTCACTCCAATGACTTCTTTGCCTTTTGGTAGCTCAACCAAATGCCATGTTTTGTTTCTCTCTATAACATTCATCTCCTCATCCATAGCTTCTATCCATTTCCTATCTTTAATTGCATCTTCGAAATGAATAGGATCATCAATATGACAATACAAGGCAAATAAGGAATTCATTCCTTCATCATAAATGTCACTTAGATTTCTAAACTTCTTACCTCTTTCATTTGGTGTGAAAGTGTTTGAAGATGCACTTGAATTTTCTCCTTGTGGTGTGCTTAGAGAAGCACTTTCATTTATCCTCAATGGTGTCCCTTGCTGTCCTTGTGTTGGCGCTGCTGTTTTGGGATGCATTTCAGCCACCTCCTCATCATCTTCATCATGAGACAAACATTTTTTTACATTCACTGTTTTCTCTATGCTTCCATCCCAAGCTTCCTCCTCAATGAACTGAACATCTCTGCTGACAAAAAACTTCTTGGTGGATGGGATATAAAACCTGTAGGCTTTGGATTCCTCACTGTATCCAATGAAAAGACATTTCTCCCCTTTGCTGTCCAACTTCCTCCTTGGCTGATCTGGAATGTGTGCATAGGCCACACATCCAAAAACTCTCATGTGGGTGACTCCTTGCTTTCTCCCACTCCATGCTTCTTCCGACACTTTGTTCATCACTGCTTTTGTAGGACACCTGTTCAAAATATAAACTGCACAATTTACAGCTTCAACCCAATAATCATTTGGCAAATGCTTTGCCTTCAACATGCTCCTCGCCATATCCATGATGGTCCTGTTCTTCCTTTTAGCAACTCCATTTTGTTGTGGGGTGTACCTAGCTGTAAACTGTTTATGAATTCCATTTTCTCTACAAAATCTTAGGAATTCCTTGGAGATATACTCACCTCCTCTATTAGTTCTCAAAACTTTAATGTGCAGCCCGCTTTGGTTTTCCACAAATGCCTTGAAATTTTGGAATTTCTCAAACACTTCACTTTTGTTTTTAAGGAAATATACCCAAGTTTTTCTTGTAAAATCATCAATGAATGTTAGGAAATATTGGCTGCCTACAAGTGATGGAGTTTGCATCGGTCCACATAAATTTGAGTGGATAATCTCTAAGGGTGCCTTTGCCCTTATTCTTTTACCTGATCGAAAACTTTCTCTATGTTGTTTCCCCAAAATGCAACCTTCACAAAGGTTGTCCAGTTTCTTTATCAATGGTAATCCTCTTACCATTCCTTTTCTACTCAACAAGTTAAGGCCTCCAAAATTGAGATGTCCAAATCTCAAGTGCCACAACCAATTTTCATCCTTTGGCACGCTTTGGAAAGCCTCTTGGGTGACTGCTGCAATTTCTCCTTTGTTTTTCAAATCTACCCTTATCCTGAGAGGGAACATCCTGTTCCTCGTCATCTTCACTTCAGCAATGCATCTTTTGCTGGGTGCTATATCCATGATGGTGCATACATCATTTTCAAAGAAAACATTGTAACCCTTTTGAACAAGCTGTCCAATACTCAAGAGGTTACATCTCATTCCAGGGACATAGTAGACATCTGCTATGGTTTTCTTCTCACCCTTCTTTGTAAATATTTTTACCTCTCCTTTTCCCATAACAGAAATTTTTCTATCAGTTCCTAGTGTGACTTCTGATTTCATATTTTTATCAAGGGCAGAAAAGAGAGCTATATTTTTTGTCATATGGTTGCCGCAACCTGAGTCTAAAAACCATATGTCCTCACTGTTTGTTTCAGCCATGTTACAAGCTATCAACACATTATCTTGACTGTTGTTTTCTCTAGTGACATTTGCATTTTGTCTATTACTCATATCATGCTGCTTCTTCCTACATTCACTGGCATAATGCCCATATTTTTTACAATAATAGCATTGGACATTGGATTTTTCATACCTTTGTCCTTGAGCATGATGTTGTCCTCTTTGTTGGCTGCTGCCTTGGCCTTGGTTCTGATTTGGATTGCTGCCTCTTCCTTGAGAATTTGCTGGGCTATTCCTTCCACCTCTGTTCTGGCTTCTGCCTCTTCCTCTCTTGTTTCCTCTGCCTTGACCTCTTCCTCTTCCAAAAGACATCTGGGTCTTAAAGGCTTGCTCTAGAGATGAGTTTTCATTCCTACTCAACCTCTGCTCATGTGTTATCAGTGATGCATGTAGCTCATCAACTGAAAAGTTTGAGAGATCCTTTGTCTCTTCAATGGTGGTGACAATCACATCAAACTTTGAGGGTAAGACCCTCAATATTTTCTCCACAATCCTCCTTTCTTCAATGGTTTCTCCATGAGTCATCATCTGTGTGATCAGACCAATCACCAGTGTGAAGAATGAGTCAATGTTGTCTGACTCCTTCATGTTCAGATTCTCAAAATCCTTCCTTAGCAATTGTAGTTTTGTTGTCTTCACTCTCTCCATGCCTTGATAGGCTGTCTTGAGAGTTTGCCATGCTTCATTGGATGTCTTAGCTGCTGCTATCCTTGGAAATACACTCTGGTCCACTGCTTGATACAACAATACAATGGCTTTTGCATCCTTCTTCCTATTGCTCTTCAGCAGATCTCTCTCTGCCTGAGTTAAGTTGTTAAATTGATTTTCATCTGCTGGTTCTGCAAACCCAGATTCAACTAATTCCCATAAATCTTGAGAGATAAATAAAGCTCTCATGGTTATTGACCAGTAGTCATAGTTCTTCCCATTAAACTGTGGGAGCTGGGTGTTAAACATACCCATACTAGTGCTGGTGCTAGCCATTCCTTGCATCCTCAACTATGCTTCAATTTCTTGACTGTGTATCTTAAAACACTGACTGCTTCACAGTAACAAAAAGAAAACTTTGAGGAATACCTAAATCTTTTGCCTGAGACTTCACTTTGCTGGAGAAGATTTACTGCTGCAACAAAAGACTCCTCCCTTCAGCTTCTTGAACGCCTTCAAAGAGCCTAAGCCTGCTCTGATACCACTGTTGGGGATTTTTCTGGTAAAATCCCAAAAACAGACAAATAAAACTCAACACAGAGGCAATGCTCTGTTTCTCTCTCCACAGGATCTTTAACACAAGGAAGCTAATAAAATTTCTGAGAACAGAGATTTTTCACACCCATAATAAACTTTTATTAATTCATAAAAGGCCTGATACAATTTTCTTCCTCTTTCACTCAGAGGGATTTACCAAAAAAACTTTCACCAAAACAAAATACTATGTCTCTCTTTTACAAAATGATTTTTACACTGCTGTGTAAAATCTTCATTCACATTTTACTGCTGTAAAAAGCATTTTACATATACTGTTGTAAAAATAATTTTACATATGCAATAAAAATTTTCATTATATTCACAATAATTTTTTTTTGCTCACACCATACAAATCTTCATTCGTTCTTCCCTTTTTTTTGAGCAACCAACAAAACTCAGGTTTTTATATTTCGCAATGTTGTGCGTTCATCTCCTCCTTGCTTCACACGCTGTTCAATTCATAACTTATGCACTGCTGTGCACTCCTCACCGTTCTCTTTTGCTGCCCCAGGCTCACATATTACAATTGGTCAACACCAAAACAAAAACATATTTCATATATGATACATATGCAACCAAATAAAAAAAAACTTACATGCTTTTCTTACCCATACCTCCGTAAGTTTAAAAAACAATAAAATTAAAAGTTTCTACCTAAAACTATGACTAAGCATTAAATGCATTAATTAAAAGCCAGCGGTAAAAGTAAGATTAACGTTCTGACAGATTGGAGTGAATCCATATGCGTTGACCTGATCGGACGCAATTCGCACACCAACCTCACACAATTCAAACGAATTTTAATGGCCGGGGAATGGGCGGTTTCATGGTTGTACACTGGATGCGTGTCTCGTGCTGATTGTGTCGGAGCCCTCCTTACGGAAACAACCTTTTGCGAATGGTGGTGCGGGGAAGGTACCGGTGGTTTTGATGATGCGCAGATGAAATTACAACTTCAACATAAAATGCTGGAGGTTCATATCTAGTGTTATTTTGGACTCATATCCGTTAATATTCTTCTGTTCCCTGCGTTCATTTCAGCGTAAAAATTCCCGATGGAGGTGTTGCTTATTTTGCTGGGCAGAGGACGGAAATCTGCAGGTGGAAGCTGTAATATGTATACGCAGGGGCAAAGTGGGAACGCGCTCCATTGCGAGTCTGCCGAAACATTGCGGTCCCTTTTTCGTTAGAAAGTTGTTTTAAAGTGTCATTCAAAGTTCGGGATGCACAGAGCCATAAAACAATTTGGAAGTTTGAACATTTCACGGACGATGATCAATCTTGTCATTTTTGAAAGGTAAATTCAATTGAAATAAATTATTCAGTACGTGAAATTTCTCATAATTTTTTTATTTTTAAATATAGGTTGATTGCATTTTATTATGCAAAAGATATGATATTTTTTTTAATTGTTATATTATTTAAATATTTTAATTCAAATTATATTTCTATATAAATAATTTGGTCAAATTACATAAAATTAAAATAATTTTTTTTGCAGGAAAAAAATTATAGATTTACAAATTTGATCTCTCAATACTTCATAAATCCAAAATAAAAATAGATCTACATTACTATTAATTTTAAATGTGTTTAAATAAATTATTATAACGAATAATGGCTAATTTAATATATATATATAATCTACCTTTGCATCTCTGGAATTTCTCTTCGCTAGAAGCCATTGGAAATGCAATTGGAAAATTTTACTGCAGGTGCCCAGAAACAGAGGAATATGCCAGAACCACATATGCACGCATCTGTGTGGAAATGGACTTCAGCGCCGGATTCAGCGGAAATACACCTAACAAGTAAAGACTATGTGTGGAACCAGAAACTCGATTATGAAAGTGTCATCTTCAGATGTCGATCTTGCTTTGAGACAGGCCACCTAGCCAAAAATTGCCCAAAAGCCTCGAGAAAAATTTTGCTAGAAAAACTCACCACAGATCCACATGGTGGGAAGGAGCACAAAAAGAACACTACACTGTCATGCAAGAAGAATACTCTCGAGAAAACTCTGAATTACAAGAAATCGGGCAAGATAGAAACAACTCTCAAGACAAGCAGGGGGAAAGCCCCGCCCAACAACAAAAAGGTGAACTCAACAACCTCAAGCATCGACAGTTATGAGGTTTCAAATAACGCGCATTCTCCGACTATCTCCAAAAGGACGAACACAATAGATCGCGAAGCTAAGACACCAATGTCCCAAGATCCAGAAGAGATGAAGGAGATGCAAGATAAAGGAAGTTGGAAGACCATAGAGAAGAAAAAGAAAGCTACATCACCAATCTCGCCAAGAAAGACAAGGAGTCAGACAATTAGAAATTAAGAAATTATAGGTCCGATAGACCATTTTGGTCTCAGTGGACGTTAACCATCATCATCATCATCATCATCATATATATATATATATATATATATATAGATATGTATGATGGTCGTGGTGGTGGTTAACCTCCACTGAGACCAAATTTTGGTCTATTAGACCTAAAAAACCAATTATTTCATTTGATTTAAGATTTTATTCTTATGCTCAAAAAGCTTTGAGAGAAGCCTCTCGAGTTCACTATAATTTTGACATAGTAAAAGGCTAGGAAGGTCAGTGTTGCAACAAAGATTATGAAACTGAGACCTAATGTGGTTGTAGGCAAGGCACTCTAAGAGGAAGTGATTTTCATCCTCTATGTTCATATTCTCACAGAGATGGTAGATCCTTTCCATCCATGGTGTTTCAGGAACTGCCCAATGACCCATTTCACTATGGAGCTCATGAGAGTTCGTTCTAATCTTGGATATATTAATTTTCTTCTTTGAGCTAGTTAAAATAGAGAGATACTTTTGATCTTCTAGGGTGGGGTTGATGACCTCCTTATAATATCTTAATTTTCGTTTAGCTGCTAAATCTTTTTCTCACACCACATTTTTTCTTTGAACTTAGAAGTAACAATATTTTTAATGTTTTGCAATGCAACATTCTCGTCAATTTCCCAATGGTTTAACCAAGCCATGGTGTCTTTATACCAACCTAGTTTGAGCCTTAGGTGGTTTTGGCTGGAATTTAAAGCTAGTTTAGGAAGTCTATGGTCTCCTATGTTATTGAGTTTGTGCTTGTACAATAGAAGCCTAGTCATAGCTAGGGTCTTGATAGGGGAAAGACCCACTTCTATAAAGAGAATAGGATAGAATGTATTGCTTTTAATTTTGAGGTTATATGTTATAAAATGCTTTTGGATTTGCTCAATCTTTCTCTGGGATTCTTTAGAGACGCTGCAACCCCAAACCTCACATCCATATAAGATAACAGGAGTGACTAAAGTGGTCTAATTTCTTTGCATTATTTTTTCTTTCCATCTATTTTTGGTAATTTTGTCTAAAATTTAAAAGAAATTTGTTAAAATCACACATTTGATTTGTGTATTCTATACAATTGAGATGTTTGAAGATTTTGAGTTTTTGAAAGTGTTAATCCATTATATATTCAAAATGCATTTTAAATAATGAAAAATAACAATCTTACCTAAAATTATGATCAAAATTCCAACAAAAAGTATTGAATTAACACATCCATATAATAAAATTGGTTGACAAACTACCCATCAATTTAATAATTCAATTTCCAACCAACAAACAAAAAAACAATTAATATAATAAACATTTCACACTAAGTATCAAAAGAGCTTATAAACTCATTTTTTTTTCAAATTAGTTTTGTATGCCTTTGCCTCTCGGATTGTTAGCATGTTTCTTTAAATTCTAAAAATTATTAGCCAAACAAAAAATTAAAAACCTAATTATTAATAACTTAGAAAGTATCAAACAATCATAATTACAACCCTATAACGTAAAAACTATAAAATAGTTTTTAAACAAAATAAAAGCATGAAATCCGCAGATTTATTTTGCTGGTAAATCCAATTGTTTTACTGCAACGAGTTCCATTGGCCAGAGATGAAGAGGAGAACGCTAAACGACGACGGTACATTAATTTGAAAATTGTTTTGTCATTTGTTTTTTTTCCTTCCCTATTGATGACAGGGATTTCCTCGAGCTCCGACAGCTCAGTGTTTCAGCGTGTTAGAAACAAGGACCAAAATTCAGAACGTCATTGTTTCAGCATGTTAGAAACAAGGATCAAAATTGAAAACGTCACAATTCGTCAATAGGTCCAGCACATTCTAAAAGTGTTCAGAGAAAATAAGATGTCAAAAAATGGTTGATTCTTATTTTTACTTGTTTAAAAAAAAAATTAAATGTTATAATAATCTTGCCCCCAAAGAGTTTTTCGATAAATTGTCCTTCTATTTGTTGCTCATCTATTTATTACTTCATGTTTACATTTGGCAGTTAGAATTATTAAACTTTGGTGTGTTCTAACATGAAGCTAGTCACATGACATTCCCATGTGGTCAACTACGCGTTGTTCCACAAATACTCTACCGTGTGGTCATTAGGTTCGGATGACTGATGTCACAAAGGGCGATCCAATGGTGGAGGTGAATAAAGGTGGAGTTTTGGCTAGGGTAGAATACCTTTGCCTCGTGTTCATTTTATTGTTTGTCATGGCCACTTTGCTAACGACGAGGAAATTTTAGAGATTTTCCCTTGTTCTCTAGTAAACTTTGTTCTTGTTTATCAAAGAAGTATAATTTAGGACTTATGTTGACTCTATATATATTGATCTGGATTTAAACAAGAATGCAACAAAATACAGAGATAACCATATACACAAAGATGCAGCGGAAATAATACCTCATTTTATTAATGTAAAATATTGAAATATGCTTACAAACAGAAATGGAAATAAACCAGCTAGGGCAATGGTAGCTTATCTCTGAGAAGAGATGTGGTAGCTATATGTCTCTGAACTGTGTGACAATGAGGCTTGAAGGCCTATTTATTGTTGAGAAACAATGGAAAACTTTAAACATCCAAAAATCTAACCCTAGAAGATGAAACGCCAAATTGTGGGCCCTGTTTGGGTAAATTGGTACATCAACTTCTCGGGGTCGTAACATTAGCATACGATCTTCGTTTGACGCACACAATATCTCGTTAGAAAGATTTATCTGAGAACTACAACTTTGAAAAACATGGGTCCGTGGACCCATGTTGCTCCCAGATTTCCCAAAAAACTTCGTTAAGGGCCTCAAAACGGCTCCGTAAGTTTAGGACTCGAAAAACTGCTAAAAATAGTAAACTGTGATACAATTAAAGAAACTAAAAAATTGAAAGAAACAATGGTGGGGGTTCAAGTGGACTTGGCGGGTGGTCACCAATATCCACCTGGATCATTACTCCCCCCTTAGGAAGCAATGGTCCCCATTGCGTTGAGTTCCTCCATGAGATGAGGAAACTTCTGTTGAGCTTGGTCCTTGGTGAGCCACTTGCCCTAGTGAAAGAGTTGGCCCGCTTTGACAACTCGACACAATTGAATATTCTGCTGGCAAGTGTGCTTGATCTGTGTGTCTTGATCCGATTAGTTGCAACTTGTTCCCTGCAATCTGGATTTAACTCTATGGGTGTGAGTTGTTCTGCAATGTCGGATGTGTCTAGTAATAGTGGAAAGTATGGCCGAAGGCAGTCCACATTGAACACTGGGTGCAGGCCAAGGAATGGGGGAATGTTGAGCTCAAATGCATTGTCTCCCACAACCTTGGTAATGGTGTAAGGACCATATCGGAATGGTTTGAGTTTCCGATAGGCTCCGGTAAGGTGTTCCTTTTGTAAATGCAAGCAGAATTTGTCGCCCACCTGAAACTTGTGTGGCACCCAATGTTGATCATGTCGCTGCTTTTACTTGGCATTTGATTTCTCCAGAATGTCATGGACCTGCTAGCGAATATGTTGGATGTGCTCAATGAAGTGGTTTGCCTTATCTGTGTCAGACTGGACATGAGCCGAATCTGCGTGAGTAGCTGCAAATGGCATGGCCACATCAATAGGACATAGTGGCTGGAATCCCAAGCCCACCTGAAAAGGGTTGTGGCCAATCAAGCTGTGAACAGCCCGGTTGTAGCTGTGTTGAACATAGGGGAGGCTCTCGTCCCATGTGCCTGTATGCTTTGAGTTGTACATGCACAAAATGTGTACGATCATCCTGTTGACAAGCTTTGTCTGACCATCAGTTTGAAGATGGAAGGTTGTGGATTTAGTGAGTTTGGTGTCCAGCATTGACCAAAGACTGGACCAAAATGTACTGAGGAACCTACTGTCCTGATCTAAGATGATATATTGTGGGATCCTAAAGTGTACCCACGCTTGTTCAAAGAAGAGTTTAGCAGTGGCTTCTGTTGTGATATTCTTCTTGCAAGCCACCATAATGGCCATCTTCGAGAACCTGTCGACGACCACAAAAGCACAATCGTTTCCATGCTTAGTGGAAGGAAGACCTGACATGTAATCCATGGAGATGGATTCCCAAGGTCGACTCGGGGTAGGCAGCGGAGTATAGAGGCCTTGATTCTTGATGGTCGATTTGGAAATTGCGCAGGCAGCGCATGATCTGATGTACTTCCCAACAACCTATCGAAGATTTGGCCAATAGAAATACTTCTGTAGTACTGCCACCATTTTCTTGACCCTGAAATGCCCAGTAGCCCGACTGTAGTGTGCTTCCCAAATCATCTTGGCATGCTCGCTTGAAGGAACACAAAGGTGACCCAGGTGGCATAACAGGGCATCTTGGAGGTGAAAATCTGGAACATGCTGACCCTCCAAGAGTGTCTGGTATGTGTGGCCAAATTTTGGGTCGCTTTTGTAGAGAAGCGGCCAATCAGAAGTCTCGTGCCCACAAGAGTTGAGCACGGTGGTTAATGCCATGATCGGTGGTCGACTGAGGCAATTTGCAACATTATTGGTGCTGCCCTTGTTATACTTGATATTCAAATGGAACTGTTGCAAGTATGTGGACCACTTCTGATGGCGATTACTCTGCAATTTCCCTTGGTTCTGTATGAACTGCAGGGGTTGGTGGCCTATGTGGATTATTGTTTTCTTCCCCAAAATGTACTGCTTCCATTGTCGGCAGGCCTACACAATGGAATACATCTCTTTGTCATAAGTGGGATACTTCCGGATTGTGTTTGAAAGTGTCTCATGTGATATGCCACTGGATGCCCGTGTTGAGTAACGACTGCCCAATAGAATAGTCAGAGGCATCTGTCTCAACCTCAAATGGTTGTCGCAAGTCTGGTAATGCGAGTAGTGGTGCCCAGTAGAGGAGATCTTTGAACTCTGTGAATGCCTTCTGTTGAAACTCAGACCAAAAGAATTTTTCTTTCGCTCCTCCCTTGGTGACTTGACTCAAGGGCCAAGTGATATGAGAAAATCCCAACACAAACCTGCGTTAGAAGTTGGAAGTACCTAGAAAGTTACGGAGCTCTGTCAGAGTGGTTGGAGATGGCCAATCCCGAATGATTTGGATCTTGGCTGGATCCACATGTACCCCCTATTCATCAATAATGTATCCCAAATACTGAACCTGGGTCATGCAAAAAGTGCATTTCTCCAAATTGGCACATAACTTGTGTTGCCGTAGTGTTTGGAGACCCTGTCAGATGTGGTGGAGTTGCTCTTCCAAACTCTGGCTGAAGATTAGGATGTCATAGAAGTATACCACTACGAATGAGTTGGTGAATGGCCACAAGATGTCATCCATTAGCCTCATGAAGGTTGTAGGATAATTCGTCAATCCAAAAGGCATAACCAACCATTCGAAAATGCCCTCCTTAGCTTTGAAGGCAGTATTCCACACATCGGAGGGTTCGATTGGTACCTGGTGATATCCTGACTTCAAATCAATCTTGCTGAAATATTTCGCCCCCTTCAATTGGTTTAGGAGGTCATCAATCCATGGGATTGGGTACCTATTACGGACAGTGATCTTGTTTAGTGCTTGATAGTCAATACAGAGTCTCCAAGTCCCATCCTTCTTCTGTACCAACACGATCGGGCTCCCACAAGGCGATGAACTCGGATGGATGTGACCTTTTTGTAGCAGCTCCTGAATCTACCTCTTGATTTCATCGTTCTCCAGCACGGAGCGCCGATAGATTGGCCCATTGGGCAGTGGTGCACTTGGGGTCAGATCGATGGAGTGCTTAACCTAATAGTGTAGAGGAACCCCTATGGGGAGGTGAAGATGTCCTCGTAGTCCTTCACGACCTTGTCCATCTGTAGTTGTCGTGCGGAGGGGCCCTGTCTGGATGTCGTGGCCATCGTATTCTTCTTTCCTTGAGGGTGTATCATCAGGAAAACAAATTTCCCGGTTTTGGAAATTGGCTTACTGCATTATTTTGCAGTAACCAAAGAGATGGCGGTAGGCAGTGCTACCTCCGATATCATGTACAACTTATTTCCCAAAGTAACAATAACAGCACGGGGCCTTGATTCATACACAGCATGTCGCTTCCACAAGTATGGTTGTCCTAGTAATACATCACAAACTTCAAGGGGAGCAATTTCACATAATACCTCATCCGTGAAGGGCTTGATGTTGTATGGAAGGCGACACTATTGGCTCACGCGAATATCTCGTCCTTGGTGAAGCCACCCGATGCTGTACGATTGTGGATGTGCTGCGGTCGGTAAGCCCAGCTGCTTCATGACCTCTGCCGAAATGAGGTTTTTTTGGCTCCCGCTATTGACAATGAACTATAGCGGGGAGCCCTTTATCCACATCTGGGAGTGGAAGAGACGCTCCTCCTCTTCTGGATCTTTGGGTTACTTCTTCTAGTTCTTTGTGGTGGCAACGATGGCATTGGGCTCCGCATCAATAATCTGCTTCCCTTTGTCATTCCCCTTGTCTGGTTCTGACTCAGAGTCGAAACCTGCATCTGATTCTGAAACCTTTAGCTCATCGACCAATGACTGCTTGGCCCGACACTCACTTGTGTTGTGAGTGGAGCTCTTATGGAACTCACACCACTTTCCTCTGTCCTTTTTCGGCTTCACGACGTTGTTCTTTGCTTGCAGCTTTGGAGGGTTGTCTTGGGCCACCCCGCCTTGGTTTTGTCCTTTGTTCTCCAGTTTGGGGGCACCTTTCCCTTGCTTCGAATTCGCACATCCAAAGTCTCGCTTCTTGTCTTTAAACTTTTGCTTGACCCTGACGACATATTGGTATGCAGTGCCGAGTGAGGAAATGTTCAAGAATTCTATTTCTTCCTGGATGTACTTGTGTAGGTAGCCGCGGTATTTGAGTACCAAATGCTGCTCCAAATCTTTGATACCCAACTTTGTGCGAAGGGTATGGAAAATATTGGTAAACTCCAGCACGTCTTGGTCCCTTCCATGCCGCAGCGTGGTCCATTTTATGTATTGATCCTCATAGCTTCCAACAGGGTAGTACTATTCCTTGATGGCATCACGGAATGAATTCAAAGTGGGTGCGGCCGAAAATAGTGAGCCTGTACTTTCATCCTTCTGCTCGCAGTAGGTTCCCCACCAGTGCTTGACGTGGGGGGCTGCTTTGAGAAGAGCGAAAATAATCTTTTCCCGACTCGAAAAATCATGAACAAAAAAATAACCCTCTAGCAAATTTAACCATTTATCAATGGCATCTGCATCTATCTAACCCTCGAATATGGGGATTTCAAAATTAACTTGTACCTTAAACAGTGTGGTGTTTCCAGAGTAGCTGTTGGAAGCCCATGTGTCACTGAAGGATCTGGGCAAAGTTGTCCATCATCGCGTTCCTTTGTCGCTCAAGGGCTTCTTCGAGCAAGATTTTGATAGGATCTCCTGCCCCCTCGTCTTTCTTTTCATCCGCCATGGGAGGTCGTCAGGTTTTGTGAGGCTGGTCTTGCAAAGGTTTGACTAGTTCAAGCCCTAACTCCTTATATCCCGACCTCGTTGGGGACATGCAAAGAAAAAAAGAGAAAAAGCAGACCGCTTTGATACCACTGATCCGGATTTAAACAGGAACGCAACAAAATACAGAGATAACCATATACACAAAGATGAAATGGAAATAATACTTCATTTCATTAATGTAAAATACTGAAATATGCTTACAAACAGAAATGGAAATAAACCAGCTAGGGCAATGGTGGCTTATCTCTTAGAAGAGATGTGACGGCTACATGCCTCTGAATTGTGTTACAATGAGGCTTGAAGGCCTATTTATTGTTCAGAAGCAATGGAAAACCTTAAACATCCAAAAACTTAACCCTAGAAGATGAAACGCCAAACCTTGGACCTTGTTTGGGTAAATTGGTACATCAACTTCCCGGGGTCGTAACTTTGGCATACGATCTTCGTTTGATGCACACAATATCTCGTTAGAAATATCTACCCGAGAACTACAACTTTGGGTAGAGAAAAAATGGTCTATGGACCCATGTTGCTCCCAGTTTTCCCAAAAAACGCTGTTTAGGAAATCAAAACAGCTTCGGATGTTCAGGACCCGAAAAATTGCTAAAAATAGTAAACTGTGATACAATTAAGGAAACTGAAAAACTGAAAGAAACAATGGTCGGGGTCCAAGTGGACTTGGCGGGTGGCCACCAATATCCACCTAGATCATATATATAATTCAATACTTAATTTCAACATTCTTACCAATATCCTCAATTTCTAGGTTTGGTGATGATGCGACCACCGAGGCTTTGCAACATGTAATATATATATATTTTTCCTACCATTCCTATGAGTCGTTTACTGAACTTTTTTTTGTAAGAGTTAATGCCATTTTTATCCTAGGGTTTATTTTATCTCTAATTATCCCATGTTTGCTTCTACAACATTCTCATTGTATGCCTTCGAGATTTAATTAATCCCCACCTCCAAGTATTTCCAACATTGCCAACATGTTCTGTACCCTTGTGAGGTCCCTCCAAGCCATAATGGAGTCACATCTTCTACTGTTTGTAGTTTACTCACCTCAACAGGGCTTAGCGTTGTCTCCAGTGACTGTTCTCTTCCTAGATTGGACCTAGGAATTAATTTGGGTTACTGAATTTAATTCCTTACTTCGTATACTCCAAATTTATTATTCCTCAATGGAAATTTTGAATATATCTCATACCCACTACCACACATATAATTCTTATGAGAAAAAAGTGAATTTGTGATTACAGTTGCAACTCTAGTGATTATATAACATATATTTAGAATTCATAGTTTAAGGACGAAATTTGGGGATACATGCAACATAATGAGTAAAAGAATTCAAATACACATCTTTTTTCTTAGGATGAAATGTACTATTTTATTTTGAAACTAATCGATACAATTTATAAAATTTGTTATTATGTGAATGTAGATTTTTAGATTTGACTATATAATCTATTTGATGTTGTCATAATGTGATCTTTCTTACTTGCTATCTAGTTTTAGTTATTTAATTGATTTAATATAGATAAATTTGATTGAAAATGAAATGTAAAGATAATATACTATTGTCAATTGAAATGTTGTTGTTGTTGTTGTTTTTTAAGTTTTTTTGGATTGCATTAATGTATACCTTTTTAATTGAAATTAAAATCAAACCTTCAAATTTAATGACTGGCTTCACTTTGTATCTCATAGTATTTGTTTATATTCAATTTGGTCCTCGGGAATAGAGTTGTTGTCCAATCTGGACTATTTGCAAATCGATTCATTGTCCTTAGACTACTTGCAAATCGATTGCAAACACCAGAACTCCAGAGCTTGGAGTTGGTGATGAGACTTGCTTTCATAGTGGTTAGATCTTCCTAATAGTGCTTGTATCCTCTTACACTACTCGTGTATGAGTATGGGTACACTAGTGGTGATGAGACTTTCTTTCATAGTGCTTATATCGTCCTAATAGTGCTTGTATCCCCCTACAATACTAGTGTATGAGTATGGGCGACCCCTCTAGAGATTTGAACACGGGTGGGACTACTTCCAAATTAATTCCAAAGACCAAAATTCTAGAGACTCGAGTTAGTAATGAAACTTGCTTTCATATAACTTGATAGCTATTTATGTATTTAACATGATGATCAATTTATGTGATTTTGATGTTTAATCATAAAGATTAAAAGAGAATATGATACATTTTTATTGTTTAATTTAAAAATTCTTTTTCAATTCTAAATTATACATACTCATCAACATGTAAGGGTTGTACATCTTTATTATTGAATAAAACACGCTTCCTTCCAATTCCAAATTATATAAACCTATCAACATAAATATAATAGAGTTACTTAACACCCATTTAAAAACCACGTATTCTTACATAATACCAATAATACCAATTTAAAGTGTTGTCAATTACAAATTATATAAACCTATCAACATCAATATACAATAATTACTTAACACCAATTTAAATGTCACTTAGTCTTAAGTAATACTAGTGATTTTTTTTGGTTAGATTTGGATTTTTTTACTATATATATGAATTTAGCACTTTAAAAAGTTTCTAGGTAGAGAATTCACAACTCAAACTTGTAATTCCAATAAATCTTTAATAATTTTGATGGAAATTTACCAACCACTTACTCACAAATAGAAGTGAGATTTTACAATATTATAATCAAAATTAAGTTTATTTATAGAAAATTAAAAAAATAGTATTTTATTGTTTATTGTTTTTATTAAAAAAATTGATATAATTATTAGTTAAATTGTAATTTTTATTATTTAAATTATATTTTTAAATATATAATAAATTTAATATTTAAACAGATTAGATGAAAAAAAAGAGAAAAAAGAAAAAAAATTATATTTATTTCCAAAATAATAAGAACCCAATAAATTAAAATTTTCAATATTAACCATTTCAGAAAATATTTTTTTAATTAAAATAACGAACTTAGAACGGTTATAATACCCTTTTAAACAAGATATATGCCTAAAAGAGTGACACGTTTTCGAACTTTCCAACGTATTTATTAGTCGCGATTTCGAATCCGGGTAGCGCACTGACCCGCCTAATTGTAAAGGCGTTCACGTGGGCACAAGTGAAGGCACGCGAAGGAAAGAGCGCTAGACGGAACAAAGCCCAGACGAGTAGGAAAGGTTGCAGATGCCACCGTGTCCGCTTTAGTTAAAGACCCGGGAATGGGAGATCATATCTCTTTGCGAGATATTTGCAGTCAGCCGCGTCATATTTTGAAAGTAATTTATCAGAGGTTGACGGAGAGTGACCGATTTGTTGCTGTGACCACGAAAATAATGCAATAAGTCGTTTTCAGTTTTCTACCTTTACTTGGAGTACACGCCAAGTGGTTGGAGAGAAAGCAAGACGACTATAAAATGCGCCTGGAAAGAACTTCAGTATGAGCCTTACATTCACAGAAATTCCAAAAGGACACCTCAGTGACGTCCCTTTCGATTATATCTACTTCCTCCCCCCAATAATTTTGCAATTGTTGTAACCTTTCAATGAAATAAAATTAAGAATAATGGAAAATTAGCAGAACAGCGAAGTTATTTCGAAACATTCATTTGATTTTATGTCGTCCAATTATTGGATAAAAGAATAATCTGCCTGTTTGCTAGATGTTCTTCTCACTAATATTCTGTAATGCGGAGTGAAGGTTGGATGCCCACAACGTAAGTCTTATTGTTGTTAATGGAAGAATGATCTACTTATTTTGTGTGAATTTTTCTTGATTTTAGATGTTTCATAAAGTTAATCTCATAATTAGATGGAAGAATAATCTATCCACCTGTAAAATGTTGTTATTAAGATTGTGTAAGGCTATAATCTATAAACACTTCAGAAGATTAGTACTATTGTTGGATGTAAGAATGATTTAGCCACCTTTCCGATATTGTCACTAAAATTGTGTGAGGCTGAATCTACCTTGAACACCTTGTGGGATAACTTTTATCTTTCACACTTCCACTCTGAACACCTTCCATAAGATTTGAATCAGTCACTTAATAAAAACTAAACATAAACCAATATATTAAACTCATACAAACTAAACATAAACCAATATATTAAACTCATACAGGTAGGAAAATCAATTTATATATTAATATTTTAAAATAGAAAAGGCTTAATAAATATATTTTTATATTTTAATGTCAAAGACTACGAGCCAGACAATTAAAAACTAAGAAAATTATAGGTGACATAGACCAATTTGGTCTCAGTTGATGTTAACCACTATCATCATCATCATCACTATAATTTTTAAAAGTATAGTAGGTATGATTAAAGAACTTTAATATTATTATTATTAATTTAGTAATTTTAGTAATTAATATAATAAAAAAGTTTACTAATTTTTATTATTTCAACTGTGTTTTTAAATAAGTTATATTCCACATAAATACCAGAGATAATACTATAACTTATTATAAATAAGGAACTCAAAAACCACGGTTAATTTTACCAAATTAAATTTCCTCAAAACTTAATATTGAAAAAACAAATCTCTCCTTTACCAATCAATTGCATTTGATCATGGTTGAGTCGTGTTCTGACATATGTGGCCAATCTATTGCATTTGATCATGGTTTTTAATGACTATCAGACAGATTTGGTCCGGCCCAAAATGTGGTTGGCAGATATTGGAAATCATAGCCGCCCGGTGGAACATTTTTTCCTGGCTTGGCTACATTATATGGTTTTGATTTTAGGGGCAAAATGCTGGAGGTTCATATCTAGTGTTATTTTGGTCATATCTGTTTGACATTTTTCTGTTCCCTGCGTTCATTTCAGCGTAAAAATTGCCTATGGAGATTTGTTTATTTTGCTGGGCAGAGGACAGAAATCTGCAGGTGGAGGCGGATGGAGTCTGTAATATGTATACGCAGGGGCAAGTGGGAACGTGCTCCATTGCGAGTCTGCCAAAACATTGCAGTCCCTTCTTCGTCAGAAAGTTGTTTTAAAGTGTCATTCAAAGTTCCCGATGCACAGAGCCATAAAACAAAGTTCCCCAACAATAGATTTTCAACCCCCAATTTCATAATTTTAGACCTGTAGTAGATTCAGATTTTTTTCCCCAACAATTGCCCAATAACTTAACACGTATAAGAAAACAAAGTTCCCCAACAATAGATTTTCAACCCCCAATTTCATAATTTTAGACCTGTAGTAGATTCAGATTTTTTTCCCCAACAATTGCCCAATAACTTAACACGTATAAGACATAGAGCGCCCAAAAACTCAATTTAAGTCTTCCTAGCTAATCTTTTTCTTCCAGCACTAAATCTCTTTTTTCGCTTCTCTCCCTTGTGAATCGAACTTCTTGAGTGTATGTATCAAACAGGTTGAATTGCTTCTTATTTATAGCCTTCCAACTGGGTCAAATAACCTTAATGCAGGCTGACGTGTTGAGAATAAGGCCAACTTGGTGTGGAGGTGAAAAAATATATTTTTGACACAAAAATAATTCGTTTAACATGATAAAAAAATCCCAAAAAAATCTAATAAAATTGACCATCGCACCATCTGCTACTTCGTGCGCAAGTACACAAAGGACTCTTTGAATCCTGACGTTAAATAGAAGGCAAGAATTTGAATCTTCTATCTATAGACGCCAATATTGGAACCACTCCTCCTGTCTACTGAACCTATAAAATAGGGGAATAGTCACTTGGAAAAGGAGCTGCAACGGGAGATTAACATCGGTTACTTAGTTTAACATTAAGCTCCATCATTAATACTAATCACCGCATATTATTGTTGACATAAGTATTTTAACGAGTTGTGGTTTATCTCACATTGTAAGTGAAAATTGAATGAGTTTCAAGGACTCTTCTTGAGCCCTTCTCAAAGATTGGGGTTACTCTAAACACCTTCATCCACAAGTATGCAGTCTTCATTCAACACTAAGGTACCAATCATGGATCTACCATCCAAGCTTGTAATTCTGCAATGAAACAACTCAATCATATCTATAATATCACTGCAATTTTAGGGAAACAACCTTTTTTCAAAACCATTGCATTACTCTGATCGAGCCGATGCACTCTCCACCAACTATAGGATTAGTTGCACTATGTCTTTCTACATCTGGCCAACCCGATCCCCAAATCACCTACCTATTCTAGTGAATCTTTCCTCCCAGGATTCTCGTCGAAAAGGAATGCCTCACATCCTCCTTCTAGTCCATTAAATAGAATATATTTTCCAAAAATGAAAGGAAAATATTCATGCACATAATCCATGTATCATCACGCATATTTTTATTTTTTTGTCTTAATTTTTTCTTAACTTAACTTAGTTTTTTCATAAATTACTCTTTCATATTTTATTCTTTACTTTTTATTACTTGGGCTTTCCATAAATTCATTCTTACTATTTTTATAGTTTCCTTTATTTATTTATTTTGAACTTCACTTTATTATTTATTATTTTATTTATTTATTAATTATTATTTTCATTATTATTATTATTATTATTATTAAGTTCATAATATGGGGGAGACATTACAACCCCTATTTCTTGATGGATGGTTTATCAATAATATAGATAGTGCATGATCTAATATATTGGTGGATACCCTATAGAAGCTTTGGCTAGTATAAATACTTTTGAAGCACTACTACAACTTTCTCCACACCAAAGTACCATGCCACCTGACTATAATATACCTCTCATATCACATTGGCATGCTCACTTGAAGGAACACAAAGGTGGCTAACGTAACACAAAAGCACATCCTACAAGTGGAAGTATAAAACTTGCTTACTTGCAATCAACATTTGGTAAGGGGTAGTGAAGTCAAATTCATTATTGTATAATTATAGTCACCCAGAGGTCTCATTCCCATAAGAGTTAAGAAATTTGGTTAGTTCCACAATTGGGAGCTGACTAAGGAACTCTATGACATCATTTTTGCTACCCTTCTTATATTTGATGTTCAAGTGGATTTGTTACAAATATGTAGACCATTTCTAATGGTGGTCATTCTATAACTTTCCTTGTGTCTACATGAATTGTGGAGGCTTGTGATCAGTTCGGATGATCGTCTCCTTGCCCAAAATATAATGGTTCCATTTTTGGAATTCCTGCACAATGGAGTACATCTCCTCGTGCACGATGGAGTACATCTCCTTTTCAGATATGGGATATTTTCAAGTAGTATCAAAGAGTGTTTCACTGTGATAAGCCACCAAATGCCCATGTTGAGTGAGGATTTCATTGATTTGTTAGTAGAAGACATAGGTCTGAATATCAGATGGATATTGTAGATTTGATATTGTGAGTACTAATCCAGATTGAATGCGGTGTTTTAGGTACTCGAATTATTTCTATTGTGACTCAAACTAGGAAAAAATTGCTTTATCTTAACCCTTGTTCACTTGACTTAAGGACCAAGTCATATGAGAGAACCCCAACACGAACCTTTAGTAGGAATTAGCAAGCCCAACAAAGCCATGGATCTATGTTATATTTGTTGGTGCTAGCCAATATTGAATGACATGGATCTTGGTTGGGTCCACATGCACCCCATGTCCATCCACAATGTATCCCAAATATTGAATTATCTACATCCTAAATGGAAATTTCTTGAAATTTTCATACAACTTGTGTTATCTCAAGGTGTTGAGGACCCACTAAATGTGTTGCAAATGTTTATCCCAAGTTCTACTAAGGATAATTATCCAGGAGGATCCTAAAAGTCTAAACTTTAAAAGTCCCCGAAACTTAGTAAAACCTATCTCAAATTGAAGAGCTTATCATTCTAAATCCAACAGTGTGAATTCCACCTCTATTCGACATTGTATGTGAAAGTTATGACCTGCTGAAGTTTTTTTGAAAAAACTATTTTTTTTGCAAGAAGGACCCACAGGTTGCCATGTGGCATTGAGGTCACCAATACGAAAGATGACATCATATGTACGAATGCTAATATCAGCAAGGCGACATGGTAGTATGGTTATCATGCACCCAATCAAGAGGCAACACATAGCAAGTGACGTCAACATGACATTAGCAACCAAGTCAACAGTACAGGAGAATCATAATGCACCACATGGTACCTGATCAACATCCATACGATTTTCTTAACGAAGTGAGAATTTGCACCTTTGCATCCAACAGAATCGACCAAATTGTCGCTTAATTAATTTTCTCAATGACCCTTAAAAATTCATTAGGATAAAACTGGTGGTTGTGCAATTTGAATTAAAAAAATATTAACAGTCGGTAGACGGTCAAACCCCGCCAACCTGGTTGGATATCATATATATTACATATATATAATGGTACCAGCAGGTGTTGAACCCGCCCGACGATTTCGCCAACCGATCCATGGGCGATACCAAACCAATGGTCATTTAATATATAACAATGCCAATAAAAACAATGACCAAATGCCAAGTTAATACGCTTGGCAGGAATCAAATCTCTCCTAGTGACCATTTTGAATAGCCACCAATGTGCCACTGAGGCGAACTTTGGTAGTTCTTCCCCTCCCAAATTATTTAACCTTCATTATTGTCAAGCACTGGGGGAGGAGGCCGCATGGCAGAGAGAGAGAGAGAGAGAAGACCTACGGAACCCTGCACTGATTGGAAAAATTCCCCTCTTGGGTGCATTTTTTGAGAATATTCTTAAATATTGCAGGGAATATTCCCTAGAGAGAATCTTACAATGAATCTAAGAGATTCCCTAGAGCTCTATAGGTCACCAGCACAGAACTAGGCCAACTTTATAGTCAAATTTCATGAAATTTTTCCATGAATCCAATTGTGCAGTCCATTTCTTTAGTAGAGCTTTGTATTTTCAGGCCATCCCCGAAAGTGGAAGTATAAGGTGTAAATTTGAATTGTATGCATTTTTTTATTTCGTTGAAGATTATTGAAAGAGGCCTTCCCACTTTGAGCAAGGCCCGGAGCCATAGCCCACATCGAGTGAACTATGTAATCAGGATTTTTGTATATTTCTCTTTATGGTTACCTACGGTTTTATTCTTCCTTGATGTGTATGCATTGATGGTTATCACTCTCTTTTATATGCAATTATGAATGCATCATTGAAGTAAAAAGATCCATATCAATTTTGGTACCAGGGTGGTTCTTCTGTTTATGTGGATTGCAAATGTGTGATAACTAGGGGAAAACTCCAAAAGGGTGAGAGTAAACTTAAATCCTTTGATCTAGAAGCAGGGCTTGAAACATGAAGAAAGAAAATGGTAGATCAAGAAGCTCGGTTGGAAGAAGAGAGAAATTTTTGAAAAGCCTTTTATAGCATGGTCAACAAAGTTGACAAAATGTTTGCAGAGTATGAGAAGACAATGGTGAAACAGGAGAAGAAAAAACCAGATGATCAACAAGGAGAAGGAGGAGAGCCTTCTAAACCCCCTTCTCCATCTTCCAATGAAATTTCTTCTTCTTCCTATTCTCATCATTCTTATAGGCATCATAAGAATACTTATAAAAATCATTTTTTTAAGTTTGATGTAAATTTTGATATTCCCATGTATAATGAAGAATGTAGTGCAGATAAGTTAAACAATTGGGCCATGAAGATTGAAGTGTATTTCCAGATATAGTAGATTAAGGAAGATGAATCCAAGGTCAAATCAACATATCTTCGGTTGAGTGGCACCACTCTTGTCCAGTGGGAGAGAAAGCTTCGGAAAGGTAGTAAAAATGTGGGTAAAATTCTTTCCTCCTGGTATAATTTCGTTTCTGCATTGAAAGATCAATTCTATCATTTAGGTTCATTGGTAAAAATATTTTATGGAATGGAAATATTTGAGGAATGATAAGCGCCAATGTGTGTAAAGTTTTACATAAGAATTTAGAAAACAAGCTTTAAAATTAGGCATTCCATTAGATTCACCTAAGGTTGTAACAAAGTATATTGGTGCATTACATAGTTATATCAGGCATTCTTTATTATTGTTTGAGCCTACTACTATTGATGTGAATAGTGTGAAGGAATCCACTTTGAAAGTAGCGGGGAGTATGAACAGAGAAACTATGCACAGAAGGCAGCAAAAGCAAGAAAAAATGAAGAAAATCCATCTTGTACTCATTTTTAGAAAGAAGGGCATGATGAGGAGCATTGCTAGAAACTACATCCGGAATTGAGGACAAAGAGGAATGGCATAAAAGAGAAGCAGAAGATGGTAGCCACTGTGCAACAAGTCTAAGAATAAGATTCAGAGGATGAGGAGAAGATCATAGCGACATGATTTGTAGGTGTTGGACCATTTGACCCATGATCTGACTCAGGTGATGAGAAGAATATTGAAGCTCTTGGGATTGCAAGTGATGGACCTATTTACTTGGGTTCTGATTCAAGCGATGAGATGAATATTGTAGCAGATGTTGTTTCAAATATTAAGAGAGCACCGAAAATTGCATAACTCCACGAACTTGAGGAGAAAAACCAAAGCATTCAAGTAGAGAATGCCAGAAAATATTAGATGTTTTGAAGGAAATTATAGTTCTAACACCTATTATAGTATTCCCTGATTGGAAGAAAAAATTCCATGTCCATGTGGATGCATCTTGCATAGCATTAGGAGCAGTTTTAACCCAACCAAGCATAGGGGATATCGACCATCCGATTGTATTTGCAAGAAGAAAGATGTCTAAGGCAGAGAAGAATTATTCAACCACGGAGCGCAAAGGGTTGGCGATGGTATATGTGCTCCGGAAATTCAAGCATTATTTGTTGGGTGCACAGTTCAAAATGTATACAGACCACTCAACTTTGAAGTACCTAGTCAATAAGCCTGTGTTGGCCGGGGGGGGGAGGATGTGGAATTTGTAGGTGGTTACTGTTATTTCAGGAGTATGACTTCGAAGTAATTATGAAGCCAAGGAGATTAAATGTTGGACCTGATCACCTTTCGAGGATTAAAAATGGCAAAGAACCTACAAGTCTTGATGAATTATTTCCTAATGCGCAACTCTTTTCTATGCCCATTATAGATGAACATTTTGCAGATATCATTCAATTCCTGTCTACAGGTGTAGCCCATGAAGGATATATGATGCAAGAAAAGAAGGAATTCGTGGTCAAGGCTACAGATTTCTTCGTAATTGCAGGGCACTTGTATAAGATGGGGTCATATGAAGTTCTGTGTAGGTATATACCGGATTATGAAAGACAAAGTATCCTTGCTAAAGTACATGGAGGAGTTGCTGGAGGAAATTATGTTGGAAGAGCGACTGCACAGAAGATCCTACGAGTTGGGTTGTGGTGGCCAACTGTGCACAAAGATTCCAAGGAATATTGTAGGGCATGTGATGTCTGTCAGAGGATCAGGAAGCCATCGTAAAGGGATGAATTGTCTCTAAACCCACAAGTCTCGTTACAGGCATTCGACAAATGGGAAATAGATTTTGTGGGACCTATTCAACCACTGGGGAAGGAAGACAGGAGCACGCTACATCATCCCAAGGACAAAATATTTAACTAGGTGGGTTGAGGAGTAGACCATGAAGGATTGTAACTCAACTACAACTGTGAACTTTATATTTGAGTACATTTTGTCCAGGTTTGGTTGTCCTAAGATTTTAATGAGTGACAGGGGTTCGCATTTCCTGAATGAAATGATTGTTGTTTTTCTCAAATAATTCCAGATGTATCATCAGAAAATCACAACATACCATCCTCAAGCAAATGGAATGGTTGAATCTTTCAATAAGATCCTGGAGAATGCTTTGACGAAGATCTGTAATGCCAATAGGAATGATTGGGATGTGCGCATACTAGCTATTCTTTGGGCATATAGAACTACCTATAAGAAGTTGATTGGACATACACCATTTCGATTGGTGTATGGAAAATAAGCGGTGATGCCAATGGAATACATAATTTCTAGTTTGAGGATTGTTGCCGTCATAGAGATGGTAGAGCAAGATATAATGGAAGAACGCCTCGAATAGATACTTGAGTTAGAAGAAGATCGCTTCTTGCAAGGCTTTCATCAGTAGGTGAAAAAGGCTTGAGAAATGACGTGGCATGACCTCCATATTAAGCAGCGCACCTTTAAAAATGGAGATTTAGTGTTGATGTATGATAGCAAGTTTACTAAGTTTCCAGAAAAGTTTCAGATCCATTAGCTGGGACCATACATAGTCAAGGAGATTATAGATGGTGGTGCAGTTTAGCTCATGAAGCTGAATGGGGAAATATTTCCAGGAAGAATCAATGGGAGATGATTGAAGTTGTACAGGGGCAATCTCACCCCTACGCAATGAATATATGGATGCATGATAGTCTTAGTACTTCAGGCAACTGCAAGGAAGTGCATGACTATAAACTACGTTGACCAAATAAAATTTTGGTGAAGAGATGGGGCTGCGTGAAGATTAGGAGGCACGCGTAGATGGGGGATGCGATGAAGGAGCCGCACTAGTAAGGTGGGTGTTGTGTAGCCTGTCCGTAAAGTGACCATCGAAATCATTGTAAATGATTGGATGGATATTTTTCCATTAAAGGGAGCGAGGAGAAGCATTTAAGCAGCATATCTTTGGAAATATGCCGCCAAAAGAGCGTTAATGAGGGAGATCTGGAGGGAATCAATGGATTTGAATTCAAAAAAGGCTATAAATATCGCATCTCTCTCCACATTCGAACACTTTCCTTCCAAAGACATTGCATTGAAATTTTGCGCCTCAGTTTGAGCATAGACGAGTGTTGTATGTCTAGACGAGATTGACAAGAGGTAGAGAAGGAGTTTTCGCAAAAGGGTATTGGGTTTGAGGCAGATTTGCCTAAGTGGAAGAAGAAAATATTATGGTCAACACTACCAGTCCCTACCACAACTCTTAGGTCGTCGAGGCCAAAACCCACTACCTCCGCGACAGGAGAGAAGAAGCAAAAGAAGCCACAACAAGCTCTGGTTTGGTAATCAATGCGCAAAAACCCAACTGAGATTAGACAAAAGGGTTGTATGGATAAGAATTAGTAGCCGATAGAACCCCTGGATTCAAATGAAGAAGAGATTACTAGGGATAATTAAGATATCAGCACAGAGGGAACAGATCCAATTACTTGGCTACCACCTTATGTACCCCCTAAGAAATCCACTGTCAAGGTCACTAAGGACCCTGACTCATTGAAGTACAAGGCTTTCATGCCATTTTTGTTGGAGGAGGTACTTGTTGAGGGTGACTTGTTGGCTCGGGTACCATTTTTGAAGATGGAAGACTAGGATCTGGGAAATCATGTGAAGTTTCCACAATTAGAACCCAACAAATTCTTGAAATCAATCTACTACGAGAAAGTGGGTATCACAAGGCTTGAACCAATGAAGTGGGCAGCTATAATTGAGTGCGCAAGGTTTCTCAACATGTTATATGTCCCACAAGTTAGCCACAACATAGTTAATACCATCTATGTCCGTCAATTGTTGGCTCTTGTTCATGATGGGCGCCTATGGCTAGGAGGGTCCATTCCAATTGATGATATGCTAGTCCACCGAAGCACCGCACTACCTTATCAAGGCACAAACCCCACAGACACTTTTTAGGGGAAGGCACTGGAAACGAAGCTCGCAAATTAGATGGAAAATGACTTTAATTTGGTGAAGAATCGTGAGGCTACGCCATTACCTCTATATCGGATGGAGTTGTGCAATTTGCTACACAAATTTTGGCAAGAAAAATCACGTGGAAGTGTCGTGCCGATGAAGTGTCGGCACCAGTGGCATCTTTAGCTACGCAATGCAACCATCGGGTCCAATTCAATTGGGCAAAGTACCTTTTCCACAAATTCCTAGGGGATTTCCAGGAAGCCGAAGAGGATCGAAAGGTGTTCCACTATGCAAGTTACTACTCTTGATCGCATTAGTAGCTTAAAGGACCCTCAAGGATAGCTAGTTCCCAATGCCGGATCCAGACTTATGCGAGGCTGCGAAATTCGCCTTGCTATGGGAAACGAAGGATCGTGACTGTATCATTGAAACAAAGATGTTCTGTATATTTTCAAGTCAGAGTTGTGGATGGTAATCAGCCAATAGGCACGGTTATCACCCAGCCTACATGCACAGTATAAAAGTATAGCAAAATTCAAAGAAAATTTTCACAATGTGTCCATATGTGTGAAGAAGGATGTCGCAGGAACATGGCACAAGTTGCCGTATTTAGTAGTGGAGGATGATATTTTGGAGGTCATTAGCATATGGCTGAGCAATTAGCTCACCCCATTTGGCGAAGCTGCAGGAACAAGTAAGGCCGTAGAAGGAGATATGGGGAAAACAACAGCTACAACAGTGGCCAAGAAAGACAAAGAGAAAGAAGCATAGAAGGCTTCTAAGAAAGACAAAGAAGCACAAAAGGGTTCTACAAAAGAGAAGGAAGAGTAGAAGGATAAGGTTTCTATGAAAGAGAAGGAAGCGCCGAAGGAAAAAGTTACGCAAGCAGCAACATCACAGGTCACCATTGACCTCAAGGAACCTAAGACAAACCATAGTGATGCAAAGGTCAAAAACGTAGATGAAGAAGAAGAAGAGGGCACAAACCCCTATCTCGGATCAGAGGAATTAGAGTCCCCCTTCAAGATCATGAAGAGGCAGAAGAGAAGTTCGATGAGACCTCACAAGAAGAAGAAGCCCGATAAGGCTGTGAGTACAACACCATTACTCCTCATGAAAGGGGACCTTGATGAGATAGGTGATGTTGTCCACTCCGCCACTAAAAATATATGGGGACACATTGAGGACCAGTACCACCAGGTATTGGACAAAGTGCAACAGGGCCTAAAGGAATTGCAGGTCCAAACATGAATGATCCAGGCGATCATGGTGCAAGTGAGCATGGATGAAGAAAGCATGCCAGAATTTAGTGCCATTGCCGAAATCACATCCGAGCTCTAAGCAGTGAAACTACAAGGGGGATCTCTCCATTTTGAGGTAGCCGAAGACTAGGAGCAAGTGTAGTACTAGAAAAATCTGAGTATCAATCTTGTAGCACTACTTATTGAGACCTTACATGAGCTTCACCAAGGAGTTTCAGATGAGCTCCGTGTCCGGAGAAACGAACGTTGTTGGTTAACGACGAGCTAAAAACTAACAATCAACAAATTTTTGTAGAGAAAGTGCAGGTCTTGCAGGCCCACGACATGTTAATGCAGTGCAATCAACAGCTAGAGTCAGCCCTTACCTAAGTATGTAGTGGGCTCCTTGAGCTCAAAATTCCAGCAAAGGCATCCTCGACAAAGAAAATTCATAAGTTAGCTACTTCCGTGAAGGAATCCAAGGAAGAAATTGGAAAGGTACAGTTTGAACTGCAGTTTCAGATTTTAGAGCTTCAACTTATGTTGTAGCTAAACACACCTTTGGAAGTTAGAGAGTAGCGTGAGGCTGCTATTAAAGCATATATGACCACTCTGGCCACTGCAGTCAAGGGCTGCAGCCAATTGTTTGAGTAAAAAATGGAGATGTGGACCTCATTGCAGGAGGATCCACACTTGCAGACAATCGAAGCAGACATCCATGAAAATCAACTCCAGTTGGAAGAGATCAGCGTGACAGCATAGACCTTAGCACCGGTGCAAAGGTCCACTAGAATTCAAGAACGGAAATTCATCCAAACCCATATTAATGAGTTGTGCTAGAAGGCCCTCACGGACGTAGCCATGGGCTGATGAGGCAAGCCAATTGTCACAGACTGTTCAGAGCAAGCTAAAATATCTTTAGCAGACACAATGAACCATGGGCCTTGTAGTCGGAGGTCCAACAATGGAGAAATTGATTGAAGAAGTTCGTTAGGCTGCCGGGTAGGGAACAACAAATCTTCAAGAGCTAAAGATAGAGTTCAACGGCCTACAAGTAAAGGTTGAGGAAACACCAACAGAGTGACTCGGGATGAGTCACGACTTTGTGCTGGGTGTTGAAATATGGAAACAAGAATATTCCAATTTAATTTATTCTTGACTTAAATTGTGAGTTAAAATCGAATTTAGTCTTAACAGCTAATGGAAATAATTAATTAATTTATTTTAAATTAATTAGTTGGAGAAATTCAAGTTATAAGTCTTTCTGAAGTCATGCAAGATTTATCCCTTAAATTAAGTAGATAAGATTGAGTTATATTTGAGTTGTAATTAGTTAACTCATTTTATTGAGTTAAGTCCAGTTAAATTAGGTCAAAACTGTTTGAGGAACTAATAGTGAGTTAACAGTCAGTTGATGCATTAATGCACTCAACTAGTGCTACTCCAATTAACTGAAGATTCCGTCATCAGAAACTCATGCATGCCTATTCTGAGAAAGACCCAGTTGATATTAATGTTCAAGGATAGTGTACTATCAGTTGCATGTGTTTTCTCATGGAGAAAAATCATGCATGCAGTCAAGGATTCATCCTTCAGGATTGCATAGTTTTGAAGGCTTGTTTTTCCACTTGGTAATAGGCCAATCATCCACAAGGAACAACGCAAGGAAATATGAGCTTGGAGGGTAGAGAGGAAGGCTAGAGAGAAGCCAAGATTGCCTGTGAGCATCTGCGAGGATTGTACTGAGAGCTGGCTAGCTGTGAGAGATAAGGCTTTGTATAATTCCTATGTATTTCCACCATGTCTGATAACAAAATAGTGTGAGGTTTTATCTGAGACTTTCCCCAAAGTATTTTCATGTGTATTGTGCCATTGATTCTTCTTCTTTTGGTTATATTGTTCATCTCGATCTTTAAGCTTCTGAAAATTGATAGTAGAAGTAGGTTATAGTATTATGCTTTGATTTATATTGCATTATCAGGTTAACATATCACAAATTTTCTACATGGTATTAGAGCTGTGAACAACATACTAAGAAGAGAATTCGTAGTTTGAAGTTCGGGGTTGCAGGTGCAAAACGAATATATATCATACTTCAAGGTTGGCCAATGGCGTTCTATGGCTTGAGACTCAAGTATGCCTTAGAAGGTAGCTCAAATTACATAGCATGGAAAGATAGAATGGATGATATATTAGAAGACAATGGCTTGAAGGAATTCATTGATCAAGAAATCCCAAATCCACTTCAACTAATGCACAAGAGTTGGCTGAGTGGAAGAAGTGTGTGGTGAAGGTGAGGCGGATCATCCTTGAGGGGGTTTGAGACCATATTGTCTTAAGTCTCCATGGGAAGGATACTCCATTTTCAATGTGGAAGACATTCAAGGACCTCTACCGGAACAGTAGCGACTAGAGGAAATTGGCGCTCAAGGATAAGCTTCGAAGAATCAAGATGGATAAGGGTGATACCATTCCACATATCTGACAAGCTCACCACTTGCAGAGATAAGCTTGGCAATGTGGGAATAACTATTGCCGATGATGATATGGGGAGCCTCGATCTCCTTGGCCTTCCAAAGAGTTGGAATAGCTACCAGGACTCTGTGAATGGAAGGGAGAAACTACCGGATTGGGAATGACTGTTGTCGGATCTTATGTATGAGGAGATCAGGAGGAGCACATGAGATGGCTCTTCATCCAAGAATGATGATGAAGAAAATATGGCCTTAGCAGGTAAGGCAAGGAAAGGGAAGGGGAAGGCTTCCCATTTCAAATCGAATTCTTCTCATGGAGGGAAGAAGGGTGACATGTCTAAAGTAAGATGCTTTAATTGTCACAAGATGGGACATTATGCGACTGATTTCCCATCAAACAAGTCCAAGAAGGGATCTTCGAAGGATCGGAAGGTGAGGCATTAGCCTCTCAGTTCGAAATGGAATTTACCCTCATCACATGCATGGTGTCATTGATGATGGGTTGTGTTTGGTATCTTGACAGTGGAGCCTCATTCCACATGATCGGTGATAAAAATTTATTCGGTGCCTTGGAGGAGAAAGACCTCAAGATATGCATGGCGATGGGTGATGACGAAAGGTATAGTGTTTCAGGAGTGGGCACGATTTCTTTTCAGAGGGAGCATGGAGCTCCTCTCAGCTTGACAGATGTGATATATGTGCCTGGACTGAAGAAGAACTCGATATCGGTCGCGATGTTGGAGGACAAAGGCTACGATGTTGTCTTAAGTAAAGGAAAGGCGTTATTAAGACACATAGCCACGGGTCAGACCAAGAGGATAGGGATTTGGGTGAAGAATCTCTATAAACTAGAGGTAGATGATTATGCAACATTGAGTACGAAAGTAGAATTGGCGCAAATCCAAGACATTGGAAAGTTGTGGCACAGGCGGTTGGGACGTTTGCATCATGGACCTTTGAAGATAATGCAACAGATATCTGCAGGACTTCCCAAAGGTAAAATTGAGCAAGTTGACACATGCAAATGTTGTACCTTGGGAAAGTACACCAAGTCTTCCTTTCATGATCGAGACGGTTGAGCAGAGGCTATCTTAGAGCGAGTTCATACTGATTTGTGTGGACCATTCTCGACAACATCCACAACGAAGAAAAAGTATTATGTGATTTTCATTGATGACTATTCTCATAAATGCTGGATTTATTTCATGCAGAAGAAGGACCAAACTTTCACAAAGTTTTGTGAGTTCAAAGCTTTAGTCGAGAAAGAGTCAGCGAAGACGATCAAGGCCTTGAGATGTGAAAATGGTGGAGAATATGTCTCTCAAGAGTTTAAGGACTTCTATGCAGCAGAAGGAATTAAATGAGAGTTGAAGACAGCTCATAACCCACAGTAGAATGGGTTGGTTGAGAGGTAGAACATAACTATTGTAGGGGCAGCACGAGCAATGTTACATGACCAAGGCCCACCACTTCACTTGTGGGCTAAGGCATGCAACACAACGGTCTATTTGCAGAATAGAAGTGTGCATCACATACTTGGGATGAAGACACCAGAGGAAGCTTTCTCCAGTAAGAGACTAGATGTGGGTCACTTCATGATCTTTGGCTCACCGGTATATTGCCATGTGACAAAGGATGCACGGAAGAAGCTTGAGCCAATAACAGAGTTGGGGATATTTGTGGGGTACACTGATACACCTCATAATATCAGGTGTACTTGCCTACCAGTCGGAGGACAGTGGTTCACAAAGATCTCAAGTTTGATGAGTAGAAGGCCATGCAAGTTTCCCTTAAGAGGGAGCTCCAACTACAGGTTGTGGAGGAACTGTTGGTTCTTAAGGAGGAGGAGTGGAGACATCCACTCAAGTAGAGTCTTGCAGATATGGATGGAAGTGCACAAGAGAAGCTGACAGATCGTTAGACGATGCAAGCGAGAATGTGGGAGCACCATCTTCTCAACGTAGACAGAGGAGGTCACCTGAGAGGTACACTAGATACATGGCCCTTGCTAGGGAATGTGTTAAGACTGAGGCAGCTTCCTTTGAGGAAGCAATGCAGTAGCCAATTTGGGTTGATGCTATGGTGGAGGAGTATGACTCCATAGTTCGTAACAATGTTTGGGATGTGGTTCCGAGACCGGAGAACGAGTTAGTTGTGAGTTCTCGTTGGCTGTACAAGGTAAAGCAAGCTGCTAATGGTAGTGTGGAAAGCATAAGGCAAGATTTGTTTCCCATGGCTTTTCACAGATCGAGGGGATTGACTATGATGAGAATTTTCCTCCTATCGCAAGGTACTCATCTATGAGATCTATGTTGGCACTATCAACATAGATGGGTTGGAAGATCCATCAAATGGATGTGAAGACTGCATTCCTCAATGGCCAGATTGAGGAAGAGGTGTACATAGAGCAGCCGAAAGGTTTTGAGACCTTCGATCGTGAGTCCATGTGTGACGACTCAAGAGAGCATTGTATGGACTCAGGCAAGCACCTCGTGGTTGGTACACTAGGATAGACAACTACTTCACCGGGTTGGGCTTCACAAAGAGTGAAGCGGATGCGAACCTGTACCACATCGTGGTGAAAGGTAAGCTTTTGATCATCGTACTTTATGTTGATGATCTCATATTGACTGGTAATGATCAGTTGATCGTGTCTTGCAAGGAGGACCTTGCAAGAGAATTCGAGGTGAAATACATGGGTCTTGTGCATTACTTCCTTGGCATGGAAGTGTGGCATAAGGATGGGAGTTGTTTGTGTCTCAAGGCAAGTATGCCAACGCAATACTCAGGAGATTCCACATGGAGAAGTGCAAGCCCATGCAGACTCCTCTAGCAGGTAACTGGAGGAAGGAGGTTTCTACTTCAAGGGAAGTGTTAGAGGATACTGTGTACAGGTAGCTTGTGGGTTCACTAATGTACTTAATGAACACACAACCAGAATTGTGCTATGCGGTGAACCAGCTGATTCAAGCGATGGTTTAGCCTACCAAGATGTTTTGGAAGGCGACAAAGCATGTATTGAGATACGTCAGAGGCACATCTCAGTATGGATTATGGTACAAATGGACAGAGGGAGTGAAGCTACAGAGCTTCATTGATGCAGATTGGGAAAGGAGTCCATTGGATCGGAAGAGAAGATCAAGAGGGATTTTCAACCTTGGGTCAGCGACAGTTTCTTGGTACAACAGGAAATAGAGGTCGGTTGCACTCAGCTCAGAAGAGGGAGAATACATGGCTACAAGTCAGGCAACATGTGAGGCCATCTAGATGCAGAAAATCCTAGTTGGTTTGTTTGATCAGAGGATGGATCCAACTGTGATCTATTGTGATAATCAGAGTTGTATCAAACTCTCTAAGAATCCAGTATTTCATGATAGGTCCAAGCACATCGACATCCGATATCATCATCTCAGAGACTGTGTTGTGAGGAGGATCATGTTTCTGCAATATACTTCGCCACCTGCTAAATAAGAGTCCAAAGTCCACCATGACTCCACCTTCTCAACACAGTGAGATTCTCTTTACACCATGCTCCTAAGCATGCTTCCAATCCATACGCATACACTGGGCTTTCATGCCCCTTCTCTAGCGAGTTCCCTCACTCTAATATCACGATGTAAGTCTGCACTTCCGAGAGTGTTATGCTCTCCCACATGCCTTGCATAATTGTGCTCAATGTGTGCATGTATCCAAGCATGCTTCTCTACATACCACCACTAATTCCTTCTTCCTTTTCCCTTTGCATGTTGAATTTTGCAACATGTCCTATGAATCATTGATTGTATGGGTTTTCCATCCATCCCTGTAGACTGCCCCATACTTCTTTTCAATTCTTGCACCATAAATTCCATTAATTCATTAGGGAGATAGGAGGTAAAATTAATGTTGAGCAGAGGCTATCTTAGAGTGAGTTCATACTGATTTGTGTGGACCATTCTCGACAGCATCCACAGAGAAGAAAAAGTATTATGTGATTTTCATTGATGACTATTCTCATAAATGCTGGATTTATTTCATGCAGAAGAAGGACCAAACTTTCACAAAGTTTTGTGAGTTCAAAGCTTTAGTCGAGAAAGAGTCAGCGAAGACGATCAAGGCCTTGAGATGTGAAAACGGTGGAGAATATGTCTCTCAAGAGTTTAAGGACTTCTATGCAGCAGAAGGAATTAAATGAGAGTTGAAGACAGCTCATAACCCACAGTAGAATGGGTTGGTTGAGAGGTAGAGCATAACTATTGTAGGGGCAGCACGAGCAATGTTACATGACCAAGGCCCACCACTTCACTTGTGGGCTGAGGCATGCAACATAACGGTCTATTTGCAGAATAGAAGTGTGCATCACATACTTGGGATGAAGACACCAGAGGAAGCTTTCTCCAGTAAGAGACTAGATGTGGGTCACTTCATGATCTTTGGCTCATCGGTATATTTCCATGTGACAAAGGATGCACGGAAGAAGCTTGAGCCAATAACAGAGTTGGGGATATTTGTGGGGTACACTGATACACCTCATAATATCAGGTGTACTTGCCTACCAGTCGGAGGACAGTGGTTCACAAAGATCTCAAGTTTGATGAGTAGAAGGCCATGCAAGTTTCCCTTAAGAGGGAGCTCCAACTACAGGTTGTGGAGGAACTGTTGGTTCTTAAGGAGGAGGAGTGGAGACATCCACTCAAGTAGAGTCTTGCAGATATGGATGGAAGTTCACAAGAGAAGCTGACAGATCGTTAGACGATGCAAGAGAGAATGTGGGAGCACCATCTTCTCAGCGTAGACAGAGGAGGTCACCTGAGAGGTACACTAGATACATGGCCCTTGCTAGGGAATGTGTTAAGACTGAGGCAGCTTCCTTTGAGGAAGCAATGCAGTAGCCAATTTGGGTTGATGCTATGGTGGAGGAGTATGATTCCATAGTTTGTAACAGTGTTTGGGACGTGGTTCCGAGACCGGAGAACGAGTTAGTTGTGAGTTCTCGTTGGCTGTACAAGGTAAAGCAAGCTGCTAATGGTAGTGTGGAAAGCATAAGGCAAGATTTGTTTCCCATGGCTTTTCACAGATCGAGGGGATTGACTATGATGAGAATTTTCCTCCTATCGCAAGGTACTCATCTATGAGATCTATGTCGGCACTATCAACATAGATGGGTTGGAAGATCCATCAAATGGATGTGAAGACTGCATTCCTCAATGGCCAGATTGAGGAAGAGGTGTACATAAAGCAGCCGAAAGGTTTTGAGACCTTCGATCGTGAGTCCATGTGTGACGACTCAAGAGAGCATTGTATGGACTCAGGCAAGCGCCTTGTGGTTGGTACACTAGGATAGACAACTACTTCACCGGGTTGGGCTTCACAAAGAGTGAAGCGGATGCGAACCTGTACCACATTGTGGTGAAATGTAAGCTTTTGATCATCGTACTTTATGTTGATGATCTCATATTGACTGGTAATGATCAGTTGATCGTGTCTTGCAAGGAGGACCTTGCAAGAGAATTCGAGGTGAGATACATGGGTCTTGTGCATTACTTCCTTGGCATGGAAGTGTGGCATAAGGATGGGAGTTGTTTGTGTCTCAAGGCAAGTATGCCAACGCAATACTCAGGAGATTCCACATGGAGAAGTGCAAGCCCATGCAGACTCCTCTAGCAGGTAACTGGAGGAAGGAGGTTTCTACTTCAAGGGAAGTGTTAGAGGATACTGTGTACAGGTAGCTTGTGGGTTCACTAATGTACTTAATGAACACACAACCAGAATTGTGCTATGCGGTGAACCAGCTGATTCAATCGATGGTTTAGCCTACCAAGATGTTTTGGAAGGCGACAAAGCATGTATTGAGATACGTCAGAAGCACATCTCAGTATGGATTATGGTACAAATGGACAGAGGGAGTGAAGCTACAGGGCTTCATTGATGCAGATTGGGAAAGGAGTCCATTGGATCGGAAGAGAAGATCAAGAGGGATTTTCAACCTTGGGTCAGCGACAGTTTCTTGGTACAACAGGAAATAGAGGTCGGTTGCACTCAGCTCAGAAGAGGGAGAATACATGGCTACAAGTCAGGCAACATGTGAGGCCATCTAGATGCAGAAAATCCTAGTTGGTTTGTTTGATCAGAGGATGGATCCAACTGTGATCTATTGTGATAATCAGAGTTGTATCAAACTCTCTAAGAATCCAGTATTTCATGATAGGTCCAAGCACATCGACATCCGATATCATCATCTCAGAGACTGTGTTGTGAGGAGGATCATGTTGCTGCAATATACTTTGCCACCTACTAAATAAGAGTCCAAAGTCCACCATGACTCCACCTTCTCAACACAGTGGGATTCTTTTTACACCATGCTCCTAAGCGTGCTTCCAATCCATACGCATACACTGGGCTTTCATGCCCCTTCTCTAGCGAGTTCCCTCACTCTAATATCAGGATGTAAGTCTGCACTTCCGAGAGTGTTATGCTCTCCCACATGCCTTGCATAATTGTGCTCAATGTGTGCATGTATCCAAGCATGCTTCTCTACATACCACCACTAATTCCTTCTCCCTTTTCCCTTTGCATGTTGAATTTTGCAACATGTCCTATGAATCATTGATTGTATGGGTTTTCCATCCATCCCTGTAGACTGCCCCATACTTCTTTTCAATTCTTGCACCATAAATTCCATTAATTCATTAGGGAGATAGGAGGTCAAATTAATGTAATGGCTTGGGCTTACACTTAACACAACAACTCTTCCTCCTCAAACTTTTGAATCCATGTCCACTCCTCTAGCCAGTCATTGTTTACATTTCCTCAATATTTACATGAATTACAATTCATAGTGAAGAGGTTTAGAAAAAAGGGATGTCACACTTTTCCCACTCATTTTACAAACAAAATGATATTAACAATTTCATTCCACAAGAAAATTGTTACAAACCAAAATCATAGCTTAAAAGCAAGATAAATATGTAATAAAATTCCACACATTAGGGAATAAATGCTCCAAAAGTATGACATCACCCTTCAAGTGAGCTCAATAAGCCCTCAAAATGTGAGACAAGGGCTAATGAATGCTCTATACTCTAAGAAGTGCCTCAACGATAATGTGAAAGTCATCAAAATTCTCCATGCCAACACGTTGGTGGGCTCCAGTATTGTAGCAATAATGCTACAACTCCAGTAGCTTCCTATCTCTCATTTTATCAACCCGGTAGTTCGTACAAACTTGGAAGCGACGGTGCTGTATGCACAAGTACTAGCTCTTGTCACAGCTGTCACTTGGTCAGCTGGCACAAGTCCGCTAGGGCTCAAGCCAACTTCTATAGGCTCACAGAAGAAGCTTTATGAATGATGGACGGAAGCTAACTAAAAGAAGACTAATCTAGTTGCAGAAAGAAACTGAAAGCTAATAAAGCATGAAAACCCTAGTAAACCCTAATTTGACTAGCTAGACCCTTACAATGCAAAACTGTGAATGAAACTACTAACACTAATGCCATTACTTGCAGTGAACTGAAATACATGCATCTAAGCTACTTGCATCTAAAAAATCATGTTTTTGTATTTTTTCATTAAGTGGTTGGATTTATTGCGATGATGCTTTTGATTAGGGTTTGGTTGTGCATGAGCGGTTGGAATGGAAGGAAAGCATGGGCAAGGTCAGGGTGGCTAAGGGAGGTCCCAGAGGGTCTCCAGTATCAGTCCACAGAAGCCCACCACGTTCAGATGCTCAGCAACCGAGTTTGCAGGTTTCTACAGGAAGTCTGCAGGGGATCCTACAGGAAACTCAGGGGTTTCTACAGGAAGTCTGTGCAATTCTACAGGATGTTTGGCCGTGGAAGTTTTGGGAGATGGTGAAGTGTTGGAGTGGTGTGGAAGGATAGGTGAGATGGAGATGGAGCTGGTGATGGCTCAGGAGCAGAGGAATCAGATGGAGGAAGAGTGCATGTAGTGGTTTGATGGTTGGAAGGATGGGATCAACGAAAGTGTAAGTAAATGGAGCTAAGTGATTAATGGATGAGTTGGAGGGTAGATGAGTTGGACAGAGGCTGAGTAGGTGGATTGAGGAGAGATCAAGAAGAAGAAGAAGAAAGTGGAATGATGAGGAGCAGCGTAAATGAAACAAATGACTTATGCACCCAAAAACGAGAAATTCATTAACCTATGATAACTGTGCTATGAAACCTATGAACATCAATGGAAAACCAAGAAATGAAACTCGTGCATGGAAGTGAAATGTAGAAGTATGGTTCAATGTCAAAAGTGCATGGATGGATCTTCAACGAAAATGTCTATGTTGCAGCTTGCACGGAAATGAGAAGAACTGCGTTTCTTTTTGGTGGTTGGTCATGGACTGCACCCCAATCCCTAACAGAGATGGCAGTGAGCCTTAACAACCTTTTGCTGGAGCTCCAATTTTATAACTATCCTCCTATCGAATCTAAGCAACTGAAACAAATTCACCGTAAACTAATCCTATCTAAGCTCATGAAAAAGACTAAATTAACAAACTGTAAATTCGAATTGCATGTGAAAGTAAAAACTCAAAGTGCTGGAACGAAATGCAAACACATTACAACACCGAGGAGATCTATTGCTCTCAGGTTGGGCCCTAACCTGAGAGCTATAGCTCCCTTAGAAACTCAGAATGAGATCAAAATCTGCCTGCCTTTATTCATAAACGAAAGTCTGATGACATGCCAAAATGGCTTACAAAAGGAACAAAAACCGAGCTAGAGCTCGTACTTCCAAATTACAAGAGTAATACCAAAGTTCAAAAAGCTTCTATCCAATGCTACGGCCTCAGTATTTATGCCAAATGATCATCCAACAGGTGTCCTTGATTTTAGGAGCTCGGCTGTCCAACTGAAGTTTAAACTGCTGATCCTGTAGGACAGTCATAACTGCTGTTCATGTAGAACAGTTATAACCGCTGTTCCTGTAGAACAGTTGGCTGCTTCTAAGCTCGGTGGGGAGATGGATTGGAGCTCGGAGCTATGGTGGGAATCACGAGGAAGGTCCCCAAGACCGTGGACATCCTCTCCTAAAAACCAGCAGTGCCACCTCATTGTCTCCTTGTCTCCTTTTCGTGATCTTTTCTCCCTTTTAATGCCAAAAACCTGAAAGCATCATGCATTAGTCACGTAGATAGAATGTCTACCCTTCTTCCTACAAACAACACGAATAAACCAAGAAATGAATGCATAAGCAATAAAAAATGAATGGTTTGAGCAGAGAAAGTAGGCCAAATGAGCCCAAATTGTACCAAAAATTGGGGCTCATCATCACCCCCCAGCTAAACTATTTGCTCATCCTTGAGCAACTTAGTCCAAATCTTCATCCTTCATTGCTTTCATTGCTTCCCTTGTATCCCAAGGCTCTGTGGTGGTGTCTTCTCTGTGGATATGAAACCCTGCTTTCCTGTTCACCTCTTCCCATTGTTGACTGTCATCTTCCTCTGTATTGCCTTCAGTCAGTCCTAGCAGTAGAGGTGGGCTGAGTTTAAGGCCAATCCAGCTGGCCTGGAGGCTTTGCATGGATTTCTTGTAAATTTCAACCCTTGCCAAAGCTTCCCTCATCCGAATGGGGGTGTGGTACTCTCTGATTTTCAAGCTATGTGCCAGGGTATTCCATCTGCGTGCACATGCTTGGGCAGCACTTTCTCCCAACAACCTTTCCATGTCTTAAAAGTGGGCGATGGCTTGGGCCTGTTGGTCCATAAATCTCAAGGAAGCTGTGGGATCTGTAGCCAACTGTTGGTGGGCTGAGATGAGTGCCACCGGATCCTCTACTTCTGGTCGAATGAACAGTGGTTCACTTACTTCTCGGTTCATGACCGATTTTGCTTCAGCTGCTCTCTGATCCTCATGGTTTAACCATGAGGTGAACGCCATCAATTGCATATCACCCAAGGCAACATTGGGATCCCAGGAGACTTCATTAGGCAAAGCCAAATTGTGGAGGTAAAACTCTGCTAATTTGGCTTTGTCCTCAGACGAACTAGTACTGCACAATTCAGAAAATTGTTGTGGGTTTTGGATATGTGAAATACCTCTTTGTGCCAAGGTGTTGATTTGGAACTGCAACCATTGATCTTTTAAGAACAATCCATAGGATTTTGCAGGTGTTCTGCATTGAATTGCCTCCATGGCCCAACTGGCCATGCAGGCCAATTGTGCTTCCTTTTGTTGCAGCTGTTCTCTTAGGGCTTGCACTTTGATTTTTGTTTGCTGTTCTGTTTCCTGTAGAAGTGTCATTGGACCTTCAAGGCTAGTGGTCATCTCCTTTTTTCCTTCTTGGTCATTTGTGATGTCCTTGGAGAATGTTCCTGCCCCTGCCTTTAGTTCCTGTAGCTGCAATCTCAATTTCTGATTTTCTTCCTGTAGAAGCACACGTTGGCAATTAGCCACATGTTTAGCCATGGTGAATTCACTCCTGACCTCCCTGAGTTGATCTTGTAGAGGGCCTATGTCCGCCACACCCTTTGATTTGGCGATTTGCATCCATGTGTGGGAACAGACTCTTTCTTTCTCTAGTTCAAAAAATAGAGGTACAGTAAATTTCTGCGGTATGATTTTGCCCGCCTCTAAAAAGGTGTAGTATGAATTCAGATTAGGTGAAGGGCTAGGTTCTGGTATATGTTCTCTTTCTATCTCTTCAGGTGGTTCTACCTCACCCTCCCTTGGTGGTGATGAGAGTCCTTCTCCTTCCTTCTTTTCTGTTTCCTGTAACCGGGCCAGAGTATCCTGTAGAACATTTTCAGCTTCCTGTAGCCGCGTTTGTTCAGTCAACAAGTCTAACCTTTCTTGCCACGTATTCTTCTTTGGACTCCCCTTCTCGTAGGTGACTGTGATCCTGGAGGGTGACTTTTCTTTGGGAGAAGCAGGTGTATCTTCGATGATAATCGGGCTGCTGGATTGGGCCTGTGGCTTGCCCGTCTTTATCCTAACACTTCTTCGAGCCTTAAAGTATAGAGGGGTCTCCCTCTTCCTCTTTCCTTTTGGCTTAGGTGGCGTTCTGAGGCCAGCTAATACAGCTGCTGCCTCCCGTGCCAGAATATCCACCTTTCTCTCCTTGGGTTTCACCTTTTCGGGGCTTCCTGTAGAAGCCTGTTTCTGCGATTTCGAGCTTCCTGTAGAAGCCTCTGTCTTTGCTTTTGGGCTTCCTGTAGAAGCCTTTTTCTCAATGGTTTTCAGGCTTCCTGTAGAAGCCTTTGTTTGTGTTTTCAGGCTTCCTGTAGAAGCCTGTTTTTGCTTTCCTGTAGACACAGGTGTCTCCACCTCTGCTTGCTTGCCCGCCTGAGTTTTGCTTTTTACTTTGGTTGTAGGTGCTGTTGAGGTACTTGGGCTGACGTGGACCACCTCAGCTTTGTCCATTCTGCTCTTCATCCTCTTTTCCCTTGCTGACAGGATAGGTGTGCCACCTTTTTCTGTGTCCTCCTTTTCCTCATGCTTCTTCCCTTGTTCTCTCTTCTATACTGTTGTCGGGGTCTCTTGGCCTTCTTCTCTCTGTTCCTCGGCCACTGCTTCTTGTTCCTCACTGCTGGAGGAACCCGTTTCTTCGATCAACATTTTAATGTCCCCATCTCTTTTTAAATTCCGGAAGGATTCCCATGAGAGGGGGACCTTATATGAGTGCAATGCATCTTCCACAAGAAGCTTGATCAACCCATGGTGGGCTATCTGATCTGGTATTCCCTCTTTCAGCTTTGTAGCACACTCCATTAGAGACTGCAGGAGGTAATAAGGGATGCTCATTTTTTGTTCTACAGGAAGGTCAATTCAGTGCCTCAACTTAGTGAGCAGTCGAAAGTGATATGCATACACGATGCTGAAACGACCTTCACAAGTAATATATTTCATTATTTGCAAACTGACTTCATTCCAAGGTGGCAACAGGCTCGTTCTTCGCACCCCGTTTTTGTCCTCCGAGAATTCTTCCTCAGGTGGAAAGAATTCTTTCTTTGCCTGCTGACTCAGCTTTCTCTCCTCTTTGTCCCACGGCAGACCCATAGGAAGTTCTGTGATCCGACTGATATGTTCTGGGGTGAGCTTGAGGCTTAGACCTATGAAGTTTACTGTGGCCAGTGTCTGGGATTTAGGCTTCAGAGCCTGCAAGAATTCTTCGGCTACTTCATCATCGTAACCCTGCAGCTTATCACAAAAAGGCATCCATTGTGCTCTGGTGAAGAGCTCTACCACTGTCGGGTTTCTCCTTAGTTTAGTTGAATCAGTGGGTTCCCGTCTTATAAACCCACCCGGCATGATGAACACGGTCGTTTTAATTAAAGGTGGCAAATGCAAAAGAGATTTGGTCTATTAAGGTAGAGCATGCATATAATCCACAAAATTCAACACAGTCTACTTATACTGACATCCTGTAGAACGATAGCATAGGCACAGCAAACAACAATTCCACCAATATCTTTATGACCCGACTGTGGGCGATGGTCTTGCCACTTCTACTAACCAGTTGCATGAGAGTTCAGGGTTACCTCTTTAGTTGGCCACCTTTTTCGTGAGGCACCCGCTTCCTTGTAGAAGATTGCGTTCCTGTAGACTGCGTTCCTGTAGACTACGTTCCTGTAGAACTGCATTCCTGTAGAACTGCGTTCCTGTAGAAACAGTGCACAATTCTCGGGGAGGACTGTAGTCGGCCCGCGTTCAAGGCGTGCTTCACCGGCGTTCTGGTAGCCAATAGCTCGACGTATCAAAGTGTAGAGGAGATCAGAATAGCCACCCGAGTTTGAAGTGTTGGATGATAAATGCATGCGCATGATCTAGCCGATTAGATTTTGAATCGGTGCAATCCGTGGCGCGGGGGATGAGCTGTCCCCACCGGACCGTTGGGCGACGTCATCCGTCATCCGCCTATGTATTCACTTGCTACCGCATCCATTCCCATAGATTTACCGCCGCCTTTTCCTGTTAATCTCATGCTCTGACGAGAGTGTTCTCACGTGCGTGCCGTTCATTCTCCTTGTCATGGCCGCCACCCAAACATCCAATTACACTTTAACTAGCCGACGTGGCCAGTCGACTGGCCATACGGCCGCTCAACCATTCAATTTTACGCTTTGCAAACAATTTCAAAGTAAGATTCATGCGATTTGATGGAAGGAAGGGTTGAGACACTTACCTGCGTGGCTGCACACGATTTTTCAGTTCTTGGACGATGGTGAGTGGATCTACCTGCTGCATGCGACTTACACAGACCCGGAGGCTTGTGGTTACAGGTTGCCAACGATGGAGTGGATGTTTTGCTTGCATGCGCCCGCGTTTCATTTCAGATGGCGGTGCTGTGAATGGTATCCACTCGAGCAGGATGAACTATTACAGGATTCCCGCGAGGTGTCTCGTAACAGTCCTTTCTCCTTGGGTGCATGCTGCACGATGGAGGTTCTGGCTTTTCAATCACGATCCCGGAGCTCTTGATGCATGTGGTATGAGATCCCAGCATTTGTTTAACTTTGGAAATGGCTTTCCCCGCAAGAACTCATTGATCTTCTTTGTTTGTGCAGGGACTTGGTCACATGTCGACAAGGATGGTGGAGCAAGGTGACAGCAATGTGCAAGTGTGCCAACAGAGGCTTGCATGCATCCATACCAATCCATAGTCACTAAATCTTCTTTTAAGATGAATTCTGGCCGTCCAAAACTCCTACAAGAATTTTCCTGTAGAACACAGAGCTTCCTGTAGAAAGTCTGCACTTTCCTGTAGAAAATCCGCGCCTTCCTGTAGAAAGACTGCACCTTCCTGTAGAAAGACAGCATCTTCCTGTAGAAGATTCAAACCATGATAAAATTGCACATACCTTGAAAAAAACATGGGTACTCTTGGAGGAGGTGCTGGTGAGGTTCCTTGACAGCATGATAAGGACCCTTGGCTGTGAGTTGAAGGGCTTCCTCTTCTCCATAGAGCATCTGCAACCTGCATGCAATTTTACCATATTTTGCTTATTGAGTTTTTTTTTTCTTTTTTCTCTTTTTTTTTTTGAAAGATAACAGGGGCGCCTCAAAGAGGTTTTCACCCGTGCCATCTGCCCTGAGCGCCTCAGAGAGGTTTTCACTCAAGGATCTTTTTCAACCTTTTCTCTTTTTTTTTTTTGAAAGACAATAGGGGCGCCTCAATGAGGTTTTCACCCCTACTACCTACCTTGGGCGCCTCAGAGAGGTTTTCACCCAAGGATCTTTATTTATTTATTTATTTATTTTATATCCCTCAGGGTATGCCAAAAGCAGAGGCAGAACCCTTCTCTATGACCAATACAGATTTCTCCATAGTTTTGATGAACTCCTGTCTTGAGAGGGGTCTCCTGTAGATCTTCAATCGATGCCCATTGACAAGCATGGGAATGGCTTCCTCATCAATGGTTCGAATGAGGACAGATCCATTGTCATGGCATTTCTCCACTGCATATGGTCCTAGCCATCTGGTTCTCAGCTTCCCCTTGAAATCTTTGTATCTTGAGTCATACAACAAAGCCCAATCTCCAGGCTCAAATTGCTTGTCATGGAGATGTTGGTCATGCCACACCTTTCTCTGAAGTTGAACCACTTCTGAGTGAAGGAGGGCCTGCATTCGGTGCTCATCCAGGCCATTCAGCTGCAGCAGCCTTTCTTGTTGTGCATGGCTGAGATCTAGATCCAGCTGAGCTGCCATCCTCAAAGTGTTGTATTCAAACTCAATGGACAGCAAAGCTCTCTTCCCATAGACCAGCTCATACGGTGTGAAGTCGGTGGTGGTCTTCCAAGTGGTGTTGTAAGCCCATGTGGCTTCAACCAGGCGATCTGCCCAGTCCTTTCTGCTGCTGCTCACCACTTTAGTCAAGATCCCTTCTAATGATCTGTTGGTGACTTCCACCTGCCCATTTGCTTGAGGGTGATAAGGGGTGGAAGTCCTATGCTTGATCTTGTGATGAGCTAGGAGATCTTCAACCAGGTTGGAGGTGAACTGGCTCCCTTTATTGGTGACCAGCTCTCTTGGATAGCCAAACTTATAGAAGATGTTCTCTCTTAGGAACTCGGCCACCTTTTCTTCTGTTGCTGCTTTGATTGCTTTGGTCACTGCCCACTTTGTCAAATAGTCAGTACACACAATGATGTAAGTCCTTTGCCTCGAAGAGGGGTTGATTGGGCCCACAAAGTCCATGCACCACTTCTCAAATGGCTCAAGAGTCACTTGAGGTTGGAGAGGCATCTCCTCCCTTTGGGTCGGTTTCCCCATTCTTTGGCATTGGTCACACTGACTGACATATCTTCTGACATCTTGATGAAGTGTGGGCCAATAGTATCCTGCCTGCAGGATTTTGAAGGCAGTTCTCTTTGCTGCAAAATGTCCTCCACAAGGCCCATCATGACATGTGAGGAGGATATCAAAGACTTCCTCCTCCCTTACACAACGCCTTAAGATCTGATCGGGGCCAAGCTTGAACAGATTGCCCCCGATCCAAGTGAATGAGGCACTTTTTCTGATGATTCTGCTCTTCTCTCTGGAAGATAGGTGTGGAGGGAACTGTGCTGAAACAAGATAGTTTGCTATATCAGCAAACCATGGAGAGAGTACCGAAATAGCAAACAGATGTTCATCAGGCATCTGGTCATCGACCGTTCCATCCTCATCTGCAGACAAATCCAATCTAGATAAAAAGTCAGCAACAACATTTTCTCTACCTGGTTTGTCAACAATGGTCAAATCAAACTGCTGCAATAAAAGTAACCATCTAATAATACGAGCATTCACATCTGGTTTGTTCATTAAATATCTAATAGCAGCATGGTCAGTATGTACAAAGGTCTGGTAACCAGTAATATAATGTCGGAACTTGTTCAATGCATGGACCACAGCCAAGAATTCTTTCTCGGTTACAGTGTAATTCAGCTCGGCCTTGGACAAGTTTTTGCTAACAAAGTAAATGGCATATGGAAGTTTCTGCTCAACTTGTCCTAAAGTTGCACCTATGGCTTTGTTCGAGGCATCAGTGTGGATGTGGAAAGGTAGGGCCCAGTTTGGACCTCTCAGGATTGGGGCTGACACCAGCTTGTCCTTTAATTCATTTAAAGCCCTCTGACAATCGTCAGTCCAATTAAACTCCACATCTTTTGTCAATAGGCCAAACAATGGCGAGGCTAGCTTGCTGAATTCTTTAATGAATCTCCGGTAGTATCCTGCTAATCCCAAGAAACTCGGACATCCCTGACCTTTTGAGGAGGTGGAACCCTCTTGATGAGAGAAATTTTGTTAGGATCCACCTGCAATCCTTGGCAAGAAATGGTATGGCCTAGCACGGTCCCTTCAGTCATTAGGAATTCACATTTTCAGGACTAAGGGACAAGTTCATCTCGGTGCATTTGGTTAGGACTTTTCCCAGGTTGGACAATGCTTCCTGGAAGTTGGCCCCATAAGGAGTAAAGTCATCCATATAGATTTCTACTACATCATGGACCAGCTCCGAGAAGATGCTCAGAACAGCTCTCTGAAAGGTAGCAGGAGCATTGCATAGCCCAAAGGGAAGGACTCGATAGGCAAAGGTACCCCAAGGACAAGTGAAGGTGGTCTTATCTTGGTCTTCCGGGCTGATTTGGATTTGGTTGTACCCGCTAAACCCATCCAGGAAAGAGAAGAATTTCTTTCTTGCCAGTCCATCCAACACTTGATCTATGAAAGGTAGAGGGAAATGGTCCTTCTTGGTAGCTTTGTTCAGTTCACGGTAGTCCACACAGATTCTCCATTTCCCATTTTTCTTGGGAACCAACACTAGAGGGGACACCCATTCACTATCTGAGATGGGGTAAATGAATCCGGCATCCAACAGTTTTTGCAATTCTTCCTTGACAATGTCCTTAAGGGCTGGATTCATTCTCCTCTGAGGTTGCCTAACCGGTTTACAATCCTCTTTGATGTATATATGATGGATACAGACCGAAGGATGGACTCCTTTCATTTCCTTATAGCCCCAAGCGAAGGCATCAAGGTGGTTGGCCAACAGACTACACATCTCCTTTTCCTGGGAAGGAGATAGGGAGGAGCTGATCTTCAATGCTTTCTCAGGGCTGAACTCCACATTGTTGACTCTGGGAGTAACAGGGTTGGTTGTACAAAGATCCACTAGGGTGCTAGCTTGGGCATCCTCCACCAACTTCTCTAAGGGTAGTGCACTGGAAGGTGGATTCTGGATCAAGGTCTCGATCAAGTCATCCTCGGTTGGGGGGTCTCTTCTAGTGGCATCTAAGGTGCACAAAGGTGCTGAGTACACCTCGTCTTCCTCTCCTTCTTCCAACCAGAGTGGTAAGTCATGCTCTAAGGAGGGTTGGGCAGGAGGGTATAGGACTAGCTGCTTGGACATGGGACCATTTTTGATGGTCATGTTTCCTGCACGACAACTTATGTAAGCATCTGCAGTAGCTAACCAAGGCCTTCCCAAAATGAGAGGATATCCAGTAAGCTTGGCCTTTGGTTGCAGAACCAGGAAGTCTGCAGGGTATTCCCAAGAGTCAATAGAGACCAAGACATCCTCCACAATCCCTTCGGGAGTCACGGTGGAGCGATCTGCTAATTGCAGTACTGTCGAGGTCTTCCTCAAGGAACCCTGAAGATTAAGATTAAGCATGGTATCCCTGGTCATCACATTAATGGCAGCCCCCTGATCGATCAAGGTGTGAGGTATAATGGTGCCATTGATGTGAACATCTACTACAGGACTTCCAGGATCTAGGTACTTTGGGCACATGACTTGACCTAACATAAGGTCAGACAGTTGTCCTATGACATTGATAGTTGAGGCATCTTTCTTCCGTCTGCCTGGGTGTTTGAAACACTTCTCCCTAACCATCTTGTTGTATATTGGCACATCCTTGATGGCTTGGAGAAGTGGTATTTTTACACACAACTGCTTGAGCTCACCCAGAAGCTCATCCTCCTCTGGGTTGGGTTGTGTGGTGGCTGTTAGTCTCTCAGGAAAGGGTGGAATAGCCTTTGGTTCACTTTCCTGTTTATCTTCCTCATCCTCTGGGGGAGGAGGTTGGCGATCTGGTAGAGTCTTTCCAGATCGAAGATTGATCTCCTGGATCTCCACAGCATAGGTAGGGCATGAGGTTTCCCCAGTGTATACCTGTTGGGCCTGTCTATTGTTGGGGTTCGGGTTCGGTTGAGCAGGCATTTGAGGTTGCCTTGGAGGAGCAGGAGGTAATGGCTGAGGTTGAACTGGTGGTGGAGGCAAGATGGCAGGAGGAGTGTTGTATTGGGGCCTCCACCCTGACTGAGGTGCATTCCATTGAGGCTGTGGCTGGGCATGTGAGTGGTATGAATGAGAAGTAGGTTGAGTGGGGTACTGAGGTGGATAAGACCATGGAGGAGGCATGGACCATGAAGGATGAGCAAGGGGACCACAGGAAGGTATAGGAGTCGATTGGTTGGGGCTGTAATAAGCTTGAGATGCCCCTTGCATCCCCTGCTGATAAGGTCTAGATCCCTGTGGCCTCCTTTGGTTGAGGTAATAGAGAGGCTCTGTGGGAGCTTCTGTCCCTTGGTACATGGCTTTAAACCCAGGTAAGGTTGGAAACTGATTTGTGGGATGGTCCTCCTCACAAACGAAACACACTTCAACCGAATGCAATGGACATTCGTTCTTAGGGTGCCTCCTTGTGCACCTAGGGAAGAAGACAGCCAAGGCTCTCTCAGCCTCTTCTTTCTTTTGCTGAATCCTGAATGTGTCAAGCTGCATGGCAATGGTTTGTCTCACCTCACTCTTAAGATCTTCTAATTGATTTGCAAGCTCATGTTTAGAGAAAGGGACACTAGTTGAGAGGTGGTTTCCTCTACCTCGTTTCCGAGCTGCCCTGGAGTGGTTTCTAAACACAGTATTGATGTCCTCATAAGGCAGTTGGTAAATGTCCCCCCCAGCTAACATGTGAAGGGTATCTAAGAGGTCTTCAGGGACTCCTCGGAGCAGGACCAACTTGAGGGATTCAGGGTCAAGTGTGCACCTGGCCCGCTTATAGCTTAGTTGGAACCTCTCCTCATAATCCTCTAAGGACTCATCATTTCCCATGGACATCTGAAAGATTTCCCCCTTTGTTTCCTTGGACCTACAGTAATCCTGGTACTTGGTGTTGAAAGCTTGCTGCATCTGAGCCCAAGTGGTGATACTATTCCCAGGTAAGCCCATGAACCAGCGTAGTGCTGCATCCTTAAGAGTGGAAGGGAAAAGTTTCAACTTTTGCTCGTCTTCAGTATAGTCATAGGTTCTACAAAGGACAGCAAACTCAAACAGGAAGGTATCTGGATCTTCAGTGGTCAGCCCATGGAAGTGAGGTAAGGCGGAGGGGCTAATGTTCTTCATTTTCATCTCTCCATTGGTCTCTCGGATGGGAAAGGCACCTTCTATTCTCTCATCTTCTCTTCTATTGTCAGCCATAGCTTCAGATGGAGTGCTCTCTAACTCTTCTTCTACTATAGGGTCTTTGAATATCTCAGGATGTTCACCTATAGGTTCTCTTGGGTCACTGTCACCAAAGAAGAGAGAAGGGTGACTCAGTGATGTGGTGGGGGTGTTTGGTAGGAATTTGCCTGATCTATCTTGGTTCCTACGAGGCATGAAATGGAAAAGACTTTCTTTTTCTTTTGATTGCTTTTGCTTTGCTTTTCTTTTGGTACCTGCAAAACTGAGATAGATTGATCTACAACTAACTATGAAAGATGCGAAATTAAACTGAAAGCAGGAAAGAACTAATCTACTTTGCTCAAAGGAAATTGCAAGAATGGAAATGCTAGTCTACGCTTGCAGAAAGGAAATTCTAATCTAGGAAAGCAGGAAATGCTAATCTATGAAAGCAGGAAATGCTAATCTATGCTACTTTTGCAGAATGGAAATGAAGCAAACTACTTAGCAGAAGGCAAGAGTAAGAAAGTAGAAGAAAAGCAACAATTACTAATACTCTGACGCTTCCCCAGCAACGGCGCCAAAAAGATGGTGGGCTCCAGTATTGTAGCAATAATGCTACAACTCCTGGAGCTTCCTATCTCTCATTTTATCAACCCGGTAGTTCGTACAAACTTGGAAGCGACGGTGCTGTATGCACAAGTACTAGCTCTTGTCGCAGCTGTCACTTGGTCAGCTGGCACAAGTCCGCTAGGGCTCAAGCCAACTTCTATAGGCTCACAGAAGAAGCTTTATGAATGATGGACGGAAGCTAACTGAAAGAAGACTAATCTAGTTGCAGAAAGAAACTGAAAGCTAATAAAGCATGAAAACCCTAGTAAACCCTAATTTGACTAGCTAGACCCTTACAATGCAAAACTTTGAATGAAACTACTAACACTAATGCCATTACTTGCCGTGAACTGAAATACATGCATCTAAGCTACTTGCATCTGAAAAATCATGTCTTTGTATTTTTTCATTAAGTGGTTGGATTTATTGCGATGATGCTTTTGATTAGGGTTTGGTTGTGCAGGAGCGGTTGGAATGGAAGGAAAGCATGGGCAAGGTTAGGGTGGCTAAGGGAGGTCCCAGAGGGTCTCCAACATCAGTCCACAGAAGCCTACCACGTTCGGATGCTCAGCAACCGAGTTTGCAGGTTTCTACAGGAAGTCTGCAGGGGATCCTACAGGAAACTCAGGGGTTTCTACAGGAAGTCTGTGCAATTCTACAGGATGTTTGGCCGTGGAAGTTTTGGGAGATGGTGAAGTGTTGGAGTGGTGTGGAAGGATAGGTGAGATGGAGATGGAGCTGGTGATGGCTCAGGAGCAGAGGAATCAGATGGAGGAAGAGTGCATGTAGTGGTTTGATGGTTGGAAGGATGGGATCAACGAAAGTGTAAGTAAATGGAGCTAAGTGATTAATGGATGAGTTGGAGGGTAGATGAGTTGGACAGAGGCTGAGTAGGTGGATTGAGGAGAGATCAAGAAGAAGAAGAAGAAAGTGGAATGATGAGGAGCAGCGTAAATGAAACAAATGACTTATGCACCCAAAAACGAGAAATTCATTAACCTATGATAACTGTGCTATGAAACCTATGAACAGCAATGGAAAACCAAGAAATGAAACTCGTGCATGGAAGTGAAATGTAGAAGTATGGTTCAATGTCAAAAGTGCATGGATGGATCTTCAACGAAAATGTCTATGTTGCAGCTTGCACGGAAATGAGAAGAACTGCGTTTCTTTTTGGTGGTTGGTCATGGACTGCACCCCAATCCCTAACAGAGATGGCAGTGAGCCTTAACAACCTTTTGCTGGAGCTCCAATTTTATAACTATCCTCCTATCGAATCTAAGCAACTGAAACAAATTCACCATAAACTAATCCTATCTAAGCTCATGAAAAAGACTAAATTAACAAACTGTAAATTCGAATTGCATGTGAAAGTAAAAACTCAAAGTGCTGGAACGAAATGCAAACACATTACAACACCGAGGAGATCTATTGCTCTCAGGTTGGGCCCTAACCTGAGAGCTATAGCTCCCTTAGAAACTCAGAATGAGATCAAAATCTGCCTGCCTTTATTCATAAACGAAAGTCTGATGACATGCCAAAATGGCTTACAAAAGGAACAAAAACCGAGCTAGAGCTCGTACTTCCAAATTACAAGAGTAATACCAAAGTTCAAAAAGCTTCTATCCAATGCTACGGCCTCATTATTTATGCCAAATGATCATCCAACATGTGTCCTTGATTTTAGGAGCTCGGCTGTCCAACTGAAGTTTAAACTGCTGATCCTGTAGGACAGTCATAACTGTTGTTCCTGTAGAACAGTTATAACTGCTGTTCCTGTAGAACAGTTGGCTACTTCTAAGCTCAGTGGGGAGATGGATTGGAGCTCGGAGCTATGGTGGGAATCACGAGGAATGTCCCCAAGACCGTGGACATCCTATCCTAAAAACCAGCAGTGCCACCTCATTGTCTCCTTGTCTCCTTTTCGTGATCTTTTCTCCCTTTTAATGCCAAAAACCTGAAAGCATCATGCATTAGTCACGTAAATAGAATGTCTACCCTTCTTCCTACAAACAACACGAATAAACCAAGAAATGAATGCATAAGCAATAAAAAATGAATGGTTTGAGCAGAGCAAGTAGGCCAAATGAGCCCAAATTGTACCAAAAATTGGGGCTCATCACACGTCATGCCCAAAAGTACCCTATGTCACCCTTATAAGAGGAAAATGAGTGATCTGGCACCAGATATCTCAAACATTTGGGCTCCAAGATGATTTACAAGCTCTCCCTTGTCATCTCAAGGATGACCATCATCATCTCGACTATGGATAAAATGATTCCCATCAAACAATGTCAAGGCCAGCCTAGGGGCATCCTAGGTCCAGTGGGAACATCACCAATACCTCCAACACTAAGCATAATGAGTTCAATGTTTCAACATCTGGAGGTTTCTTGAGGTTGAATCATAATGTCCTCAAATAGCCCGACATTATGCTCTAGGTAGGAAATGTGGCACCATCAAATTCAATCTCTCTCTCTCTCTCTCTCTCTCTCTTTGGATCATAAAAAAATTGTCGCTTTACAGAGGAGGTGGGGAAATCACCTCTAGAAAATAAATCAAGGCCATTAATCATCAATATAAGAAATATTTTAATTAATTAGTATAATAATGATGAGTGGTGAGAACTTACCTTTAGAATCAAGAATTAGCTTACTTGTAATTTCAAAACCATTGCATTACTCTGATCCAACGGATCTACTCTCCACCAACTATAGGATTAGTTACACTATTTCTTTCTACATCTGGCCAACCCAATCCCCCAATCACCTACCTATTCTAGTGAATCTTTCCTCCCAGAATTGTCGTCAGAAAGGAATGCCTCACATCCTCCTTCTCGTCCATTAAATAGAATATTTTTTCCAAAAATGGAAGGAAAATATTCATTTACATAATCCATGTATCATCATGCATATTTTTATTTTTTTTGTCTTAATTTTTTCTTAACTTAGTTTTTTCATAATTTACTCTTTCATATTTTATTCTTTACTTTTTATTACTTGGGTTTTCTATAAATTCATTCTTACTATTTTTATAGTTTCCTTTATTTATTTATTTTGAACTTCACTTTATTATTTATTTATTAATTATTGTTTTCATTCTTCTTCTTATTATTATGTTGATAATATGGGGGAGACATTACAACCCCTATTTCTTGATGGATGGTTTAGCGATAACATAGATAGTGCATGATCTAATATATTGGTGGATACCCTGTAGAAGCTTTGGCTAGTAGAAATACTTTTGAAGCACTACTACAACTTTCTCCACACCAAAGTACCATGCCACCTGACTATAATGTACCTCTCATATCAAATTGGCATGCTCACTTGAAGGAACACAAAGGTGGCCAAAGTAGCACAAAAGCACATCCTACAAGTGGAAGTATAAAACTTGTTTACTTGCAATCAACATTTGGTAAGGGGTAGTGAAGTCAAATTCATTATTGTATAATTATAGCCACACAGAGGTCTCATTCCCATAAGAGTTAAGAAATTTGGTTAGTTCCACAATTGGGAGCTGACTAAGGAAGTCTGTGACATCATTTGTGCTACCCTTCTTATATTTGATGTTCAAGTGGATTCGTTACAAATATGTAGACCATTTCTAATTATGGTCATTCTATAACTTTCCTTGTGTCTACATGAATTGTGGAGGCTTGTGATCAATGTGGATGATCGTCTCCTTTCTCAAAATATAATGGTTCCATTGTTGGCATTCCTGCACGATGGAGTACATCTTCTCCTGCACAATGGAGTACATCTCCTTTTCAGATGTGGGATATTTTCAAATAGTATCAAAGAGTGTTTCACTGTGATAAGCCACCAAATGCCCATATTGAGTGAGGATTTCATTGATATTTTAGTAGAAGACATATGTCTGAATATAAAATGGACATTGTAGGTTTGATATTGTGAGTACTAGTCCAGATTGAATGCGGTGTTTTAAATACTCGAATTATTTCTATTGTGACTCAAAATAGGAAAAAATTGCTTTATCTCAACCCTTGTTCACTTGACTTAAGGACAAAGTCATATGAGAGAACCCCAACAAGAATCTTTAGTAGAAGTTAGCAAGGACAAAAAAGCCATGGATCTATGTTAGATTTTTTGGTGCTAGCCAATATTGAATGACATGGATCTTGGTTGGGTCCACATGCACCCCATGTCCATCCACAATGTATCCCAAATATTGAATTATCTACATCCTAAATGGTAATTTCTTGAATTTGCATACAATTTGTGTTATCACAAGGTGTTGAGGACCCACTGAATGTGTTGCAAATGTTTATCCCAAGTTATACTAAGGATAATTATCTAGGAGGATCCTAAAAGTCCAAACTTTAAAAGTCCCCGAAACTTAGCGAAACCTATCTCAAATTGAAGAGCTCGTTATTCTAAATCCAACAGTGTGAATGCCACCTCTATTCGACATTGTATGTGAAAGTTATGGCTTGCTAAAGTATTTTTGAAACAACTATTTTTTTTGCAAGAAGGACCCACAGGTTGCCATGTGGCACTAAGGTCACCAATACGAAATCTGACATCATATGTACAGATGCTAATGTCAGCAATGCGACATGGTAGTATGGTTATCAGGGATCCAATCAAGAGGCAACACATAGCAAGTGACATCAACATGACATCAGCAACCAAGTCAACAATACAGGCGAATCATAATGCACCACATGATACCTGATCAACATCCATACGATTTTCTTAATGAAGTGAAAATTTTCACCTTTGCATCTAACATAATTAACCAAATTGTCGCTTAATTAATTTTCCCAATGACCCTTAAAAATTCAGTGGGAAAAAACTGGTGGTTGTGCACATTGAATTAAAAAAAATATTAACGGTTAGTAAGCGGTCAAACCCCAACAACCTAGCTGGATATCACATATATAATGGTACCAGCAGGTGTTGAACCCACCCAACAATTTCGCCAGCCGATCCATGGGCGATACCAAACCAATGGTCATTTAATGTATTATTAACGATGCCAATAAAAACAACGACCAAGCACCAAGTTAACACGCCTGACAGGAATCGAACCTGGGTCTCCTAGTGACCATTTTGAATGGCCACCAATGTGCCACTGAGGCAAACTTTGGTAGTTCTTCCCCTCCAAAATTATTTGACCTTCATTATTGTGAAGTACTGGGGGAGGAGGCCGCGTGGCGGAGAGAAAGAGAGAGCAAACCTACGGAACCCTACACTAGCTGGAAAAATGCCCCTCTTGGGTACATTTTTCAAGAATATTCTTGAATATTGTAGGGAATATTCCCTAGAGAGAATCTTACAAGGAATCTAAGAGATTCCCTAGAGCTCTATAGGTCACCAGCATAGAACTAGGCCAACTTTATAGTCAAATTTCATGAAATTTTTCCATGAATCCAATTGTGCAGTCCATTTCTTTAGTAGAGCTTTGTATTTTTAGGCCATCCCCAAAAGTGGAAGTATAAGGTGTAAATTTGAATTGTATGTATTTTTTATTTCACTGAAGATTATTGAAAGAGGCCTTCCCACTTTGAGCAAGGCATGGTGTCGTAGCCCACATCGGGTGAACTCTGTAATCAGGATTTGTGTATATTTATCTTTATGGTTACCTACGTTTTTCTTCTTCTTTTATGTGTATACATTGATGGTTATCGTTCTCTTTTATATGCAATTATGAATGCATCATTGAAGTAAAAATATCCATATCAATTTTGGTACCAGGGTGGTTCTTCTGTTTATGTGGATTGCAAGTGTGTGATAACGAGGGAAAAACTCCAAAAGGGTGAGAGTAAACTTAAATCCTTTGATCTAGAAGAAGGGCGTGAAACATGAAGAAAGAAAATTGTAGATCAAGAAGCTCAGTTGGAGGAAGAGAGAAATTTTTGCAAAAACTTTTATAGCATGGTCAACAAAGTTGACAAAATGTTTGTAGAGTATGAGAAGACAATGGCGAAACAGGAGAAGAAAAAACCAGATGATCAACAAGGAGAAGGAGGAGAGCCTTCTGAACCCCCTTCTCCATCTTCCAATGAAATTTCTTCTTCTTCCTATTCTCATCATTCTTATAGGCATCATAAGAATACTTATAAAAATCATTTTTTTAAGTTTGATGTAAATTTTGATATTCCCATGTATAATGAAGAATGCAGTGCAGATAAGTTAAACAATTGGGCCATGAAGATTGAAGTGTATTTCCAGATATAGCAGATTAAGGAAGATGAATCCAAGGTCAAATTAACATATCTTCGGTTGAGTGGCACCACTCTTGTCCAGTGGGAGAGAAAGCTTCGGAAAGGTAGTAAAAATGTGGGTAAAATTCTTTCCTCCTGGTATAATTTCGTTTCTGCATTGAAAGATCAATTCTATCCTTTCGGTTCATTGGTAAAAGGATTTTATGGAATGGAAATATTTGAGGAATGATAAGCGCCAAAGTGTGTAAAGTTTTACATAAGAATTTAGAAAACAAGCTTTAAAATTAGGCATTCCATTAGATTCACCTAAGGTTGTAACGAAGTATATTGGTGCATTACATAGTTATATCAGGCATTCTTTATTATTGTTTGAACATACTACTATTGATGTGAATAGTGTGAAGGAATCCACTTTGAAAGTAGGGGGGAGTATGTACAGAGAAACTATGCACAGAAGGCAGCACAAGCAAGAAAAAATGAAGAAAATCCATCTTGTACTCATTTTTAGAAAGAAGGGCATGATGAGGAGCATTGCTAGAAACTACATCCGGAATTGAGGACAAAGAGGAATGGCATAAAAGAGAAGCAGAGGATGGTAGCCACTGTGCAGTCTAAGAATAAGATTCAGAGGATGAGGAGAAGATCACAGCTGCATGATTTGTAGGTGTTGGACCATTTGACCCAGGATCTGACTCAGGTGATGAGATGAATATTGAAGCTCTTGGGATTGCAAGTGATGGACCTATTTACTTGGTTTCTGATTCAGGCGATGAAATGAATATTGTAGCAGATGTTGTTTCAAATATTAAGAGAGCACCGAAAATTTCATAACTCCACGAACTTGAGGAGAAAAACCAAAGCATTCAAGTAGAGAATGCCAGAAAATATTAGATGTTTTGAAGGAAAATATAGTTCCAACACCTATTATAGTATTCCCTGATTGGAAGAAAAAATTCCATGTCCATGTGGATGCATCTTGCATAGCATTAGGAGTAGTTTTAACCCAACCAGGCATAGGGGATATCGACCATCCGATTGTATTTGCGAGAAGAAAGATGTCTAAGGCAGAGAATAATTATTCAACCATGGAGCACAAAGGGTTAGCGATGGTATATGTGCTCCGGAAATTCAAGCATTATTTGTTGGGTGCACAATTCAAAATGTATACACACCACTCAACTTTGAAGTACCTAGTCAATAAGCCTGTGTTGGCAGGGGGTGTGGAATTTTTAGGTGGTTACTGTTATTTCAGGTGTATGAATTTGAAGTAATTGTGAAGCCAAGGAGATTAAATGTTGGACCCAATCACCTTTCGCGGATTGAAAATGCCGAAGAACCTACAAGTCTTGATGAAGTATTTCCTAATGCGCAACTCTTTTCTATGGCCATTACAGATGAACATTTGCAGATATCATCCAATTCCTGTCTACAGGTGTAGCCCCTGAAGGATATATCATGCAACAAAAAAAGGAATTGGTGGTCAAGGCTACAGATTTCTTCGTAATTGCAGGGCACTTGTATAAGATGGGGTCGTATGAAGTTTTGCACAGGTATATACTGGATCATGAAAGACAAAGTATCCTTGCTAAAGTACATGGAGGAATTGCTGGAGGAAATTATGTTGGAAGAGCGACTCCACAGAAGATCCTATGAGTTGGGTTGTGGTGGCCAATTGTGCACAAATATTCCAAGGATATTGTAGGGCACGTGATGTCTGTCAGAAGATCGGTAAGCCATCGTAAAGGGATGAATTGTCTCTGAACCCACAAGTCTCATTACATGTATTCGACAAATGGGAAATAGATTTTGTGGGACCTATTCAACCACTGGGAAGGAAGACAGGAGCACGCTACATCATCCTAAGGACAAAATATTTAACTAGGTGGGCTGAGGAGTAGCCCATGAAGTATTGCAGCTCAGCTACAACTGTGAACTTTATATTTGAGTATGTTCTGTACAGGTTTTGTTGTTCTAAGATTTTAATGAGTGACATGGGTTCGCATTTCCTGAATGAAATGATTGTTGTTTTTCTCAAAGAATTCCAGATGTATCATCAGAAAATCACAACATACCATCCTCAAGCAAATGGAATGGTTGAATCTTTCAATAAGATCCTAGAGAATGCTTTGACGAAGATCTGTAATGCCAATAGGAATGATTGGGATTTGCGCATACTAGCTATTCTTTGGGAATATAGAACTACCTATAAGAAGTTGATTGGACATACACCATTTCGACTGGTGTATGGAAAAGAAGCGGTGATGCCAATGGAATACATAATTTCTAGTTTGAGGATTTTTGCAGTCACAGAGATGGCAGAGCAAGATATAACGGAAGAACGCCTCGAATAGATACTTGAGTTAGAAGAAGATCGCTTCTTGCAAGGCTTTCATCAGTAGGTGCAAAAGGCTTGAGAAATGACGTGGCATGACCTCCACATTAAGCAACACGCCTTTAAAAATGGAGATTTAGTGTTGATGTATGATAGCAAGTTTACTAAGTTTCCAGAAAAGTTTCAGATCCATTGGCTGGGACAATACATAGTCAAGGAGATTATAGATGGTGGCGCATTTTAGCTCGTGAAGCTAAATGGGGAAATATTTCCAGGAAGAATCAATGGGAGCTGGTTGAAGTTGTACAGGGGCAATCTCACCCCTACATAATGACTATATGGATGCATGATCGTCTTAGTACTTCAGGCAACTGCAAGGAAGTGCATGACTATAAACTATGTTGACCAAATAAAATTTTGGTGAAGAGATGGGGTTGCGCGAAGATTAGGAGGCACGCATAGATGGGGGATGCGATGAAGGAGCCGCGCTAGTAAGGTGGGTGCTGTGTAGCCTGTCCGTAAAGTGACTATTAAAATCATTGTAAATGATTCGATGGATATTTTTCCATTAAAGGGAGCGAGGAGAAGCATTTAAGGAGCATATCTTTGGAAATTTTCCGCCAAAGGAGCATTAATGAGGGAGATCTGGAGGGAGTCAGTGGATTTGAATTCAAAAAAGGCTATAAATATCGCATCACTCTCCACATTCGAACACTTTCCTTCGAAAGACATTGCATTGAAATTTTGCGCCTTAGTTTGAGCATAGACGAGTGTTGTATGTCTAGACGAGATTGACAAGAGGTAGAGAAGGAGTTTTCGCAGAAGGGGCTTGGGTTTGAGGCAGATTTGCCTGAGTGGCAGAAGAAAATATTATGGTCAACAATACCAGTCCCCGTCACAATGCCTAGGTCGTCGAGGCCAAAACGCACTACCTCTGCGACAGGAGAGAAGAAGCAAAACAAGCCACAACAAACTCTGGTTTGATAATCAACGCGCAAAAACCCAACTGAGATTAGACAAAAGGGTTGTATGGATAAGAATTAGTAGCCGATAGAACCCATAGATTCAAATGAAGAAGAGATTACTAGGGGTAATTAAGATATCAGTGCAAAGGGCACAGATCCAATTACTCGGCTACCACCTTATGTACCCGCTAAGAAATCCACTGTCAAGGTCACTAAGGACCCTGACTCATTGAAATACAAGGTTTTCATGTCGTTTTTGTCGAAGGAGGTACATGTTGAGTGTGACTTGTTGACCCGGGTAGCATTTTGAAGATGGAAGACTAGGATCTGGGCAATCATGGAAAGTTTCCGTAGTTAGAGCCCAACAAATTCTTGAAATCAGTCTACTACGAGAAAGTGGGAGTCACAAGGCTTGAACCAATGAAGTGGGCAGCTAGAATTGAGTACGCAAGGTTTCTCAACATGTTATATGTCCCACACGTTAGCCACAACATAGTTAATACCATCTATGTGCGTCAATTGTTGGCTCTTGTTCATGATGGGTGCCTCTGGCTAGGAGGGTCCATTCCAATTGATGATATGCTAGTCCATCGAAGCATCGCACTACCTTATCAGGGCACGAACCCCACAGACGCTTTTTAGGGGAAGTCACTGGAAATAGAGCTCGCAAATTAGATGAAAAATGACTTCTGTTTGGTGAAGAATCGTGAGGCTACGCCATTACCTCTATATCAGATGGAGTTGTGCAATTTGTTGCACAAATTTTGGTAGGAAAAATCACGTGGAAGTGTCGTGCCGATGAAGTGTCGGTACCAGTGGTATATTTAGCTACGCAGTGAAACCACCAGGTCCAATTCAATTGGGAAAAGTACCTTTTCCACAACTTCCTGGGGGATTTCCATGAAGCCCAAGAGGATGGAAAGGTGTTCCACTACGCAAGTTACTACTCTTGATCGCATTGGTAGCTTGAAGGACCCTCGAGGATAGCTAGTTCCCAATGCCGGATCCAGACTTATGCAAGGTTGCGAAATTCGCCTTGCTATGGGAAATGAAGGATCGTGACCGTATCATTGAAACAAAGATGTTCTGGGTATTTTCAAGTCAGAGCTGTGGAAGGTAATTAACCAACAAGCATGGTTATCACCCAACCTACATGCACAGTATAAAAATATAGCAGACTTCAAAGAAAATTTTCACAATCTGTCCATATGTGTGAAGAAGGATGTCGTAGGAACATGGCACAAGTTGCCATATTTAGTAGTGGAGGATGATATTGTGGGGGTCATCAGCAATTAGCTGACCCCATCTGGCGAAGCTGCAGGAACAGGTAAGGCCATAGAAGGAGATATGGGGAAAACAACAGCTACAACAGTGGCCAAGAAAGACAAAGAGAAAGAAGCATAGAAGGCTTCTAAGAAAGACAAAGAAGCACAAAAGGGTTCTACAAAAGAGAAGGAAGAGTAGAAGGATAAGGTTTCTACAAAAGAGAAGGAAACGCAGAAGGAAAAAGTTGCGCAAGCAGCAACATCACAGGTCACCATTGACCTCAAGGAGCCTAAGACAAACCACAGTGATGTAAAGGTCAACAACGTAGATGAAGAAGAAGAGGGCACAGACCCCTATCTTGGATCGGAGGAATTAGAGCCCCCCTTCAAGAACAGGAAGAGGCAGAAGTGAAGTTCGATGAGATCCCACAAGAAGAAGAACCTCGATAAGGCTGTGAGTACAACACCATTACTCCTCATGAAAGGGGACCTTGATGAGATAGGTGATGTTGTCAGCTTTGCCACTAAAAATATATGGGGACACATTGAGGACCAGTACCACCAGGTATTGGACAAAGTGCAACAGGGCCTGAAGGAATTGTAGGTCCAAACATGAGTGATCCAGGCGAGTATGGTGCAAGCGAGCATGGATGAAGAAAGCATGCCAAATTTTAGTGCCATTTCCGAAATCACATCCGAGCTCTGAGCAGTGAAACTACAAGGGGGATCTCTCCTTTTTGAGGTAGCCAAAGACTAGGAGTAGGCGTACTACTAGAAAAATCTGAGTATCAATCTTGTAGCACTACTTATTGAGACCTTACATGAGCTTCACCAAGGAGTTTCAGATGAGCTCCGTGTCTACAAGAAACGAACGTTGTTGGTTATCGACGAGGTAAAAACTAACAATCAAAAATTTTTTGTAGAGAAAGTGCAGGCCTTGCAGGCCCACGACATGTTAATGCAGTGTAATCAACAATTAGAGTCATCCCTTACCCAAGTATGTGGCGAGCTCCCTAAGCTCCAAATTCCAGCAGAGGCAGCCTCGACAGAGAAAATTCATAAGTTAGCTGCTACCGTGAAGGAATCCAAGGAAGAAATTGGAAAGGTACAGTTTGAGCTGTAGTTGCAGATTTCAGAGCTTCAACTTAAGCTGCAGCTAAACACACCTTTGGAAGTTAGAGAGCAGCGCGAGACTGCTATTAAAGCATATATGACCACTCTGGCCACTGCATTCAAGGATTGCCGCCAATTGTTTGAGCAGAAAATGGAGATGTGGACCTCATTGTAGGAGGATCCACACTTGCAGACAATCAAAGCAGACATCCAAGAAAATCAACTCCAGTTGGAAGAGATCAGGGTGACAGCATAGACCTTAGCACCGGTGCAAAGTTTCACTCGAATTCAAGAATGGAAATTCATCCAAACCCATATTAATGAGTTGTGCTAGAAGGCCCTCACGGACATATCCATGGGCCAATGAGGCAAGCCAATTGTCAAAGACTGTTCAAAGCAAGCTAAAATATCTTCAGAAGACACAAAGGACCATGGGCCTTGTAGTCTGAGGTCCAACAACAGAGAAATTGATTGAATAAGTTCGTTAGGCCGCTGCGTAGGGAACAACAAATCTTCAAGAGCTCAAGATAGAATTCAATGGCCTGCAAGCAAAGGTTGAGGAAACACCAACAGAGTGACTCGGGATGAGTCACGACTTTGTGTTGGGTGTTGAAATATGGCAACAAGAATATTCCAATTTAATTTATTCTTGAATTAAATTGTGAATTAGAATCGAATTTAGTCTTAACAGCTACTTGGAAATAATTAATTAATTTATTTTAAATTAATTAGTTGGAGAAATTCAAGTTATAAGTCTTTCTGAAGTCATGCAAGAGTTATCCCTTAAATTAAGGAGATAAGATTGAGTTATATTTGAGTTGTAATTAGTTAACTCAGTTTACTGAGTTAAGTCCAGTTAAATTAGTTCAAAACTATTTGAGGAACTAATAGTGAGTTAACAGTCAGTTGATGCATTAATGCACTCAACTAGTGCTACTCCAGTTAACTGAAGATTTCCTCATCAGAAACTCATGCATGTCTATTCTTAGAAAGACCCAGTTGATATTAATGTTCAAGGACAGTGTACTATTAGTTTCATGTGTTTTCTCATGGAGAAAAATCATGCATGCAGTCAAGGATTCATCCTTTAGGATTGCACAGTTTTGAAGGCTTGTTTTTCCACTTGGTAATAGGCCAATCATCCACAAGGAACAACACAAGGAAATATGAGCTTGGAGGGTAGAGAGGAAGGCTGGAGAGAAGCCAATATTGCCTGTGAGCATCTGTGAGGATTGTACTGAGAGCTGGCTAGCTGTGAGAGATAAGGCTTTGTATAATTCCTATGTATTTCCACTATCTATGATAACAAAATAGTGTGGGGTTTTATCTGAGACTTTCCCCACAGTATTTTCATGTGTATTGTGCCATTGATTCTTCTTCTTTTGGTTATATTGTTCAGCTCAATCTTTAAGCTTCTACAAATTGATAGTAGAAGTAGGTTATAGTATTCTACTTTGCTTTATATTGCATTATCGGGTTAACATATCACAAATTTTCTACATGGTATGAGAGCTGTGAACAACATACTGAGAAGAGAATTCGATGTTTGAAGTTCGGGTTTGCAGGTGCAAATCGAATCCATATCATACTTCAAGGTTGGCCAATGGAATTCTATGGCTTGAGACTCAAGTATGCCTTAGAAGGTAGCTCGAATTACATAGCATGAAAAGATAGAATGGATGATGTATTAGAAGACAATGGCTTGAAGGAATTCATTGATCAAGAAATCCCAAATCCACTTCAACTTATGCACAAGAGTTGGCTAAGTGGAAGAAGTGTGTGGCGAAGGCCAGGCGGATCATCCTTGAGGGAGTTCGAGACCATATTGTCTCGAGTCTCCATGGGAAGGATACTCCATTTTCAATGTGGAAGACATTGAAGGACCTCTACCGGAACAATAGCGACCAGAGGAAATTAGCGCTCAAGGATAAGCTTCAAAGAATCAAGATGGATAAGGGCAATACCATTTCCACATATCTGACAAGCTCACCACTTGCAGAGATAAGCTTAGCAATGTGGGAATAACTATTGCCGATGATGATATGGGGAGCCTCGATCTCCTCGGCCTTCTAAAGAGTTGGAATAGCTACCAGGACTCTGTGAATGGAAGGGAGAAACTACCAGATTAGGAATGACTGTGGTTGGATCTTATGTAGGAGGAGATCAGGAGGAGCACATGAGATTGCTCTTCATCCAAGAATGATGATGAAGAAAATATGGCCTTAACAGGTAAGGCAAGGAAAGGGAAGGGGAAGGCTTCCCATTTCAAATCGAATTCTTCTCATGGAGGGAAGAAGGGTGACATGTCTAAAGTAAGATGCTTTAATTGTCACAAGTTGGGACATTATGCGACTAATTTCTCATCAAAGAAGTCCAAGAAGGGATCTTCGAAGGATCGGAAGGTGAGGCATTAGCCTCTCAGTTTGAAATGGAATTCACCCTCATCGCATGCATGGTGTCATCGATGATGGGTTGTGTTTGGTATCTTGACAGTGGAGCCTTATTCCACATGACCGGTGATAAAAATTTATTCGGTGCCTTGGAGGAGAAAGACCTCAAGATATTCATAGAGATGGGTGATGACGGAAGGTATAGTGTTTCAGGAGTGGGCACGATTTCTTTTCAGAGGGAGCATGGAGCTCCTCTCACCTTGACAGATGTGATATATGTGCCTGGACTGAAGAAGAACTTGATATCGGTCGCAATGTTGGAGGGAAAAGGCTACGATGTTGTCTTCAACAAAGGAAAGGCGTTATTAAGACACATAGCCACAGGTCAGACCAAGAGGATAGGGATTCGGGTGAAGAATCTCTATGAACTAGAGGTAGATGATTATGCAACATTGAGTACGAAAGTAGAATTGGTGAAAAGCCAAGACATTGGCAAGTTGTGGCATAGGTGGTTGGGTCATTTGCATCATGGACCTTTGAAGATAATGCAGCAGATATCTGCAGGACTTCCCAAAGGTAAACTTGAGTAAGTTGACACATGCAAAGGTTGTACCTTAAGGAAGTACACCAAGTCTTCCTTTCATGATTGAGACAGTTGAGCAGAGGCTATCTTAGAGCAAGTTCATACTGATTTGTGTGGACCATTCTCGACAGCATCCACGACGAAGAAAAAGTATTATGTGATTTTCATTGATGACTATTCTCATAAATGCTGGATTTATTTCATGCAAAAGAAGGACCAATATTTCACAAAGTTTTGTGAGTTCAAAGCTTTAGTTGAGAAAGAGTCAGTGAAGCAGATCAAGGCCTTGAGAAGTGAAAACGGTGGAGAATATGTCTCTCAAGAGTTTAAGGACTTTTGTGCACCAGAAGGAATTAAACGAGAGTTGACGACAACTCATAACCCACAGCAGAATGGTTTGGCTGAGAGGTAGAACAGAACTATTGTAGGGGCAGCACGGGCAATGCTACATGACCAAGGCCTACCACTTCACTTGTGGGCTGAGGCATGCAGCACAACAGTCTATTTGCAGAATAGAAGTGTGCATCGCATACTTGGGATGAAGACACCAGAGGAAGCTTTCTCCGGTAAGAGAGAAGACTAGATGTGGGTCACTTCAGGATCTTTGACTCATCAGTATATTTCCATGTGACAAAGGATGCACGGAAGAAGCTTGATCCGACAGCAGAGTTAGGGATATTTGTGGGGTACTACACGTCATAACTATCGGGTGTACTTGCCTACCAGTCGGAGGACAGTGGTTCACAGATATCTCAAGTTTGATGAGTATAAGGCCTTGCAAGTTTCCCTTAAGAGTGAGCTCCAACTACAGGTTGTGGAGGAATGGTTGGTTCTTAAGGAGGAGGAGTGGAGACATCCACTCAGGCAGAGTCTTGCAGATATGGACGGAAGTGCACAAGAGAAGCTGACAGATTGTTAGATGATGCAAGAGAGAATGTGGGAGCACCATCTTCTCAACGCAAACAGAGGAGGTCACCTGAGAGGTACACTAGATACATGGCCCTTGTTAGGGAATGTGTTAAGACTGAGGCAACTTCCTTTGAGGAAGCAGTGCAGCAGCGAATTTGGGTTGATGCTATGGTGGAGGAGTATGACTCCATAGTTCGTAACAGTGTTTGAGACGTGGTTCTGAGACTGGAGAACAAGTTAGTTGTGAGTTCTCGTTGGCTTTACAAGGTAAAGAAAGTTGCTAATTGTAGTGTGGAGAAGCATAAGGCAAGATTTGTTTCCCATGGCTTTTCACAGATCGAGGGGATTGACTATGATGAGACTTTTGCTTCTGTTGCAAGGTACTTATCTATGAGATCTATGTTGGCAAGTCTATCAACATAGATGGGTTGGAAGATCCATCAGATGGATGTGAAGACTGCATTCCTCAATGGCTAGATTGAGGAAGAGGTGCGCATAGAGCAGTCGAAAGGTTTTGAGACCTTCGATCATGAGTCCATGTGTGCCGACTCAAGAGAGCATTATACAGGCTGAAGCAAGCACCTTGTGGTTCGTACACCAGGATAGACAACTACTTCACCAAGTTGGGCTTCACAAAGAGTGAAGCGGATGCGAACCTGTACCACATCGTGGTGAAAGGTAAGCTTTTGATCATCGTACTTTATTTTGATGATCTCATATTGACTGGTAATGATCAGTTGATCGTGTCTTGCAAGGAGGACCTTGCAAGAGAATTCGAGATGAAATACATGGCTCTTGTGCATTACTTCCTTGGCATGGAAGTGTGGCAGAAGGATGGGGAGTTGTCTGTGTCTCAAGGCAAGTATGCCATCGACATACTAAGGACATTCCACATGGAGAAGTGCAAGCCCATGCAGACTCCTCTAGCAGGTAACTGGAGGAAGGAGGTTGCTAATTCAAGGGAAGTGGTAGAGGATATTGTGTACAGGTAACTTGTGGGTTCACTGATGTACTTAATGAACACACAACCATATTTGTGCTATGCAGTGAACCAGCTGAGTCAAGCGATGGTTTAGCCTACCAAGATGTTTTGGAAGGCGACAAAGCATGTATTGAGATATGTCAGAGGCACATCTTAGTATGGATTATGGTACAGATGGACAGAGGGAGTGAAGCTATAGGGCTTCATTGATGCAGATTGGGAAAGGAGTCCATCATATCGGAAGAGAAGATCAGGAGGGATTTTCAACCTTGGATCAACAACATTTTCTTGGTACAGCAGGAAACAGAGGTCGGTTGCACTCAGCTTGGCAGAGGTAGAATACATGGCTGCAAGTCAGGCAACATGTGAGGCCATCTGGATGCAGAAAATCCTAGTTGGTTTGTTTGATCAGAGGATGGATCCAACTGTGATCTATTGTGATAATCAGAGTTGTATCAAACTCTCTGAGAATCCAGTATTTCATGATAGGTCCAAGCACATCGACATCCGATATCATCATCTTGGAGACTGTGTAGTGAGGAGGATCATGTTGCTGCAATATACTTCGACATAGGAGCAAGATGCTGACATTTTGACAAAGGCACTGTCAAAGTCTAAATTCGAGTTCCATAGAGACAGAATCGGGGTGGCAGATAATCCCTTTCTTGTTGAGAGGGAGTGTTGAAATATGGCTACAAGAATATTCCAATTTAACTTGTCCTTGAATTAAATTGTGAATTAAAATTGAGTTTAATCTTAACAGCTACTTGGAAATAATTAATTTATTTATTTTAAATTAATTAGTTGGAGAAATTCAAGTTAGAAGTCTTTCTGAAGTCATGCAAGAGTTATCTCTTAAATTAAGGAGATAAGATTGAGTTATATTTGAGTTGTAATTAGTTAACTTAGTTTACTGACTTAAGTCCAGTTAAATTAGTTCAAAATTGTTTGAGGAACTAATAGTGAGTTAACAGTCAGATGATGCATTAATGCACTCAACTAGTGCTACTCCAGTTAACTGAAGATTCCCTCATTAGAAACTCATGCATGTTTATTATGAGAAAGACCCAGTTGAGATTAATGTTCAAGGACAATGTACTATCAGTTGCATGTGTTTTCTCATGGAGAAAACTCATGCATGCAGTCAAGGATTCATACTTGAGGGTTGCGCAGTTCTGAAGGCTTGTTTTTCCACTTGGTAATAGGCCAATCATCCACAAGGAACATCACAAGGAAATAGGAGCTTGGAGGGTAGAGAGGAAGGCTAGAGATAAGCCAAGATTGCCTATGAGCATTTGTGAGGATTGTACTGAGAGCTGGCTAGCTGTGAGAGCTAAGGCTTTATATAATTCCTATGTATTTTCACCATGTATTATAATACAATAGTGTGGGGTTTTATCTGAGACTTTCCCCAAAGTATTTTCATGTGTATTGTGTCATTGATTCTTCTTGTTTTGGTTATATTTTTCAGCTTGATCTTTAAGCTTCCGCAAATTGATAGTAGAAGTAGGTTATAGTATTTTGCTTTGATTTATATTGCATTATCAGGTTAACCTATCACAAATTTTCTACATTTGGGACCTGTTGGGATGAGGTCCTATGGGACAATGTTTTTTAAGTTTTGTTAAATATTGTAAAGTCTCTGCATTTTAAGGAGTGGAGCGCGAGTAGTGCAGGTCGATAGGAGTCAAAGGGGGCTTTAGGAAGGTCAAATCCCCTTAGTTTGTTAAAGTTAAAATATTTTGGGACCCGCCCATGGTTCGCAGACCATGGTATTGTAATGAAGAATAATATAAAAAGAAGTCATAGGAGATTCATAAGATAGCTAAGTAAGAATAGTGCATGATTTGGGTGTGAGTTTATCTATTATGTACTTGGGCGAAGGGGGAGGCTCCTGCAACTGTGTGCGCAGAGACCTTGGTAAGTCCGCAACTGAGTGCGCAGGCCCTGCAGCGATGTGCGTAGTGCTGGAAGAAGTTGTATTTGAAGATCTGAAGCATAATAAAAGACTTATTTTGAAGAACTATTTTTGCATTTGTGTACCACTGTTTCATCTCTGAACTTATTGTATTTATGATTTTTTGAATGCATTTAATTAGGAAAAGAACTTAATAGATTCGCAAATATGTAGCTTTGTTTATTTATATGATGTTATGCATGTTTAGCGCAATCAGTGAAGGATATAAATCTGCTAAATGTTAATTACTGTAAATTCTGGGTTTTAAGGGTTAGTGTTCACGAAGGTCAAGATAAAGCCTTAAGCTTGGGATAAACACATCACATAGTCCTCTGGATGCAGAAACCTAGTTCTAGCATCCCCCAATACTTCCTCGGGTGAGACTGCATCCTTCGTTATGCAGGTTGTTGCCGAAAGGGCTGGTAGTGCAGGGTTTTGTTGGTTAGCACAACTAACTTCAAACCTAGGTCCAAGCCCCCTCAAGCCAACAACCACTATAGCACTCAATGCCCTCTAAGAAAGAGGACAAGTATGAGAAGCACGAAAATATGGCATCATCCACAGAGATAGACAAGTTGTCCTCCAGGTTGGAGGAAGACTTCACCATGTTTGCAGTTATACCTCCAGGAGTGAGGTGGGGAGATATGGAGTTGTAGTCCCAGAGTTGCACAGAGGTTTGGGACGAGTCCATTGAAGTGTATTCCTATGGATCATTACCTTGCTATAGGGGCCCATAATATTCACTAGCACATGGATCAGTGTGAGTGATATAGTCATATTCCAGAGTGACTATTGGAGAGTAGTTGCATTCAGTAGCTGAGGAGTGCAGACCAGTGTTGACAACAGAGAAAGAGGGTCATTACTAGAGTCAAAACAATGCAGATTCCCTAATGGATAGTGTAGAGACTAATAGAAATCATATGCTTAGGAGACAAATGCAACATAGAGACACATTTGATTTAGTATTTTGGATGCTTTTCGGTTGTAGTAGTTGCAGTAGGAATAAAAATAGTTGAGAGGGAGTTGCAGTGCATATGTAGAGTTCGCAACAATATAGCACTGTCAACAGAAGCACAGATGAAACATCAGAGTTTTACAGTGGCTGGTGGGCGGTGACAGACAATCACAGTGGCCAGACATCAGCATCATATGTAGGATGATGCAGAGATAGGGTGTTGGAGCAGTTTAGCACAAGAACACCTTCCTCGCTAAGATGGAGTGCTAGTTTTTGTAGCATCGGATGGTGTTCTAGTCTCAACAATTATCATAGAGGATAAGAAACAATAGGACTCCATAACACAAAGATTTTAGGAAAATCCAACTAGAAATGCCTTAATTAAGTTAATTAATTTGTAATAAAAAAAATTCTAACTTAGGGAAAATGATTAATTAAGGAATGTGAAATTTCTATAGAAACTCACACATATCGACTAGGAAATAATATCAGCCATTGATTAAATTTTAATCTTGTCCGTTGGAGTCCCATAGTGATATTATAAAATGAAGTCAATGGGTAGATGGATGCAAACACTTGAGATCAATTTTCTTAGGCAATTTGATTTTTCCAGAGAGCATCAACACTTTGCTCGAATATTTTGAGCCAAAGAAGGGAACCAAAGATATAGAGGGGAGGAGAGAGTGAGTTTGGAGGAATTTTTCTAGCTTCAGAGAGTAGCTTGTATAGAGGAAGAAGTATCCACAAAGATTCTGACACAAGGGATGTACAAAAGTCTCTAGAGGGAAATTCAATTTTGATGGAGAGAAGCTCGTTTTTAGTTTCAGAGGTTGGGAATATTTTCCACAGTGCTCGAGAAGAAGTTTCTCAGTCATAGCAGATAGGACGGCTTGAGTAACAATTGTTCTAGGTAGTGTGTATTCCAGTTTTGTGCTAGGTGATGCAAGGTCTTCACAGGCCAGTTTGGACGACTCACATAGAGCTGGCAGTTAGAGTCTAGATTGCTTGCGGGGGTGAGGAAAATTTCTCACAATATTTTTGTTAGTATTTTTCTCTGTAGGATTTATATATTTCGACATCTAGTTGTACATAGAATTTCTCATTGTTGCTTAGTAATAAAAACCCTTATTTGTTGCACTAGTTTTTTCACATTAAGTTTTTCTGGAGACTTTTGTCCAAGAATAACAATGTTATATTTTTATGTGTGCGTGCCAATATTTTCTTAGTTTCCATTTTATCTTCTGCAATATTTAATTTTGTGAAGATTACATTGTGATTAATTCGTTGTTGTCGTAGCAATAAACTGCATAATTAATTTACAGCTAGAAGAATTAATTTCAGTGGTTGCAATAAGATTTCAGTAGCGAAGTTTTCACACCACCCTTATCACAACATATTTTGAGATGTTAAAGATATGCGTTAATGCCCTTTTCTGGTATGTTTACTTGACAAATATGATTATATAGCATTGTTAATATGAAATAGAACTAATGAAAAGAATAAACATGTTTTCACATCTTATAAACCATAGAGACTAGGTTTTTACTTTTTCAAATATTGTAGAATAGTGTTGAATCATTTATTACTATATTTATTTTTCATAATAATGATTTTTGTTAAACAACAAATAAATTATGCCAAATATTTTTTCATTAAACATTATAAGTTGTCTCTAAGATATTTTGCTCCATTTATAACGTTGAAGAAAAATCAAAGTGATTACATGTAGATTACAATTTTCAACACCATATTAAGTTGCATCTATTTTTTATGATATCCTCTTAAAGGAGACTAAGACCATTTGTATATTTATTCATAGAGTTGCCCACGCTTATGCGTTTTAAAAAGTTTGGTAGTTAGCGCAAGAACTATTTAATTTCATGATAATCCATTACGACTTTTAAGTAAAGTGTTGAGTTGAAATGCATTGTTAACCATGGATGATTATGGTGGGTGCAAAGCTCTTCTTAGAATTTATGGTATGCATTAATGCTCTTGGAAGTTTATGGTACATTTGTTTTAAACCTTGATATGGAGAACTATTATATAGTATGGACGCTTTGTATTGGAGGTTGAATAAATGGCATTAGGGTAATACAATAGTGATGTTGTGATCAGTTTTGCATTGATAAAAACAAGTTGACCTTTGGAAATGCATTCACCATTTTATAATTGTATTCCTTTTATTTAATGTAATTGAAATATGGATAGGAATGCATGCTTTTATAATTGTATGCATCCATGTGAATTATGAATGACAAGGCATGTTGTTATAATATTTAAGCATTTTTTAATGCATGTGAAATAATGGATGAATATGCATGGTTTTATAATTTTTAGGGATGAGAAATATGGGTAATTAGTTGTGGTTTCTAACTTTATTTAATGCGTTTGAAATAATTTATGGGAAAAATAAGCGTGTACTTATAACTTATGCATTTATGCATTTGTATTATATTTAAATGGAATAAATATAAAGAATTAGTTGTATTTTATGTTATTGCAATGGTAATAATAAGATTGGTTTTGTAGTAGACAAAATAAGTATAATGTTACTTATGGTTTTACAGTGAGAAGGATAACTGGAAAACAAAGGGAATAAATATAAAGGATTAGTTGTATTTTATGTTATTAATCCATGTTATTGCAATGGTAATAACAAGATTGGTTTTGTAGTAAAAGAAATAAGTATAATGTTACTCATGGTTTTACAACAAGAAGGATAACTGGAAAACAATATCATGGTTGTACAAACATATTCCCATAGTTTTTCATTTGGATTAAATGCATGGAAAATATGTTTTTGCATATAGTATTTAATGTATTGTAAATGTTAAATAATTATGATTATGCGTGTAAAAGTAAAAGATTAGTTATGGAGATGACTTTTACTTTTATTTATGCATATGCAAGAAAATATTTTATTGAAAAAAGGTATAATGCTTACAATATTATGAAAGGATAACCGATAGAAATTGAATATTAAAAATAGAGAGATTTCAATTCTCTCACATTATATTTATATTTGATGAAAATTTTCATAATCTTTTGGGTTTTAATAACATTAATATTAGAGTTTACTCATAATAGCAGTTGCAGGAAAGGATCGTGACTTTCGCAAAGAATGGAGTGATAGTTTTCTAAACTAACAGCGATCAAAAGATGCATTATAACTAATACTATTGCAAGTGATGATGTCATTTTGTATAATTAATATTACATGCAAAGTGAAAGAGTATCTAACATACTGGATTTGAGACCTCTGTGGTGCAATATTTTTGAATTAGTAACCGGATATTCCACAGTAAGAACATTTTTCTGCCAACGTTTCAAATCCCAACCGGGATCCATCATCAGGACAACTTGAAGCTTGATAGAAGAAGAGCAGATTATTAGGGTATAAATAGAGATGAGGAAAGAAGAGGGGAAGGTCGTTTGAGAGGTCGGCTGCCTCTTGATTTAATGGAATCATTTAATAATTTTAATTAATAATTTTAATTTTTTTTTAGAATTATATATAAATAATTATTAGGAATAGATGGAAAGGCTATAATAATTATATTAGTAATTAGAAAACTTAATGAACAAAATTGATAATTACTTTGATAATAATTATTTATTAATGCTTATAATAACAAATTACTACTATATGTTATTATTAGAATTAATTGATTGAAATAATAATTATTATAATTATTATTATAATAATTAGCTATATTAATTATTATAATAATTAATTATTAATATAATAAATAATTAATATAGTAATTAATAAAATAATTAGTAATACTTGTAAATCAAATTAATGATAATTAAAAGGTTATAGTTATTTTAATTATTATTATAAATGTAATAACTTATTATATTGATTAATATTACTATAATAGTGATTAATTAATATAATAAATAATATAATAATAAATTATATTAATATAAATTTTTTTTTTTTTAAATAATTATTAATTATAAATTAATTATTATTATTAATACGAATTAATTATTAATAATTATTATTTTTAATTAATTGGATATTAATTAATTACTTATTAACTATAATAATTATTAATTAAAATTTTATTATTAATTATTATTAATGAAAAGGTTATTATTAAAATTGACAGAAATGAATTATAATTACTTTAATTATTATTATTAATATAATAATTAGTAATATTTATAATATCAACTCAATAATATATCTTTAAAAAAGAAAAGACTATAATAATTATTAAATTATTAATAATAATAACTATTATTAATCTAATAATAATAATAAATAATTAATAATTTAATTAATTATATTAATTATATTAATTATTATTAATATACTAATTAATATAAGAATTAATATTTAATATAATCTTTAATTAATTATATTAATATAAAAAGATAATTAATTATTATTTATTATTAAATCTTTTAAATATTTGAAAGAGTAACTCTTTAAGATTATTCTTATTGCATTTATTAAATTAAAATTATATTTTTATATTAGGAAATTAATAAGGGAGATTCAATTAAATACCTAATTAATTAATATTATAAATTTTAATGGAGAATTATTATTATTATTATTATTATTATTATTATTATTATTATTATTATTATTATTATACTGTTGGGTTAATTTTTCTGATTAGGGGAAACCAGCTTCCACTAATCTCCTTGGAGATTAGTGGAAGCTGGTTTCCCCTAATCAGAAAAATTAACCCAACAGTATAATAATAATAATAATAATAATAATAATTCTCCATTAAGATTTATAATATTAATTAATTAGGTATTTAATTGAATCTCCCTTATTAATTTCCTAATATAAAAATATAATTTTAATTTAATAAATGCAATAAGACTAATCTTAAAGAGTTACTCTTTCAAATATTTAAAAGATTTAATAATAAATAATAATTAATTTGAATCAAAATAATTAATTATCTTTTTATATTAATATAATTAATTAAAGATTATATTAAATATTAATTATTATATTAATTAGTATATTAATAATAATTAATATAATTAATATAATTAATTAAATTATTAATTATTATTTATTATTATTATTAGATTAATAATAGTTATTATTATTAATAATTTAATAATTATTATAGTCTTCTCTTTTTTAAAGATATATTATTGAGTTGATATTATAAATATTACTAATTATTATATTAATAATAATAATTAACGTAATTATAATTCATTTCTATCAATTTTAATAATAACCTTTTCATTAATAATAATTAATAATAAAATTTTAATTAATAATTATTATAGTTAATAAGTAATTAATTAATATCTAATTAATTAAAAATAATAATTATTAATAATTAATTCGTATTAATAATAATAATTAATTTATAATTAATAATTATTAAAAAAAAAATAATTAATTTTTATATTAATATAATTTATTATTATATTATTTATTATATTAATTAATTACTATTATAGTAATATTAATCAATATAATAAGTTATTACATTTATAATAATAATTAAAATAACTATAACCTTTTAATTATCATTAATTTGATTTACAAGTATTACTAATTATTTTATTAATTACTATATTAATTATTTATTATATTAATAATTAATTATTATAATAATTAATATAACTAATTATTATAATAATAATTATAATAATTATTATTTCAATCAATTAATTCTAATAATAACATATAGTAGTAATTTGTTATTATAAGCATTAATAAATAATTATTATCAAAGTAATTATCAATTTTGTTCATTAATTTTTCTAATTACTAATATAATTATTATAGCCTTTCCATCTATTCCTAATAATTATTTATATATAATTCTAAAAAAAAATAAAATAAAATTAAAATAATTAATTAAAATTATTAAATGATTCCATTAAATCAAGAGGCAGCCGACCTCTCAAATAAATTGAGAGCCGACCTTCCCCTCTTCTTTCCTCATCTCTATTTATACGCTAATAATCTGCTCTTCTTCTATCAAGCTTCAAGTTGTCCTGATGATGGATCCCGATTGGGATTTGAAACGTTGGCAGAAAAATGTTCTTACTGTGGAATCTCTGGTTACTAATTCAAAAGTATCTAACATAGTTTACAACCAGTAACTAGTGAGTGATTGCGGGAACAATCATGACATTGAAAAATGTGGGGTAAAGTGTTTGAGAAACATCACATCATCTTAATGTATTGGCCTCTAGTTAATTATGTTGGAATTAAAGACTATTTTTCTTTTTATAAAGTTTCAACAATGGATCTCTTGTTGCCATTAAGTCGGGTGAACTCTCTCTCGAAACGTTTAATAAAATAAATCTTTGTTAGTTTTTCTCTTTGGGCTTTCTAGGGTATATCAGTGTCCATTTATGTGTGTTTGCGTTGATGATATAATCACTTTGCATAATGTTAGAGTCGTGATTTTTGAATAGTCCACTTAGCACTCATTACATCGGGTGAAGTCATTCATATATGACCATTTCCATGAGAGGTAGTCCACTTAACACTCATTGCATCGGGTGAATTCATTCATCTATGACCATTTCCATGAGAGGTAGTCGTAACTGACTAATTTCTCATGATTTTTGAATAGTCCTCTTAGAACTCATTGCATCGTCATTGCATCAGGTGAAGTCATTCATCTATGACCATTTCCATGAGAGGTAGTTGTAACTAACTAATTTCTCATGATTTTTGAATAGTCCACTTAACACTCATTGCATCAGGTGTGATGCTCACAGGGGTGAAGAAATGGGATTGAAACTAGTTCATCTATGACCATTTCCATGAGAGGTAGTCGTAATTGACTAATTTCTCATGATTTTTGAATAGTCCACTTAGCACTCATTGCATCGGGTGATGCTCACAGGGGTGAAGAAATGGGATTGAAACTAGCGAAATAAATCACATAACGTCAATCATCATTTCCGGGGCTTGCACCCGGTAACCAAGACTTCTCAGGAGGTCACCCATCCCAGATCGCCTCTGGCTCAAGTGCGCTTAACTACGGAGTTTTCCCCACAATCAATCCCACTTAGCTTGCTACCCCATTTGCAAAACCTTAGCAAGTATTATGCCTCATGAACCATACATAGATGTTATATGCTAGTAAAAGTGGTAAGAAATTTCCAAACCATATGTATTTTGTACAAGGTACACTTAGGGATGTTGAAAAAAAAAAAATCACATGATTTCTTTAAAGGAAGTGACTGCAAAAGGGGTTGTGGGAAAAAAATTCAAAACTCGTGGAGGGTAAACGTGCTTTTCACTGTTGACCAGCTCCCTTCTTCCAGAGAAAAACACGTTGTTCGTTGTTTACTCTAACCGATTTTGACCAACGCGCCTGATAAGCGCGGATCTAGATTTCAAAATCGCGCTGCTGCGTTGACTGGTTGTGACAGCGTGGAGAGTTGTAAATTGATTGAGATCTATTGTTGAGAGTCTCGTCCTCAAAATTTCCGCCAAATCGCTGCGTGTTCCCATCAATCCCTGCGCGTTCTCCGTGGGAGATTTGTTTGATGAACTTCGCAGCTAGTCATTTGATGAGCTTTGATCTGATCTGAGCGTTTTTTTTAAATTGTTGTCGCATGGTGTGTTATCATCAAGCGGTGGAGGAATGTAGCTCACTGGCCGAGCGGTTGCATAGTAGTCGTCGAGTAGCAGTGGAAGGTGTGAGGCACAAAGGTTGTGGATTGATGGGTGGATCGTTGGTTGTTCATCACTGGATCATTGCTGGTACATCACTGAATTGCTGCTTGAGTGGATTTGCTCGTCAATTCCGCCGAGCTTGGAAGATTGAACTGCTCGGATCATGGTGGCAGCTATGTGCTAGTGAAGTGCAAAGTTCGTGCGAGGTGATGAAGCTGCATGGTGGAGTTGCGTGCTAGAATGGCGTGTGGTGAAAGTCGTTGGGTGATAGATCACAAAACCAACCATGTCAGTGTGTTGGATCTTCAGTTTACCGGAGCTTCCATACGAATACAGCGTATTGGAACCAGTTATTAATGGTGAGATTATGAGCTTGGCGTATGTCACCATACAAACACAGCGCATTGGAACCAGTTATTAGTTATCTTCGAGTTGTTGTGCCAACATTTAAAGGTTGTCGGTGGTGCCTTTGTGCGGGAGGCAGAGAGCAAGGTGTAAGGCTTAAATTTATTTTTGTTTAGGGTTAACATTCCTTAAAAAAAAATTCGTAGGGTGCATGTTTTTTTTCATGCATGTAAAAAAAAAAAGGAGTCATCTTTTAAAGAAAGAAGGGTTTTTTATTTAGGAAAAAAAAAAGGGATCTTGTTTTTTTTCAATTAAAGGAATTGTATTTTAAGAGAGCACCTATTTTTTTGAAATTGCTCCTTGGATCTAGAGATAGATCTTTCTTTTAATTTTTGTAGGTCAATTTTTATTTATTTATTGAGGGATACCTGTCAAGATGAATAACCGGATGGCAGAGGCATATCTAAACGAGAGCAATAAGCTTGACGACTCCAATTACTCCAATTGGACATTTAAGTTGCGGACCCTGTTGGAGGGGAAAAACGCATAGGCGATTGCAACCGGTGATGAGTTAAGCCAACCCTAGCTACAAGCGGAACAACAACAATGATCCAGGACTGGGAAAAGAGGGAGAACAAAGCTAAAGTGTTGTTAAAATTGTCAGTGAAAAACTGTATTATTCGTCACATCCATGAATGTAAATCAACGAACAACATCTAGAAAACTCTCAAGGGCCTGTACGATATCAAAAATACAAATCGCCCATTGTTTTTGAAAGCAAGATTCTCTCCATCAAAATGGAGGAGAATGAATCAGTGGTTGCATTTATCTCTCAAATCAAGGAGCTCAAAGATAAACTAGGCGACATAGGAGAGATAATGTCAAACACTGATTTGGTCACAATTACCCTGCATGGTATAACTAATGACTATCAAATGTTTATCACATGCTTGAATGCAATAGGAATCTTGATGCAAGAGAAAGAGAGGTAGATGAACCTGAATGTAATAGAGGAGTATAAATCTAGAAAACTCTCAAGCACCTGTACGAGATCAAAAATACAAATCGCCCATTGTTTTTGAAAGCAAGATTCTCTCCATCAAAATGGAGGAGAATGAATCAGTGGTTGCATTTATCTCTCAAATCAAGGAGCTTAAAGATAAACTAGGCGACATAGGAGAGATAATGTCAAACACTGATTTGGTCACAATTACTCTGCATGGTATAATTGATGACTATCAAATGTTTATCACATGCTTGAATGCAATAGGAATCCTGATGCAAGAGAAAGAGAGGCAGATGAACCTGAAGCCCAGAGTTCAAATCTTACTTTAATGGCAAAAAAGAATCCCTTCAAAGGGAAGGAAAATGCATGATAGAAAGGCGGAAATACACCACAGAGAAAACCACCTCAAGGTATGTCCTCAAACAGAAGTGATTCAGGATCCAAATGTTTTTATTGTGGTAGAGTTGGTCACATAGCTAAAAATTGCTAGAAGAATAAGTTTGATGAAGGTCTCCATAGACATAAGAAGCATGCAAGACACTTTGCTGACGAAGATCAGAATCAGAATCTTAGACTGTTTGTATCTGATTCTGCATTCTCTGCTGAGGATGATGAAGTAGAAACTTGGTTTATGGACTCAGGAGCTTCCACTCACATGACAGGTATATACATTGGTTTGAGAATTTTAAAGAAACCAACAATGGTGCAAATATCTACCTTGGTGATGTTAGAGGATACCAAATCAAAGAGTATGGTAATGCTCCCATGGTTTTGCCTGATGGAAATATTAGACATATTCAAAATGTAATGTATGTACCCAGAATAAAAAAGAACCTGATCTTTGTTTATATGATAACAGATCAGAACCTTGAGGTAGAGATTTTTAAATCTTATCGTGTTATTAAATATCTACTAGATCGTATGAAGCCAATTACTTAAGGTATTTGAGTGGGAGGATTGTATAAGCTAAATGTAAGAAGAGCACCACACCAAGTCTTGACCTCATTAGTGATGACTGTAGGAGACTTATGGCATAAAAGATTCAGTCATATCAACTTGAATGACCTGTTGCTACTTCAGAAACGAGGTATGATTAATGGTATTCCTGTTTTAAAGAATTTTCATGTTGATTTTGAAGCATGTTCTCTTGGGAAGATGCATAGGGATGATTTTCCTGCAAATGTAGATAGAAAGAAGAGAGATATACTAGAGCTTGTGCACACTCAATTGTGTGGGCTGATGCAAATGAGGTCATTAGGAGGTGCTTATTATTTCCTATTATTTGTTGATGATTGCATGAGATTTACTTGGGTATATTTCTCGGAAAGAAGAGTCATATTTTTTACTATTTTAAAGATTTTAGACGCATGATTGAAAAATAGAAAGGAAATTTCATCAAAATTCTTTGCTCGGATCAAGGGGGAGAATACAGGAAGGGTGGTTTTCATCAAATATTGCAAGGACCATGGGATAGTTCAGTAGTTCACAGTACCCCACACTCCTCAACAGAACGAGGTTGTAGAGAGGAAGAACAAAACCCTTGTGGAGTGTGCTCGAAGCATGTTAAAAGGTAAGAATCTATCTAATGGTTTTTGGGCAAAAGAAATAAATACTACAATATATTTGAAGAACAGAAGTCCAACAAAAAGCCTTGATTTTAAAACTCCATTCGAAGTTTTATCAGGTATTAAGGATGTAGTTAATCATTTAAGAATTTTTGGCTCCAAATCTTTTGCTCATGTTCCAAAAGAGGATAGGAAGAAACTGGATTCAAAGGCCATTAAACGCATTTTTGTTGGGTACTGCACAAATTTTAAAGCTTATAAATTGTTTAATCTGTCTACTCATAAAGTGTTTGCAAGTAGAGATGTCGTATTCCATGAGTAGGTTGATGATGGAAACCTTGAAAGAAACAATGAAGAATGGCACATGACTTTGCTAGTGGAAGATGAAAGTGATGATAGGGACAACCATGAGCAACAACGACAACAACAGTAGCAACAAAAAAAAGTTGTGGATGGTACAGATGCAGGTAACAGGCCAAGTCCACTAAGGGATGATTAGAACATATTTGAATCCATTCCACCACTCAAGATACCAGGTAGGCAAATTCAATTGCAAGCAAGATATAGGGATCATGCTCTTATAACTAGTATGTTAAATGTTGTTGAACCCTATAATTATAAAGAAGAAATTCAATGTAGTGAATGGAGGGCACATGGAAGAGGAATATGAGTCAATACTGAAAAAATAAAAATAAAAATAAAAATAAAAAATATTGGGATCTAGTTGAACTACCTGAAGGCAACAACCCATAGGTTTCAAATGTTTATACAAGCCTAAATTTAAAGTAGATGGGAGCATAGACAAATATAAGTTGCAAAGGGGTACTCGCAGAAAGAAGGCATAAACTATGAGGAAACCTTTGCCCTCGTAGCTAAATTAAACACAATCAGAATATTAATTTCCTTAGCTACTAAACATCATTGGATGATACACCAACTAGACGTGAAATCTACATTCTTAAATGGGGAATTAAAGGAGAAGTGTATTTAATGCAACTTGAATGGTTTGTTAAATAAGGGGAGGAACATTTAGTCTATAGGTTGAAGAAAGCATTGTATGGACTAAATCAGGCACCAAAGTTGTGGTCTGATAAAATTGATTCATTTTTCCTACATCATAGTTATAAAAGAAGCAAGAATGACCCTAATTTGTATACTGTGTTTGATGAAAAGGGGAAAATTGTTTTGATTTCTTTATATATAGATGATCTTATTATTATAGTAAATGTTGATGAACTCATTAAAGAAATAAAAAAGAATATTTCATAAGTTTTTTAGACGAAAGACCTCAGAGAGTTACACTATTGTTTAGGTCATGAAGTCTGGAGGGATTCTAGCCAAACTTTTTTGTCTCAACGAAATTATGCTAGGAGTTTATTAAAAGAATTCAAAATGGATCAATGCAAAGTAGCATTAGTGACTTTACAGAAGAATACCAAACTTCATAATAATGATCGTTCAAAGGAGGTCGATGCAGCAATGTATAGACAGCTGGTTAGGAGTCTAATTTACTTGACTACAACTAGGCCACATTTGGATTTTGCAATCAGTGTATTGAACCAATTCATGTCAAATCATCTTGACAATAATTGAGCTGCAACGATAGGCTTCTTAAGGTATTTTCAAGGAACCTTAGACTCTTGTATTAAATATACTGATTCATTTGATGTTAGATTGACAGGTTTCTTAGACTCAGATTAGGCCGGAAATCTAGATGATCAACGATCCAAACAGGTTATGCATTAAGCATTCGGTCTGGGGTCATTTCATGGAGCAAAAAGAAGCATAACATTGTATCCTTGTCTTCAGCGGAGGCAAAGTATCAAGCAATGTGCGCAACAAGATGTGAGGTAGTTTAGTTTAGGAGACTTCTCCAAGATGTCAGAGAAGAACAAAAATATGCAACTGTTATAAGATATGATAACGAGAGCTTTTTTCAAACTTGCAAATAATCCAATGTTTCATAAAACCACAAAGAATATTGATATATAGTGTCACCTTCTTAGGGAGAAGGTTCAGTAAAAGGAAATCCATATTGAATATTGTGATACTTGTGACAATGCTGCAGATATTTTTGCTAATCCTCTTGGAAGAATTAAGTTTGAGTTATTTAGGGAGATGTTAGGAGTGCTAGTGAACCCTTTCTTCATTAAGGGGGGGTGTTAAAGTTCATGGAGAAATGTAATCTTGGAGTGAGTCAATTCATTATTTACGTGTGAAACATAGATTAAGAATTTGTTCCTATTTTCTAGGTGGTTGTTCTAACCTCCCTATTTTCTTATAAATTATTTATTCATGGTGATTAATGATGAATGAATGTGTAGAACATTCTGTCAGAGGCAACCTCCAGGAGAAGCCCTCACCTAAGAGCTGCTTAATTTATTGAATATATATTTTGTCTTCCAGTTTTTAACAAACGGATGTGACTAAGAGTCAAACAATCTAAGATTAAATGTTTTTCATATACCACCCTCTTTTTTTCCCTGAAAGAAAATTCATAATTTCATTTGGGTGAAATTACATGTTGTAGATGCCCATGGGCATATGTTGTACCGTGGTCGTCAATCCACTGTCATAATAAGAATATTTACAATAAGACATCGAGGGGTGTGTTGTGTTGGTCCATGACCAAAATAAGAGTTCAAAAATTGTCACCCCCAAAAGTGATGACTGTAGTATCAATAATATTTACATCTTTTCAAAATAAAACTATTTTTGGACAAAAATATAAGCAAAATTTCTGAAAAATTAGGGATTTTTCCCCCTCTGTAGAACCCTGTCAATGTATGGCCTGTGAAAGTAGCAAAAAATTCCTTCTTGTGTGTGTTCTACAATCATCCACTCTCCTAGAGGACGATGCGTCACTTCTTTCGATAACGCGTCTGCAATTTCATTTCGCTCCCTGTAGATGTGAGAGCAAGAAATCTGATCAAAATATGTTTAAAAAAAAACAATTTTGTCCATTATAGTTCTTAGAGAATATGCATTACAAGAAGCCGTGTTGTTAAACCAATCAATCACATTCTTTGAGTCCCCAAATATTTGAATTTTCCTGTAGTGATGAAGGATGGCAAAGTAAATCAGGTGACGAAGTGATGTCAGTTCAACATGATTATTTGTACCATGGCCTAATCCAATAATAATCTAAAAAAAGTTTGTTTTTGTGAGGTGAAAGTTGATGCCACCCCCACAACCATGCGGCTGAGCTGCACCATCAAAATAGGGCCAAGGGGTTGATTTATCTATCTATTCTTGTCTAATATGCCTGGGTCTGTTTTTTTTTGTCCGCAGGTAATTCTTCAAAAGCTGAGCATATTTTTAGAGGGACCATGTTCCAGTTCATTGGCTTATCTTCAAAGATTATGAGGTTTTGCTTGAGCCAGAAATGCCATGAAACTAAGAGGGGTAAATTTATTATTCTTTCTGCTGCTACACCCACCAATTGTCCCATGCAGTTAATATATCAGCTCCGTGCCATCTCATGTTTAGCTTGAGAGTTGTGAGTACTTGTATCCATATGGTAGTTGTGATCGGGCAGGTGAGGAAGAGATGTTGTGTCAATTCCCCTCCTAATGGTAGAGTACACACCAAGTAGGACCCATGAACGCCCTCTTTTTTAAATAGGATCCAGTGGGGATCTTATTTTCAAGTATATTCCACATCATAAGTCTTGTGCGCAAGGGGGCTTTTAGTTTCCAAATGGATTTCCACCAACCACTTATGGCCTCTAATTTAGAGTTAGCTATCATAATGTCGTACCCTGTTTGGAGGAATAATGGCCCATTTTGGAGTGAGCCCAAATAAGTTCATCTTCTTCATTTTTTAATCTGACATGTGATTTTGTGAGTGATTGTATGAAGTGTTGCCAAATCCTGTCCCATTGAATGGGAATGTTCTAGTTTCGTCTAGACAGCCAAGCTTGTGAGAGAAAAGTGGAGTTCTTTTGATCGTCGAGCTGTTCTATATACTTTATGCCTCTTTTGTTTAAGTGATTTATAAGCTCAAGTGGGAGTAAATGACAGTTCCCACTTCCGGTCTAGGGATCAATCCCAATACGAATAGAAGCTCCATTCCCAATTTTCCATAATAGTCCATCCTTGATAATGGGGAGCATATTTAGTATGGCCCTCCAGATGACCGAGATGCCTTTTCTGTTCCAGAACGGTCGTCTTATCCAGTCAATGATTATTGAAGGCCAAATGTATTTGTGGGTGATTACCTCTGACCAGAGGCTTTTTTGCTTTAGTAATAGCCAACACTGTTAAGCAACTAAGGCTTGTGCAAAAGCAGGGAGTTGCTTGGGTCCCCATCCTCCCCATTTTTTTGGAGTGGCTATTCTAATCCATTTGACCCAGGGAAATGGTTTTCCTTCCTTTCTTCCCTTCCAAAGAAATTGGCAGCAAGCTTGTTGAATTCTGTGAAGGATCCCTCTTGGGATCCAAGCTAGAGACATCAAGAATACTGGAGTGGCTTCCAGGACTCATTTGATAAGAACTAATCTTCCAACCCTAGATAGGAATCTATAACTCCAACAATTTATTCTTTTCTCCACTTTGGTGATGAGTCAGGTCTAGTCAACAATTTTGTATCCATCAGGTTTAAGCTTGAAGCCTAGATACTTTAGCCCCTCCTTTAGTTCAGTGACTTGAAAAGGGAATTTTTGAAGTGAAAATTATCTTTCTTGCTGAGTACAATTGGAGAAAGAGATGGTAGATTTTCCTTGATTGATTTCCATCCCGATTGCTCTGCTAAAGAGATTTAGTATCTCATTCATGGATGTGGTGTCCAAAACACTTCCACTCAAGAAAATTAGAATATCGTCCACAAAGAGGAGATGAGTCAGATTGAAGTGTTCCATGATTTGTAGTCCCCTGAGTCTCCCCCTTCTTTTTTCAGTATCAATCAACCTGCTCAGACCTTCCATGACTAGGAGGAAGAGTAATGGGGATAGAGGGCATCCTTGCCTTATGCCCCTGTCAATATGAAAGGAGGGAGTGGCTGACCCATTGATGAGTATGGTGAATGATACAGAGGAGATGCATCCCATTGTCGAGTTGGAGAGAGCTAGGGGAAAACCCAAATGAGCAATGATCATTCTAATGTATAACCAGCTGACTTTGTTAAATGCTTTTGATAGATCTATTTTGAGGGTCAGTCATTTGAGCTTCTTGAGTTTTATAGAGTGTAGCATGTACCACCCTCTTAGTATTGCAAAGGTGACATATTCTTTCTTCCCACATAATTTTGGGAATAGAACACTACCAAGATTCTTCGAAGCTCATGAGAATTAGTTCTTATCCTTGCAATGTTCATTTTTTTCTTCGTACTTAGGGTTGTTCACCTTATTATAATACCTTATCTTCCTTTTTCCCTCCAACTCCTTATCATCCCACAATTTATTTTTAAATTTGGAGGTAATAGTGTTTTTGATACTATCCTTATTCCCCATAATGATATGTTCCTTTATCCTGTAGTGGTTGAGCCAAGATTAAGCATCCTTATGCCATACACGCTTGAGGGGAAGGTGAGGCTTTTGCCTAAAGTTAAAGTTAATTTTGGGCATCCTCTTGATTTCCATGCTATAAATCTTCTTATTATACATCATATACCTAAACATAGTCGTTTTTTCATTCTTCTTATACATCAGATTCTAAACATAGTCATGCTTTCAATGAAGGAAAGACCATCTTCGATCAAGAGAATAGGATAGGGAATATTTTTTTTAATCTTAAGGTTGTAGGTTATAAATTACTTTTGAATCATCTCAATCTTTTTCCATGACTCTCAAGATATGCTACAACCCCAAACCTCACATATATAAAATAACAGGGGTGAAGAGAGTCTCTAAGAGAAACATTTTTTTACTTCAAATCAAAATATCAATTGACTTACAATTGTTTTCAAGCTCATAATAAGTTTTCCAACCTCTATTAATCCTTTTCTTAATGCTATAATTCTAGACGAGTTGATGATGAATGTCAATACCTAAATATTTCTATGAAGACAACGGCTCCAAATAATTGTTATCATAAACTAAATCACCATGGTTGATGTTTTTGTATTTAATTATCATGACTTTAGTCTTGTTGGTATCAACTACCATACAAGTTTGGAGCAATAACTATGAAGAGACTTAAGTTGCTTGTTGAG